>CM064869.1:63393433-63469345 GCA_032719365.1 Prinsepia uniflora
CCCACAAGGTTTTTGTCATCTAATAAGGTTTTAACGAGGCAATACATAAGCGTGCAGTAAAACAACATCATTGCATAAAATATCCAAATGAGAGTGTTGTAAATAAATAAACATTTCCGTAAATATTTATGTAAAGGGTATGAAGGATAATTTAGTTTTTTGTACGTTTATTAATTCCCTATTTTATATAAGGGAATATAATTACTATTTGTATATATAATTTAGAACACAATATATAGAAAATGTATTTCATTCTCTCTGTCTTCCCAAACTTCTCCCTCTCTGCAAAACTTTTTCTCAAATTCTTTGTAGTAAAATATAAATTATAGGGTATGGAAATTATAGGATTGTATGGGAAACAAACTGCTTACCAAAATTAAGCAGAAAACCACATATCAATACTTTCCAGATTTGCGGTCAATGGTGAGGAGTTGACTTCTTAAAAACGTGGCACAAATCAATACAATTAAATGATTTTGTAAACCCTCGTTACTAAAGCCTTAGCTAGTAAATATTTCGTTTCCCAGTTATAAAAAGGTGTAATTATTAATCTGGTTTGAGCAAACAAAATTCAGATTGTTATGGGAAAAGGAAATAGCATAAAGGTTTCTGCTCGGTAGAAGTTACTTCTCACATGGATAGTTAAGACTTTCATTAATTATGATCAGTCTTACCAAAGTTGAAAGATAAAATAGCTGAAATACACCCTTTTTGAATCTCTGCTCGATCTATGTCATGGACTATCTGGAATCGAGATCTACTCATCATTGTCACGGTAGTAGAAAGAAAATCGTACAACTTTTGAAAAAATTAAGAGCGGACGATTTTTATATAGATGCAGAGAACAAGAAGGTGAATGTCATATGTCACTTTGACAGAAAATATCATATTGGAGCGTTTAGAAAGAAAAAAAAAAAATTCCCCATTGAAGATCCAAAGTTGGGCGGTAGCATAGATAATGCCACTAATAATCAAGGCAATGACAAGCGTAATGGAGGAAACAATGGTAGCTATAACAAAGGCAATGGTAATGGTAACGGTAATAGAGGCAATGGCAATGACAATGACAATGGTAATAGAGGCAATGGCAATGACAATGGTAATAGAGGCAACGTCAACAATGGCAAAAATAAAGGTAAAGAAATAGCGAGTAGCAGCGGTGGTGGCAATGGCAACAATAACAAATGCATCATCTAGGGGCCAAAATAAAGGTAAAGAAAAAGCGAGTACCAGTGGCAATGGTGGCGGTGAGAATGGAAATCAAGTGGCTCATATAAGGGAACATCAACCAATGGGATGAACAATGGATACTATCGAGGAATGAGCTATAACAGCTACAGTTATGGCACCGTCTCTACTAATTACGAAGCCCCGCTATCGCCAATCTGCCGCCGTAAATATCCTTTTATGCTAACCGTCTGCATACATATTTCAGTGATGGAAATATCAATATAATGTGATATATTTATGAAATAATTATAACTTAATCTAGTGAAAATAGTTTATTTATTGTATTATCAGATTTTATTATAGGTTTTTTTTCCATATTATTTTTTAAGTTTTCTAATACCGTTTATATCCTTTTATCAGATGTGGATGTGAAACTTTCAAAATTTAAATACTGATATTTTATATTTGATTTTTTTTCCTAGATTTTTTGATAAGATAATTTGTTTAACTAAATTTCATATGTAAATATATATTTTTAAAAATGAATTATTAGCTAACCAATCCTTGTTATCCACCAAGTTTCTCAGATAATATTTGATACGGTTGCAGAATTACAGACTTACATGTATTTTATTTATTTTATAATTTCTTTTGGTTTTATTACGTCGTAGGCAAATTAATAATTATCTGCATGTTCCTTACTTTTCTATACTTTTTGAGAGGTACATTGCGTATAATATACCTATATTATACAATTAAATTTCCATATATAGATTACGTTTTTATGTGAGAAATTTAGACTACATCTACATGAAACCGATCTATTATCTTTCAAATATACTTTTTAACATTCCTAAAAGACCACTCTAATTCACTATATGAATTAAAATTAATAAATAAAAAGACTAAATGAAAAAAATTAACCAAAGGTAAAATTAGAAGTAAAAACCTTGTTTTGGGGGGGGGGGGGGGGGGGGGGGGGGGGTGGGTGGGTAGAAGGGAAAGAGGCTCTTAGCTCCCCTGTAGTAGAGTTATAACAATTTTTTATCATCATCCTCTTACACAAACCACTAGAACCCCAAGACCCTTATAGGGAAGAGGGAGTCACAGAGAAGGGGGAGAGGGGAATTATGAGGTAGCGATGGAAAGAGAGAGGGGGTAGCAGAGGTGATTGGGAACATAACTTGGAAAATTTTATAGGTAATCCCTCTATGCTTATTTTTTGATGTGATAATTAATGAATAATGTTAAATAAAATATCAAGTGATTAACTTAGGCTTATTATGCTAAGTGCACCAGGAACAAGCCACTTTGTCTCAAAATGCATCAGGAACTGCAATTTATCTCAATGTGCACCAGGAACGGTAACATTGTAAAAAACGTTGCACAATCCGTCCATCTTTGTTATTAATGTCATGAAAACTAATGAAGTGACAGTCATATTACAAATTTATAAGAGTAATTTAAACATTTGATATCTTTTGTTAAATTTTATATTAATCTCTTTTTAAAAAGAAAACTAATAAACTTATCTAATCCCCCAACCCACCCAACCGATCCTCCATCTCCTTTTTCCAGCTTTGTCGCGGGACCAGCAACCTGCACCTTCCTTAGCCTCATCCCATTCTGTAAGTTGCTCATTAACGCCTCCTTGTTCCTCTATAACCTTTCCCTACCTTGAGGGTCTCCGGTGGTGACGGTAGGACCAGATTCATAGTACCCAGCATGAAGAGTTGGGTTAGCAATGCGACTAGCAGTTGCTAAAGAAAGTTTGCCTCGTCGGAGATGAGCTTGAGATTTATTACCAAGGATCCAAATCGACCTTATTATCGCCACAACAACATCCAATCACAATGAATACCAATATTGTATTTTCTGATTTTCAATTCCCTTGTTTTTGTTCTCTAATTTTAGCCTTATGATTTATTTTAGTATATAAAAAAGCTGATCCTCTCTCTCTCTCAAAACTTTTCCCACCCACCTAATACCTGAGCTACTATCTTGTGGATGTGGTTGTGCGCTTCAGCGATGTAGCCCAGGGCGTTTTCGACCACAATGAAGAAGGCATATAAAGCGTACATTGTAACGCCCCGAAAAATCCAAAACTTGTAAAATATTAAAATAATGTGAAAATGACGTTTTTAACCTTGATGACATATGGCTAAAAGTTGACTTTTTGTTTAAAATACTTTTTGCACATTTCTCAAGTACTGTTGTGTAGGTCTCGGAACGGTGAATCCGTAGACAGGTGGCACGTCGAAAACGGAGTTCGTATGAAAAAGTTATGGGTTTGGGAAGTTCAGGGGCAAAATGGTCATTTGTGACCTCAAGGGTAAAATAGTAATTTTATGTGGATTATGCTTAAACGGTGAAAGGATGATTATTACATGCTGATTCAGCCCCTTAAGTGATTCATATGTTTTATCACGTGACAAGTGTCACTTGTTGTTGAGGATTAGTGGCATGTATTAATTAATTAATTGAGGTTAACAAACAATGGATAATTGATGAACAGTACACGACCAAAACATTCAAACACAACACAGAGAACACTCATACTTCTCCTTCACCTTGATCGATTTTCTGTAGAACCCGTGCAATTGAATACGTAATTAGGGTTAATTGGAGAGTGTAAGACTGGAAGGAAACCGAACAAACCCAAATAGAACCCTACTGAACCTACCCGAAAAATCACTCAAAATCTTAATTCTCGATTTTGAACTTTTAGATGGTTTCGTTCGAATTCGAGGTGATATTAAGCCTTCTGGGAGCTAAACGACGCGAACCCAATCAACTGGAACAAAAATTGAAGCTTAATTGGTGATGAACAGACTCTCCAACTAGTTCGGAAAATCGAGCTTGAGTTCAGTTACTTAGAGGTAATAATCCATGAAATTGATTTTGATTTCATGTTTATAATGTTCCTAGGATGCTTCTGGTATGAACAATTGAAGGAAACAGGTTGTTTTTGAATAGAACCCGAATTTAAACCCGACGGGTGTTCATCGTGAGTCGAGGATTGTGAGAGCTTGTGTGATTAAATTGAACCTATAGACCTGTAAATTAGATTGAACTGAGATTAATGAATGAAAGAACGGAAGAAATTGAGTTGGAATTGAAGGAAATCGAGTCGGGTTTGATCGCGGGTTGCAGACCCGTTTATCAGAGAAACGGGCGAGGAAGGTGCACTATAGCAGTGCACTGTTCACGGCGCGTGGCTGTCACGCGCAGCCGCTTGCGGCGGTGCGTGAGGGCGCGTGGCCGGGAATCTGAAGAAGGGTCCAACAGCAATTTTGATACTCTCGATGATACGGACCTATTAGCGTTGGTTTCGGGTCAATCAGATATGAACGGAGAGTAGTTTTGTGTACCCGAAGCGTATAGGTTACGTTGAAAATAATATTATTTTATTCCGACGATTAGAAAATTCGTACAGAGGATTATGTGATAAGCTAGTAATATTATATTACTTGTTTGACAGGCCCGAATACTTTCAGGATGTCGGAAGAGTACGAACAGCTCGAAACGGAACAATCTAGACGGTGTGTGAGTGGGCTTTTGTTTTCTACCCTAAATGAATGCATATATGTTTTAAATGATTTATAATATGATTGGAAATGATTTGGTATAATTAATGTTTCGATATGATGAATTTCGGATTTTTGGGAATATTATATTATTTTATATGCTTTTGGGCACGATTTTTGAGAAAATTATGAAACTGATATTTCGAGCTAAGGCTCGGGGTTTGAACTTGATTTTGACTCGGATTATGAGTCTGGTGTTAGATTTGATGGAATTTATGTCATAAATAAGATTGTGATTGCGCAGGTTTGCGTGGATTGGTTTATGGATTTGAGAAAAGTGTTTTTGGGCTTAAAGCCCAGTTCAAAAATGGTTTTGATATTACATGCAACTGTTTTCACTGGTTTTCGTGATGATGATATATGAGGGCTTTCGGTGTGGAATATGTTTCCCCCCGAAATGGACCATGGAGATAACGCTCGCCTCCGGGATGGAAGTGTTTACCACCCCGGAAAGGTCATGTAGCACGGTATGTTGTCGTGTAGCCAAATGGAGGCTCGACTCAGACCAAATGTGCTGGATTATATGGAGGTCAGTCAGTGATATATTCATGACTACCTGGATTGCCGGCTGGTGATGTGTTCACAGCGGCGGATGCTCGGGATTTGAGCGGTCCTTGAGCCTATTGATTTGCACGCGTTGCAGGGATAACGTGACTCTATATTGGACCTGGATCCTGTTTTTTTATTGATGTTTGAGATTTATATTCATATCTTAATTATTTGATTTATGAGTTATGATATGCATGCATGTTTGTGAAAACTGGAGGGTAAGACTATATTTTGATAAATGTATTTCTAAACTTGATTTTTGTCCACTCACACCTTTGATGTTTTATTTGCCCTCCAGGCCAGTGCACAGGTACTGAGGCTAATATCGAGGCTGAGGAATAAACAGACCGTTGCGTACTCAGACACTTTGTAGCGTAGGATTTTGCTCCCTACATGTAAATATTTCCTATACTCTGTAAACCTGTTGACTAGGTCAACGGTCTCGGAATACTGAACTATCCCTTGTCTGACAATGTTATCGTTTATATGTGTTATATGTATATATTTGAAACTACTTTTGGTACTTTCGAGTTATTGTCAGACGGGAGCAGGATCTGTCACGGTTATCGAGGGATAATCGGGATGGGTCTTGTCATACATGGTCCACATTTTTTCGTGGGTCGGATCCTGTGATTTGTGACTCACATGATAGAATAAAGCACATTACATCATCACTTTCTTCTTATCATCTTATTTCAGTCATGGAGATAAGTAAGCCTGCAATGGATTCTTCATCACCATTGTGAACTCTTGCTTCTTTGATAATTCCACATCATCACCTTCAATAACTCTCAACTCAAATTTCCAAACCAAATTTTCCACAAAATACTCAAGATGAAGCATGGCCAAACTAGGACCAGGACAAATTCCTCTCCCCACCCCAAACAACATCATCTTAATTTCCTTGCTCCCTATTAAATCAAACCTGTCTTCTTCTCCTTCTCCACCGATGTTCAAGAATCTCTTAGGCTTGAATGCCATGGGCTCTTCCCACACCTGTGGGCCCCACCCCATATCAGCCACCATGAAATTGACTGTACCATTGGCACCCACGTTCAGAAATTCCGAGCGCAGACTCATTTCATCTTCGGAAAGGTTCCTCATTTTGTTCTTGTCGTTGCCGTCAAGAAGCTGAAGATTCCTCAACGTATCAACATACGACAACACAAATTCATCATCTTTATTGTCATTTTTGCTGCTCAGCCTTTCTTGTTTGTCTTTGTGTCTTGCTCAAATCAGAGGATGAGCATAGCTTCTTGGTCCTTACGGAGTTGATATAACTCCTTCCACCGATTTTTCAACAAAATCTTGGCCAATTGCGGCCAGAAATTTAGGAGATTGAATCACCCAAAACTCAAGAGTAGCCGACGATGCACGCGAGTCACATTACTGGTCGATTTATTACCAAGGTTGATTTTGATCCTTGGGATGAGGCTAAGGAAGGTGCAAGCTGCTGGTCCGACGACAAAGCTGGAAAAGGGAGAGGGAGGATCAGTTGGGTGGGTTAGGGAATTGGATAAGTTTATTAGTTTTCTTTTTTAAAAGAAATTAATATAAAATTTAACAAAAGATATCAAATGCCTAATTTACTTTTACAAATTTGTAATATGACTGCCACATCATCAAGTTTCACGGCGTTAATAACAGAGATGGACGGATGCAACATTTTTTACGGTGTAACCGTTCTGGTGCACATTGAGGAAAATTGCAGTTTCTGGTGTATTTTGAGACAACATGATTTGTTCTTGGTGCATTTAGCCTAATAAGTCTTTAATTTATTAAAGTGACTCCATTTATTAATTGTTACAGTATATATGTCACTAAATTAATTAATTTAATATGTTCAAAGCGTATTACCTCTCAAAAAATGGGCATATTCATTCGAGCGTAGCTTGCCTCAGGTCATAAACCACTCGTTAATATCTTTGTAATAACGGAAATTACAAATTAACGGTGTACCCTCAGGTCCGATCTAAACGGTCCAGGATGATTTCAGTCACACATAAACCAAACACAAAGATTATCAAAACAAAGCCCAAACCCATTAAACGGCAATGGCGCCTAAAACCCTCTCATCTTTCCTCTCTCCTTTCAGTCTCCCTATGACCTCACAATCCCAACCACCAAGCTTCTCAATCTTCACTCAAAACCCACTCTCACACTCTGCAGATTTTCAGAGACTCAATAGACGTACCAGAAATCACCAATTCCAGAGACCCAAAAGTCGGGTCACCCGCCCGAACCCGACGGCATCAGAGTGGCCGCGCCGACCCCAAGTGACCGGTTCCTCGAAAGTCACCGTTCCTTTGAGGCTGCGAAGCTCTTGCTCAAAGAGAAGAAGAAGAAGAAGAAAAAGAAGGAGAAGTCCTTGAAGGTTTCCACGGTCGTCGCTTGCTGTAATGGATATGGAGCTCTGTTGCAGACTACGGAGCCTGATGCTCCGGGTTATTCTGACCCGGAAACATACACATTGGTATGAATTCTGTTGCCTTGTTTTACTTTGTTAATTTATACTTGTTAGTCAATGAATTGGGTTGTTGGTGTTTTAAGTTGAGTTTAAAGTTCAGTTCTTGCATTTGTTGGTGCTTTTATTGATGTTCATTGAGCTCCATAATTTACCTTTTTAATGGAAAAATGGAATTGTGCAGAAGAAGAAGCACCACCAGCTTAGAACGGTTATATGTGGAAGGTACAAACTTCTATCTCATGGACATATGATAACTGCTGTTGGTGGCAATGAGGGCTATTCTATTGGACCCTAAGCTAGTGCACTGATCAGTGTGAGTGTGTGTGAGCTGTGTGTGGAAGTTAAAACGGTTAGGGGAGCACCATCACGTGGGGTGTGAGGTGGAATTACTTGGAGAATAAGAGTGCTAGCTGTCACATGTTTCTAGACTTAGGCCAAGTGTTTCTTTGTAATTGGATGAGCTGTTAAAAGTGTAACAGCCTCCCTAACTAACTAACTAACAATCTGTACAAGTCTCACATATAAGTAATCAAAAGAAAGAAGAAAAGGTAACACACGGATTGAAAGAAAGAAAACTGAGAAATTTCTAATTCTCTGCTCAAAGTCATTTTATCAAACACATTGTGTTCATTGCGAGTCATCATTGCAGAGATCAATCCTACAACCAGCAATCTAATCCAGAAATAATCCAACAAGATCAATCTATCTTCTACTTGTGATCAACATATCCAATACATTTTCAGGCTATTGTGTGCGTGTTGATTCAAGAAGGGTTCAAGAAGATTACCTGAAGCATCCTGCTGCTGATCACCAACATGGTGTCAGAGCTGTGACGGTCTTTGATCTTGTAACTGGGACGTGACTTGAGGAAGAAGCTAATATGGCTGGTTCTGGAGTTGCTGGAGGGGGAGCTACGGGCTCCTGTGTTCAATGGGAACAATTATGAATTCTGGAGCATACAAATGAGAACAATCCCGATGGCTCAGGATCTCTGGGAATATGTGGAGACAGGGCTCAGTGAAGTGAAGAATGAAGCAGGTGCTGTGATCAGTCAGCCAACAAGGACTGATTTCATTAAAGATGCTCGAGCTCTTGGATTGATCCAGACCTCTGTGGCAGATACAATCTTCTCCAAGATGAGAAATGAAGACAAAGTAAAGTCTGCTTGGGATCTGTTGAAGAGAGAGTACAGAGGAGATACAAAGGTAAAGGCTGTCAAACTTCAGTCCTTGAGAAGGGATTTTGAGTATACAAGAATGAAAGATAATGAATCTTTAAGCTCACATCTGTCTAGACTATATGATGTTGTAAATCAAATGAAAACATATGGTGAAAATATCCCTGAAAAACGTCTAGCACAGAAAATACTTATAAGTTTGACAAGGTCCTATGATTCTATTGTTTCCATCATTGAAGAGACTAGAGATCTTGATAACATTGTAGTAGAAGACGTAGTGGCTTCTATTAGAGCTTTTAACCAAAGATTAGAGATGCATGAAACAGAAAGTGTAAATGTGGACAAAGTTTTCTCTGCACAATCTAGTGGTTTCAGAGGGCAGGGAAGTGAGAATCAGGGAAAGTGGAAGAAGAACCATAAAAACTTCAAGAATTGGAGGGCCAATTCTGGAAGACCAGGTCATCAAAACACAGAGGGAGGAAAGACAGAGTCTAGTACTCCTAAATGAAAGATTTGTGACAAGAGTCATTGGGGACACTACTGGTTTAAAATGAAAAAATGTTTCAAGTGTAACAGGTCTGGCCACTTAGCAAGAAACTATTCTGAGAAGCAGAATGAGGCAATTCCTAAACCAGAAGTTCGCCAGGCTAGACTTATAGAGGAGAAGGATACTGTGATGTTCTATGCATGCAATTCAGCCTCAGTATCAAAAGAAGTTGGTGACTGGTATGTTGATAGTGCATGTAGTAACCACATGACTTCACTTGAGTCATTGTTGGTTAATGTTGATAAATCCTTAACAGCTAAATTTAAAATGGGGACAGGAGAATTGGTACAAGCTACATGCAAGGGCACTCTTGAGATTAACACCAGAAATGGCAAGAGGCGGATTCATGAAGTAATGTTGGTCCCTGGACTTGATGCAAATCTGCTTAGTGTAGGGCAAATGGTTGAACACGGGTACTACTTGACCTTTGGGAACATGAAGGTGAATATATATGAAGATGAAAGATTTACTCAAATGATTGCCACGGTTTCTGACAAGGATGGTCAACTAATCACGGATTAACCTCACTAATCGTGATTAGTCACTAATCTAATCCTAGAATTCGGGACGGGTCGTTACAGTTCCAATGCTTGGGAACATATGCTTTTCTCTATCTCTGGATTGTGTCAATGCAGTAGCAAGAAAGGCCATAGTTCAAGGGAATGCCTGGCTATGGCATAGAAGGTATGGTCATCTAAACTATACTAGTTTGATGACACTGCAGAAACAAGAAATGGTCTGGGGTCTACCTAGGCTGTCAGATTACACAGAAACCTGTGAAGGCTGCATTGCAGGGAAGCAGAATGTAGAATTTTTTGATAAAGGAAAGTCATGGAGAGCTTCAAGTCCCTTGGAACTAATACATACAGATGTATGTGGCCCTATGCAGACAGAAACAATGGGAGGAAACAGGTACTTTGTGACATTTATTGATGATCTGTCTAGAATGTGTTGGACTTACTTCTTGGGATACAAGTCAGGGGTTTTTAATGTATTCAAGAAGTTTAAGTCTATGGTGGAATTACAAAGTGGCTACAAAATAAAGAAGTTGAGGAGTGATAGAGGTGGAGAGTTTACTTCCACTAAGTTTGTAGAATTCTGTGAGGCAGAAGGGATTGAGAAGCAACTAACAGTAGCCTACTCCCATCAGCAAAATGGAGTGGCTGACAGGAAAAATAAGACAATAGTTGAAATGGCAAAGGCCATGCTTCATGACAAGAAAATGCCCTATAAGTTCTGGGGTGAGGCTGTAAGTACAGCTGTTTACCTACTAAATAAGTGTCCAACAAAAGCAGTTGAAGAGAAAACATCATTTGAGGTGTTTAGTGGAAGGAAGCCTAGTGTAAAGCATATAAGGGTGTTTGGATCTGTGTGTTATGCACACATTCCCACTCAGTTAAGACATAAACTGGATGAGGTTTCCATCAAGTGTGTATTTGTTGGATATGGAACCTGTGCAAAGGGGTACAGGGTTTACAACTTGGACACTAAGAAGGTGATGGTTTCAAGAAGTGTAATTTTCAATGAAGCAATGATGTGGAACTGGGAATCAAACAGTGAAGTCACTGTAACTACACCAGCAGGTTTTGAAATGGAATATGGAGAATCTGAAGGTGATGATCAGAATTCAGATCAGCAGCAGGTAGGAACTACAGACACAAGCACTGGTCAAGGGACTCCTAGTTCTACTCCTATCAAGCTCGGAAGGATAAGTGACATCTATTCTAGATGCCACATGTCCATAATTGAACCAGAAACTTATGCAGAAGCTGCAAAGGAAGAGACATGGAGAAAAGCAATGGAAACAGAAATAGAGTTGATTGAGAAGAATGCCACCTGGGAGCTGATTGACAGACCTAACGACAAACCTGTTATTGGAGTAAAATGGGTATATAAAGTCAAGCTCAATCTGGATGGAACAATTCAGAAATATAAAGCTAGACTAGTTGCAAAAGGCTATGCCCAAAAGCCTGGCATAGACTTCAATGAGACTTTTGCACCAGTGGCTAGACTTGATACTATCAGGACACTCTTAGCACTAGCTGCACAGAAAAACTGGAAGCTTTACCAGCTTGATGTCAAGTCTGCTTTTCTGAATGGCAGGTTGGATGAGAAAGTGTATGTTGAGCAACCAGATGGTTTTGAAGCTCAAAAGGAACCAGGGAAAATGTACAGGCTAAGAAAGGCTCTATATGGACTAAAACAAGCTCCTAGGGCCTGGTATACAGAGATAGATGCACATTTGAGCAGATGTGGTTATCTAAGAAGTCCTAGTGAAGCAACTCTCTACATGAAAACAGTAGGAAATGGAAGGATGCTAATAGTCTCAATTTATGTAGATGATATAGTCTACACTGGAAATTGTGACCAATTGAAGGCTGAGTTCAAGAGGGAAATGATGATGAAATATGAGATGTCTGATTTGGGATTACTACATCACTTCCTAGGGATGGGAGTGATCCAAACTGACAAGTCTATATTCATACATCAGAAGAAGTATGCTCAGACACTTCTTGAGAGGTTTGGAATGAAGGGATGTATGCCTCTAAGCACATTACTTGCAACAAATGACAGGCTGTGCAGAAATGATGGTTCAGAGGCTGCAGATGAAGGTGTTTATAGACAGATTGTGGGCAGTTTGCTCTACTTAACAACAACTAGGCCAAACATCATGTTTGCTGCCAGTTTGCTATCTAGATATATGCATGGTCCTTCTAAGAAGCACTATGGAACATCAAAAAGAGTTCTGAGGTATATCCAGGGTACATTGGATTATGGACTTGAATATGTGAAGGGAAAATAGGCTACACTAATTGGATACTGTGATTCTGATTGGAGTGGTAGTTTGGATGATATGAAAAGAACCTCATGGTATACTTTTTCTTTTGGCAGTGGGGTTTTCTCATGGGCTTCTGTAAAGCAAAACAGTGTGACACTGTCTACTGCAGAAACAGAGTATGTAAGTGCAAGTGAGACCACCACACAAGCTAAGTGGCTCAGGTTTGTGTGGAAAGATTGGAGAGGAACAAACATGCCCTACTCCTATCCTATGTGACAATACATCAGCAATTGCCATGTCTAAAAATCCTGTGTTTCACCAGAAAAGTAAACACATACATAGACGGTTTCACTTCATTAGGGATGCAATTTCAAGCTTGTGAGGTGGAACTATTCTGGTGCAAGACAGAAGAGCAATTGGCAGATGTTTTTACCAAGGCACTGGCCAAGGGAATGTATGTCTATCTAAGAGGAATGTTAGGAGTTAGATCAGTACATAGCTTAGAGGGGAGTGTTGAACCCTAAGCTAGTGTATTGATCAGTACGTGTGAGTGTGCGTGAGCTGTGTGTGGAAGTTAAAACGGTTAGGGGAGCACCATCACGTGGGGTGTGAGGTGGAATTACTTGGAGAATAAGAGTGCTAGCTGTCACATGTTTCTAGACTTAGGCCAAGTGTTTCTTTGTAATTGGATGAGCTGTTAAAAGTGTAACAGCCTCCCTAACTAACTAACTAACAATCTGTACAAGTCTCACATATAAGTAATCAAAAGAAAGAAGAAAAGGTAACACACGGATTGTAAGAAAGAAAACTGAGAAATTTCTAATTCTCTGCTCATAGACATTTTATCAAACACATTGTGTGCATTGTGAGTCATCATTGCAGAGATCAATCCTACAACCAACAATCTAATCCATGAATAATCTAACAAGATCAATCTATCTTCTACTTGTGATCAACCTATCCAATACATTTTCAGGCTAGTGTGTGCGTGTTGATTCAAGAAGGGTTCAAGAAGATTACCTGAAGCATCTTGCTGCTGATCACCAATATATTCTGGCGGGAAACAGTTCATCATGGCTGAACAGCTTCGAGAAAAGCTGTCTCACCTGCGCTACGAGAAAGCTTTGATAGTTAAATTGGTAACCTACTTTCTAACATTTGTATTGTGATTAATTGAGCGATCAATGTCAATTAAACTCTATTTCTTGATTGGTGACGTGCTAATAGGTTGATATTGTGGACTTCAATGGTAACTTTTTGGCTCATGTGCGTGATTTGGCTGGTGCAAATCCCATAATATTAGTAATTACTAAGGTATTCAGTTGACTGTTAAGTGCTTAGTTAAAATGATACTGATGTAAGCCACTTTCCTAATTAGTTAAGCTTTATAATTTCAGGTTGATTTGCTTCCAAAAGGGACCGATTTTAATTGTGTCGGTGATTGGATTAATTGTTGAGGCAACTGCAAAGAAGAAGCTTAAGTAGGATTAATTTTCTTGGTTTTGCTTTGATTTATTTACATACCATCCATTTAAGAGAGTTTAATAAAAAAAAAATTCATGTAAACTGGTCGGAGGTAGTTGGGATTAGGACTTTATTGTAAGTTGAGACGATGGTTAGAATAATACATTTTTTAAATATTATGATCTATACTTAAAAGCTTGGGTCATATTTCTAAGAGCTTTTCGGTTCGCTCCCCTTACGTGGTTAGACCGTACTATCCTGTGCAGTGTTTTAAATGTTCATCTGACAAGTTCGAAGTTTTTGGTTGGAGTTACAGGAGTTGCATCGGAGATTCAAAAAGAGAAGAAGGTATACTTCTCTATTTGTGCTTGTTACCCGACTAAAGCTATTAATATAGTTATGAAGCCATGGGAATTAATAAGATGACCCATTGTTTACTTGCTATATATCATTTACATTTATATCAGCCTGAAAACTTTGGCCTTTTTTGGTGCAGGGGCGGGATGTTTATGTTCTGGTTAGTCTCTTAACTGGAAGTTTAGTAAATTCCTAGAGTACTCAGTATGTTGTTTTGTCAAGTGATTTTAACAAATTTTGAGACCTGAATACTACATAACGCATTTAACAAGAAGGAAAACAAAAGGGTAATATATATATATATATATATATATATATATTCAACAATTGTTCATCCTTGGTTGGCGTATAGTTGGTTTGTTAGCTCGTCTTTTACTCTCTTCTAGTTTATCAGTTTTTATTTAATTTTAATTTTATGATATATATGTTTTATCTCTTTCCGCATCTGATAATTTACATTACCTTTTACTATAGGGCTCAGCGAATGTTGGGAAATCAGCATTTATCAGTGCTTTACTGAGTAAGTTTATGACTTTCAGTCTGAGTTTTGTTGCCTTGGTAGACATGTTCAGTTTAAAGTTGGATAATTTCCGAAACATAATTATCCATTTTTTCCATTTAATACATGAGCTGTTCTTCCTTTTCTTGACTTGTCATCGTTTTTTAAAACTAGAATTGTTGGCCGAAAAGGATCCAGTTGCTGCGTCAGCACAAAAGTACAAACCGATACAGTCGGCAGTTCCTGGAACTACGTTGGGTCCAATTCAAATTAATGCTTTCCTAGGAGGAGGGGTATGCCACCTTATTTTCATTTTATCAATTTATTTTCAAACCTAGCATTGAAACATCCTATTTCCTACAGAAACTATATGACACACCTGGCGTTCATCTTCACCATAGGCAAGCAGCAGTGGTTGATTCAGAAGATCTACCTGCCCTTGCTCCTCAAAGTTGGCTTAGGGGACAAACTTTTCCTGTATGTTTATTAGGTTTGGGGGTCATTCTATCCCTATATTTGCGTCATTTTTGTTGTTTTTTCATTGTTATCTTCTAATCAGTGGCTTTTTTGGCTGTTCTTGCCAGAATCCTCAGGTTTCATCTGGAAAAGGAACAGCCGGGAAGGGCAACTCCAATGGGTTAAATGGCTATTCAATATTCTGGGGCGGTCTTGTCAGAGTAGATGTCTTGAAGGTTTTGATCTTGCTGTAGCTTCCCATATATTGATTTACCAGGCTGATTATGGATGGCTTTTCCTAAATCATCTCATATATTGGAGAATTTCAGGTTCTCCCTGAAACACGATTGACATTTTATGGGCCAAAGAGTGTTCAGATTCATATGGCTCCCACTGGTAAGGCGGATGAATTTTACCTGGTGATACCTGAGATGATAGTGATCATAGTTTGCGGTTTTTCTAACACACACAGTCATAACTGAATTTCTCGAAGAAACACTTTTGAAATGACAGATTTAGGTCACAGGCATCAGTGTTGCGGAAAATAGTAGAATGGAAATAATAACTCAACCCACAAAAAGGATAAATATGCAAGGAAATAAAAGAGCAAAGAATAGAGAACACCGGATATAACGTGGTTCGGCAATATGCCTACGTCCACGGGGCAACAACAACAAGAACCTCTACTAATGAAATTAGGGGTACAAAGAGATGCACAACTTCAAGAACACTACTTGAAGGAAACTCTCTCTCTCACACTTGTTTTGCTACCAACACTACAACACTCAACACTCTCAACTTGGAGTGGACACTCTTCACTCTCTACTTGGAGGAAGATGTTTATCTTGGATGAGATTGATGGAATGAGCAAATGACCTCTCCTTATATAGGCCAAGGAGGAACCATCTAAATGCTTTCATTAATGCTTCACCCACCCACTTACTTCATTTTGGATCCCACTTACCTACAACCACCTACAACCACCTACTACATTTTGAATCCCACTTACCTACAACCACCTACTACATTTTGTAGATATATTTGAAATTTGGGCCTAGATATTTTACAATCTCCCCCTCTAGGCCAACTAGGTCAAAACGACGTGACTTCTACTTGAAGTCCACTCCAGCGGATTTGCTGCAATACTCCAACTTCTGTTGTGTAACAATTTTTGTCAACATATCTGAAGTGTTCTTGTTGGTGTGAATTTTCCTCAACTGGAAAAGCTTATTTGATACTGCATCTCGAATCCAATGATAACGGAGATCAATGTGCTTCGTGCGAGGATGGTACACTGAATTTTTACTTAAATGAATAGCACTCTGACTATCACAATGCACCACATAACTTTCTTGCTTCACACCCAATTCTTGAATGAACCTTTGTAGCCAAATCATCTCCTTGCCTGCTTCATTTGCAGCAATATACTCAACTTCAGTGGTGGATAAGGCAACACATTTTTGTAACTTAGACTGCCATGAAACAGCTCCCCCTGAAAAGGTGAATAAGTATCCAGAAGTGGATTTTCTAGCATCAAGGTCTCCTGCCAAGTCTGCATCCGTGAAACCTTCTAACATCGGTTTCGATCCACCAAAGCACAAGCACAACTTTGAAGTGCCTCTCAAATATCTGAGTATCCACTTGACTGATTCCCAATGCTCTCTGCCAGGGTTAGAGAGATACCTACTAACAACACCAACTGCATGTGCTATATCTGGTCAAGTACAAACCATAGCATACATAAGACTACCAATAGCTGATGAGTAGGGAATACCTGCCATCTTGTCCATATCCTCTTGTGTAGTTGGGCATAAACTTCTGCTTAACTTGAATTGATTACCTAGAGGTGAGTTCACTAGCTTAGCTTCTTTCATGTTGAACCTCTCAAGCACTCCTTCAACGTACCTTTCCTGTGACAACCATAGCTTCTTCGCCTTCCTGTCACGAGTGATCTCCATGCCCAAAATCTGCTTAGCTGGACCTAAGTCTTTCATATCAAATGATTTTGACAAATCTGACTTCAACTTGTGAATCATAGCAACATCGTGCCCCACAATCAACATATCATCAACATAGAGCAATAAAATGATGAAGTTACCTCCGGTGAACTGCTGGATATACACACATGGATCGGCATCTGTTCTCTTGTACCCATGACCCAACATGAATGAGTCAAACTTCTTGTACCATTGCCTCGGTGCCTGCTTTAGCCCGTACAAGCTTTTCTTCAACTTACAAACCATGTGTCATTTTCTCTCAACTTCAAAACCTTCTGGTTGCTCCATGTAAATTTCCTCTCCCAAATCACCATGCAGAAATGTTGTCTTCACATCCAACTGCTCCATCTCAAGATCCATGCTAGCTGCCATGCCCAGAATAACTCGAATAGAAGTCATCTTAACCACTGGTGAGAATATCTCGTCGAAATCGACTCCTTCCTTCTGCCCAAAACCCTTGACAACCAAGCGAGCCTTGAACTTTGTCAACTGCTCATTCTCGTCCCTCTTCAACTTGAACACCCACTTATTTTTGAGTGCTTTTCTACCTTTAGGAAGCTCCACCAACTCATAGGTGTCATTCTTCAATAAAGACTCCATCTCAGACTTCATTGCCAACATCCATTTGTCATTGTCTGCATGAGTCTTTGCCTCCTCAAAATTTTCAGGCTCTCCATCACCAGTCAACAGAATGTATCTGGAATGCGGGTCATCCCCATCACTGGTCGTGAGAATATACTGTGAAGAAAGATACTTAGTATTCGGCTTCGGCACTCTGTTTGATTTACGAACTGGTACTTGGGAAATCTCCGGCTGCTCCTCCTGGCTTGGCTCCCCCTGAATTTGATCGTCCTGATCATCGTCTTCAGGTTCAGACACTATCTCAGCACCTTCTGCTTCAGCCATGTCAGGAACATCTTCATGTATAACCTCTTGAGCTCTGCCACTGGGTTCTTGTTGCAGCGGTGATGAATCATAGGCGAGTTGGCCTGCATTTTTAACTGTTTCCTTATCAAGATCTGCCACTGTCTGATCTTAAAAAAAGTGTACATTTCTGCTTCTGAATAGCTTGTTGGTCTTTGGATCCCACATGCGGTAGCCCATTTCTTCATTGCCATACCCGAGAAAGATGCACGGTGTGCCTTTGTCATCTATCTTCAATCTTTTCTCGTCAGATACACGTGCAAATGCTTTGCACCCAAACACTTTCAAGTGTGAATATGAAACGCTTCTACCGGTCCATACGCATTCGGGAGTCTCAAAGTTCAATGGTACACTTGGTGATCGGTTGATAAGGTAACAAGCGGCTGACACAGCTTCGGCCTAAAAACGCTTTGATAGATTGGCTGTCTTCAGCATGCACCTGACCTTCTCCAGAATGGTGCGGTTCATCCTTTCAGCTACACCATTATGTTGTGGGGTGCCAGGAATTGTCTTTTCATGCCTAATGCCATACTTCGAACAGTAATCTCTGATTTCGTTCGAAGTGTACTCTCCTCCATTGTCGCTGCGGATACATTTGAGGGCTCTCCCAGTCTCCCTCTCCACCATGACATGAAACTGCTTGAAAGTTTGGAATACCTAGCCTTTTGATTTCAACAAATATACCCAAACCTTTCGTGAAACATCATCAATAAAGGTAACAAAATATCTATTACCACCTAGTGATTCAACTTCCATAGGGCCACAAACATAAGAATGTACTAGGTCTAATATTTTTTCTTTTCTTGTGAAGGTACCAGAAAAACTGACTTGATTTTGTTTGCCATATAAACAATAATCACAAGAGTCGAGTGAGGTACCTTTGGCAAAGGGAATGAGAGACTTCTTTGCCAAAACTTGCAATCCCTTCTCACTCATGTGGCCTAATCTCTTGTGCCATAGATTTGAAGAAGAATCGTCCGCGACATTCAACTCTCCTTTGCAAACCTTCCCATATGTCTTGTAAAGGGTGCAGCACAACTTCCCTCTAGCGATGACTAGCGATCCCTTGGTAAGCCTCCACTTTTGATCTCCCCCATGATGATGGAACCCTTGTTTATCAAGCACACCGGTTGACATTAGATTGAGACGTAAACCAGGAACATGTCTCACATCTTTCAATAACAGCTTGTTGCCCAAATCAGTCTCGAACAAAACATCACCTATTCCTGATATCTTGGAATAGCTATCATTGCCCATCTTCACTTCCCCAAAGTCTCCGGCTTTGTATGTGGTGAAGAACTCCGAGTGCGCCGTGGCATGGAAAGATGCTCCAGAATCAACTACCCAAGAAATGTTTTTATCTTCACCAGCATGTAGGCAATCACTGTCAAGAGACAACAACTCACATGCTTGACTGGACACAGTAGCGGTAGCTGCAGTATTGGTTGTGTCCTCCTTCTTTTGGTAGGTTGAGCCATCTTTCCCATCATTCTTGTTATTCTTTAGTTTGTTGCAATTCTTCATCATGTGGCCATAGAGATTGCAATTATGACACCTTCCATTGAATCGTGTCCTCGAACGGCTTGCACTTCTTCCACGATCTCGACTGGGACCTTTACTCTTGCTCCTTCCTCTATTCTCCGCCACAAAGATTTGGCTATTATCGGAACTAGAGGACTTCCTCCTAGTCTCTTCATTGAACATGTTGTCTTTAACATTATCCATAGATAACACACCATTGGGAGCAGAGTTACTTATAGTAATGACAAAGGTCTCCCAGCTATCGGGCAAAGATCCAAGAAGTAATAACGCTTGAAGCTCATCCGCGATCTTCATTTCCATCGTGGCCAATTGATTGATAGTGCTTTGGAAGTTGTTGAGGTGCTCAGTCACCCTTACGCCCTCCTTATACTTCATGTTGACAAGCTCCTTAATGAGAAACGCTTTCTTCGAGGCGGTCTTTTGTTCGAACAATGACTCCAACTTCAACCAAAGAGCATGGGTGTTAGTCTCGTTCGACACATGGTCGAACTGTCGGGACCCACCCCGGTTTCACCCCGAAAACCCGAGGTAAATCCCGCTCCCGTCTGACTTCCCGACGCAACACCCAAGTACAACTCACTCAAGCATAATCAGACGCAGGAGTAATTAAACAAAATATCCCAAATATCATCCACCCATTCACGAATATGGCCAATAGCCTTGCGATTCAACTTCTTCCATTCAGCATCTCCCATATTCTCAGACTTGCCTTCCTCTCCTTCTATGGGCTCATGCAGATCCTTGCAATAGAGAATGTCCTCCATTCTCGGCTTCCATGTAATCCAATTGGAGTGGTTGAGTCGAACCATGGTACTCCTTGAGCCTTCCATTCTAACTCTCAACGAACCTAGAGCTCTGATACCACTGTTGCGGAAAATAGTAGAATGGAAATAATAACTCAACCCACAAAAAGGATAAATATGCAAGGAAATAAAAGAACAAAGAATAGAGAACACCAGAACACCGGATATAACGTGGTTCGACAATATGCCTACGTCCACGGGGCAACAACAACAAAAACCTCGACTAATGAAATTAGGGGTACAAAGAGATGCACAACTTCAAGAACACTACTTGAAGGAAACTCTCTCTCTCACACTTGTTTTGCTACCAACACTACAACACTCAACACTCTCAACTTGGAGTGGACACTCTTCACTCTCTACTTGGAGGAAGATGTTTATTTTGGATGAGATTGATGGAATGAGCAAATGACCTCTCCTTATATAGGCCAAGGAGGAACCATCTAAATGCTTTCATTAATGCTTCACCCACCCACTTACTTCATTTTGGATCCCACTTACCTACAACCACCTACAACCACCTACTACATTTTGGATCCCACTTACCTACAACCACCTACTACATTTTGTAGATATATTTGAAATTTGGGCCTAGATATTTTACAATCAGTGCATCACATTGTGATATTTTCTCCTTCCTACTGTGACCGTGAATGCATATGTTTCTTACATATATAGACTATGAATGCAGTGGGAATTCTTTTTAAATTTTGCAGAAAGAACTTGGAGTTCTATTAACACCTCCAACTGGAAAACAAAGAGCAGATGAATGGAGAGGACTTGAAACTGCGCGTCAGTTGCAAATAAAAATTGAAGATGTCGAAAGATGCATTGAACATACTAACATTGCCTCTTTCAACATTTATATAATTATTATGCAAATAAAAAATGAAATTGTTTTTCTTCTCTCTATTTTATGCAGGCCTGCTTGTGATGTTGCTATATCGGGTTTAGGGTGGATAGCTGTTGAACCTATTAGCAGATCATCGAGAAGTTCCGACCCCAGAACGGAAGAAAATGCAGGCGAACTGCAGTTTGCTGTCCATGTCCCAAAGCCGGTCGAAATATTTGTTAGGTCTCCATTACCAGTGGGTAAGGCTGGGGCAGAGTGGTATCAGTATAGGGAGTTGACTGAGATGGAAGAGGAAGTAAAGCCAAAATGGCATTTTTGATGGTTTTAATTTTTCATATCGATGTTGACAATTGGCATGTATATATGCATAAATTTTGGTGTAAAAAACTAACAATAGGGGCTCATTATGATATCGATTGCAAATCTTACTGTCCATGTTCCCACTCCGTCTCCAATTTCAATTCCTTTTGTGCACAAAGAAATTCTAGATGCTAAATTCCGATATAAGAAAATAATTAAGAATATTTATTGGTGATGTTTGGATATACTAAGTGTATCAAATATGAATAATATTATTTGTATATACTAAATTAACCACGTTTAGTGACACTTGATATGACAATTAATGAATGTTGTTATATTAATAAAATAAATCACTTGGTGCTTACTTCATCATTAATTTATTACTATATTAAATGTAAGATATAGTTAATTTAGTGTGTCTAAATAGCTTTACTCATTAAACATAAGACATCTACCTAATAGATGTCAAATTCATCCGATGGTTTAAGTTGAATATCATTTTTATCTTTTTAAACAAAACTTTAGACTTGAATATCATTTTTATCTTCTTTTTTTTTTATCAATAAATGTTTATAAACAACACTTTAGGCAGTAGAAAGTATTTATACGAATAAAAAAAAAGTTCATTATTACTAAAAATTATTTAATTCATTATTACTAAAAATAATTATGGGTGAATTTCAGCAAAGTTCTCTAAACTTGACACTATTCAGAAAAAAAAAAACGTCCATAAACTTATTCTGAACTTTACACTATTTAGAGAAAGAGTCCATAAACTTGTTTGGATCGAAATAGTTTGAATTTATTATTAGTCTGCCTAATTTCATTTCTTCTGAAATATTGATGTCCTACAACGACTGGGAAACAAATAATACACAGCACAATAATGGCCTTCAATGACAAAGCATCTTACTGACAAAGTACAGTACTCACATTATGGTTCCATAATCCTTACAAACAGATACACATTAATAATTTACTACCACATTCACGGCTAATTAGAGAAGTTATTTAAGCCTTCACATTGCAAGCTGATAGGCCTTCACATCTTCCTCAAGAAACAAGCCTATTGAAGTTGGTGTAAGGCTCCAAGAGGGAGTGAGTGGACAAGAAGGCGCTGCTGTAAGGCTCAACGACGGAGGTTGAGACCTGGGGTGATAGATACACTAAATCCAAGTTTCGATTTTTTGCCCTAATCGACAGAGAGCCTCTCTAGAAGCACAGAGCCAAGCCCAGATCCGTCCCACCTCCGACGGCGTGAAACACTAGAAACCCTTGAAGCCCGGTACAGTTATCGGCAAACTTTCGGATCCGGTCCAGGCACAGATCCACAATCTCCTTCCCAACTGTTCAATTGGGACGCACTTAAGTAAAAAAATTTAAAAAAAATGGAAATGGGCGACCTCATCGATGAGTGCCGGTCAGATCCCGGTAGAATAGCTGGCGGTAAGTGCCGGTCCTGACCTCGTCGATCACGGTGGGTTCAAGGTCCGAGAATACGACGCGTGGGACGTGCTTTTTGGCTCCGGTCTCGCTGAAGAACGTGTTGAAGGTATTGAATTTCGAATTTTCCAAGAATGCCGAATTTCCTCTGGGACCAGATGGTCTCGAAGGGGTTGGGCTTTGGTGGCTGCTGCTTCATGGCTACGGCGCTTGGTCCCGACTTATTCTTCTTCGTCATCGCCGAGGTCTCGTTGTGCTTGGCGTCCGCTCTGCCATGGCTTGGTGTTCTGGTGAAGAGATTGGGCTTTGAAGGGCCTGAAGTCTTCTTCTCCTTCTTTGCCATGGTGACTGACGAAGCAGAGGAAAGCTAGAGTGCTCACAGGTTTCGGGAATTTTCGTTTTTGGTCGAAGGGGTTTAGGGACTGAGCAGCAGAGAGAAGAGAGAGAGAGAGAGGGTGCGGGTGTGCGTGTGTTATCAGATATATATCGAGAGGCGAGAGAATTTAAAAATAAGGCTGAAATGTCTCTTTTGCCCTTTACTGTATGCACGTGTATTTTAGGTAGATTCTATGACAGATGGACAGAACCGACTATTTTAAGCAAGTTTAGGGACAGTTGAATTTAAAAAACAAGTTTTGAGATGTTTTCTTTAGTGTAAAATTCAGGGACCAGATGAATTTGCCAATAATTTTATATCGAAGTTGCATTAAAATTACTCCAACTGATTTTAGGAAGGAACTTAAAATCGTGGCGGGGAGAATCAGGACCAGGGTAAGCACGGTCAATAAGGAAATATTGTGAATGCCGTTGGGGATGGGGACTGCCAGGGCAACCCAGCTTCACTATGAAGTTGACATGTAATTTAGATGGATAAATAAATTTGAGGACAAATAGATGATCTCTCAACTTAACTCACCGGCTATTCAATTTAAATCCCAACGAAATACGGTTAACGTGTTTCAAAGCCCAAAAGTTACGTTACCGGGCCAGTCCAGTTTCCATTTTTAAATATTTTTCCTTCGTTAGGAGCCAAAGCAGTTTTCCCGCCTTGCACATGCCGCGTGTTAAAATTCGAACACTTTTGAGTTAGTGTTCGAGAGGAGAAAAGGAAGAGAAGCAAGTAGCTCCTCCCGTTTAGGGTTTCAAATCTCACACTGCTCAAACACCTTCCTCTGAAATTGATAAATCTCAGGGATGTACATCAAGGAGGTATGCTTGGAGGGATTCAAGTCGTACGCGACCAGGACGATGGTGCCCGGATTCGACCCCTTTTTCAACGCCATAACGGGTCTAAACGGGTCGGGTAAGTCCAATATCCTTGACTCCATCTGCTTCGTCTTGGGCATCACCAATTTGCAGCAGGTACGCGCCGCCAATCTCCAAGAACTCGTCTACAAGCAAGGCCAGGCTGGAATTACCAAGGCCACCGTATCCATTGTCTTCGACAATTCTGACCGCTCTCGCAGCCCCCTCGGCTACGAGGCCCATACTGAGATCACCGTCACCCGTCAGGTATTTCATTTTCCGGTTTGTGTATTTTTTTTGGGCTCAAATTTGGTTTCTTTTTCCCCTCCCAAATTTTCCTTCCATTACGTTGAATTTGGTAGAAATGAATAAAATTTCGGTAACTGGGTCTTGCATTGCTGTTCAATGTTTTCAATTTTATTGGTACTTGCTGTACTGGTAATACTTAGATGCTTTTGATTTATTGAATTGCATTTGAATTCTACATTTTTTGGTGGAAATGAAGCTAATTATGAGAAGATATTGGCTGCTTGTTACAGATTGTTGTGGGTGGAAGGAATAAGTACTTGATCAATGGGAAACTTGCACAGCCAAA
This sequence comes from Prinsepia uniflora, assembly GCA_032719365.1. Taxonomy (NCBI): domain Eukaryota; kingdom Viridiplantae; phylum Streptophyta; class Magnoliopsida; order Rosales; family Rosaceae; genus Prinsepia; species Prinsepia uniflora. Next base: position 63,418,191 of record CM064869.1, read on the forward strand.
TCAGGTCCAGAACCTTTTTCATTCTGTGCAGCTCAATGTTAACAACCCACATTTTCTCATTATGCAAGGGCGCATTACTAAGGTTTTAAACATGAAACCCCCCGAGATTTTGTCTATGCTTGAAGAGGCTGCTGGGACGAGAATGTATGAGACCAAGAAAGAGGCTGCTTTGAAGACACTTGAGAAGAAACAGAGTAAAGTTGATGAGATCAATAAGCTTCTTGACCAGGAGATACTGCCTGCCTTGGAGAAGTTGAGGAGAGAAAGGACACAATATATGCAATGGGCTAATGGCAATGCTGATTTGGATCGACTTAAAAGGTTTTGCATTGCGTATGAATATGTTCAAGCGGAGAGGATTAGGGACAGTGCAGTGAGTGAGGTGGAACAAGTGAAGGCCAGAATTTCTGAGGTTGATGATGGTGCGAAAAAGATGCAGGTAGAAATACTAGAAATGGAGACACAAGTGTCCAAGCTGACTGCTGAAAAGGAGGCTAGGATGGGTGGGGAAGTAAAAGCTTTGTCTGACAAAGTAGATGCAGTTTCTCAAGATCTTGTGAGGGAAGTGTCTGTATTGAACAATATAGAGGACACTCTTGGGACTGAAAATAAAAATGCTGAAAAGGTCATTGGTTATGGCCTGACTCACTGCATTATTTTGTAATGGTTGTTTTAACAATTTGAATTATCATAGCATTTAAGGTTTTCATCTTGGTGTTGGCAGATTGTTAGCAATATTGAAGACATGAAGCAGTCTGGAAAAGAGACGGATTTTGCTATAAAAAAGGCTGAAGATGGTGCAGCTGATTTGAAAAAGAGAGCAAAGGAACTTGCTCAGTCTCTGGATGAGCATGAAAAGGAGTACCAGGTAAAATGTCAATATTACTTACTTTGGTTTGGAAATGTGATTGTATGTTGTAATCTCTTTGATTTGGGTGATTAATTCAAGAAAACAATGTTCAGGGTGTACTTGCTGGAAAGAGTAGTGGAAATGAGGAGAAATCCCTTGAAGATCAATTGGGTGATGCCAAAGTAGCTGTTGGGAGTGCAGAAACAGAACTTAAACAACTGAAAACAAAAATAAGCCACTGTGAAAGGGAGTTGAAAGAGAAAACTAAGCAGCTAATGTCAAAGCGTGAAGAAGCTGTTTCCGTGGAGAGTGAGTTTAATGCTAGAAAAACTGATCTGGACAATGTTAAAAAGGAGTTGGAGTCTCTTCCATATAAGGATGGCCAGATGGAAGCATTAAAAAAGGTTAACAACCTTCTTGTTTGATCATTCTATATGCACCAGTAGTTTATCAATATCACTTATGCTCTTTTTTTCTGCAATGAATGTTTCTTCAGGATCGTGCATATGAGTTGGAGCAGGTGCAGACGTTGAAGGATGAAATACGAAATCTTTCTGCCCAATTAGCAAATGTTGAATTCACATATCGGGATCCTGAGAAAAATTTTGATAGATCTAAGGTCAAGGGTGTGGTTGCAAAACTTATGAAAGTAAAGGATAGCTCCACAATGACTGCCTTAGAGGTTAGGATTGAATTTATGAAAGATTATTTTCATTTCATGAATTAGATTATGTATCAACTCTTATATTTATTCAAATTGCAGGTTACTGCTGGTGGAAAGTTGTTTAATGTCATTGTAGACAAAGAAAGTACTGGAAAACTACTTCTTAAGGAAGGCAACCTTCGAAGAAGAGTAACAATCATACCTTTGAACAAAATACAACAACCTTCTCATGATCGTCGTGAGGCTCGACGTAAAGCTGTTAATGGGGTTAGTTTCCTTATCAATTGCCCCCTCCGCCAGATTCTCCATGGGAGATCCCTCATTGTCATCGTTCAATTAGGTAGCTTATTTGCAGAAAACCGTTTGATCAATTTCAGGTTGGCAAGAAGAACGCTGAACTGGCACTTCTTTTGGTTGGTTATGAACCAGAAGTGGAGGTAGGCATTGAGCAGGCCCATAAAAGTTCCCTGATTTTTTTGTCAGTACAATATGATTGCAGGGTTCTTTGATGTGATTTCTCTCTACTTAGACAATCATGGGTTCTTTAAGTTTTTGTAGGCTTCTATGCAGATAAAATCAATTGACTTTGGAAATTCAGATTGTACTTATACATTTGATGTTCATTGCAGAACGCTATGGAATTCGTTTTTGGCTCAACTATTGTTTGCAAAACTATTGATGCTGCAAAGAAGGTAAGCCCGACTTTGCTAATCTGTCCATAAGCCCATGTATAACATTTCTTGATCAGTGCAATCGAACCTGTAGCTTTTGAACGTTTCCTAGGTTGCTTTTGAATTTGGAGTCCAAAGTGTTACTCTTGAAGGTGATAACTTCCGTCCTAGTGGCCTTTTGACTGGTGGAAGCCGTAGGTAAGGCACTCTTGTTTTTTCAATCTTAGTTAAATTGACCGAGATCTGTTGCTTTTATCCCCCCATAAACATTTTACTGACTAATGCTCCAAACTTCTTGTTTTCCTTTTCATCCTTTGTATGCTCCGCTGAATAAATAGCCTTTCTTACTTGTCTAAAGATGCTTTCTAGTGTTTATGCCTACATCTAGCTAGTCAACCTTCTAAAGCAACAAGATACTGTCACAGGGGTGGGGGTGATCTATTAAGACAGCTTCATGATCTGGATGAGACTGAACAAAAACTTTCAGAGCATCAGAGAAGACTGACTGAGATTGAAGCTAAGGTTGACCTTGAGCATCTTTCTCTATTTTGCAATTCAATACATTTCTGTAATTTCGTGATTTTCCTCGGGAGTTGGAAGCAATTATACTTGAGTTGTTCAACTTTATTTCTTACATATTTTTTTTTGTCAACCTCTTAAATTGCAGATTGCAGAACTTCTGCCTCTTCAGAAGAAGTTCATGGACCTTAAATCACGGTTAGAGCTTAAAACGTATGACCTTTCGTTATTTCAGGGCAGGGCTGAGCAAAATGAGCATCATAAGGTTTTTTCGGGTCCTTTCTTTATCTTGTTATTTGAAAGAACACTTTTATTCTGCAACTGCATTTACTGGTTCATCTAATCACATGAATTGTAATTTTTCTTTTTGGGGTGCTACCTAGCTCGGTGAATTAGTTAAAAAGATCGAACAGGAGCTTCAAGAAGCGCAATCTGCAGCCAAAGAAAAGCAGCTGCTGTATGAAGATTGTGTGAATAAAGTGTCATCACTTCAGAAATCAATCAAAGAGAATGATAATAGCCGGGAGGGCAGGCTCAAAGATCTTGAAAAGAAGATTAAAGAAACAAAAGCGAAAATGCAATCAGCTTCAAAGAATCTCAAGGTAGGTTCTGATATTGCTGAGATATAATACAAGGATTGTCCACACATGAGGTTTTGCGACCGTAATGCTCCTCCATTCAGCTCACTCTAGTTAGTAGTAGTTTATTTTAAGATTATTGAGCGATATAACTATTATCTTTTACTCTCTTCCCTTTTTATAAACTTGAGAGGTGGGTTCAGTAAATGTTAAAACTTGAAACAACATAAAGTTGAGGATTGTCATGTGAACCTGGGAGTTGTGGTATGTCAATATTATTCAGAAGTGATAATGTGGCTAATTTATAGACAATTGCTTAGGTAGTTTTATTTTAGTTGCCGTGTTTTTGTCTGCCTGGTTCTGTGGTAGCTCTTTAACTTTTGTGTGGCATGGTTTTACCAACTGCTAGGGACACGAAAATGAAAAAGAGAAGCTTACTATGGAAAAGGAAGCTGTTATAAAGGAACTTGCATCTTTGGAGACTCAGTTAGCTTCTTTAAGAACACAAATTGATAACCTCACTTCAGAAGTAGGAGAACAGAGAGCCAAGGTAAACACTGATACCTGGTTTGACCAGTTCTTTCTTGTACAATTTTCATGGTGCATGCATCTCTTTTGCAGGTAGCTTCTACCAGAAATATTCATGATCAAGCAGAATTTGAGCTTAATTCGATTCGTACGAAGATGAAGGATTGTGATTCCCAAATTAGTGGCATACTTAAGGAACAGCAACAACTTCAACATAAACTTAGTGAGACAAATCTTGAACGGAAGAAAATGGAGAATGAGGTAATTTTCTAGTTGGTCTCTATGTACATTATAACATTATATGCTGACTGACCTCCTGTTAAATTTTTTATAGGTAAAACGAATGGAAATGGAACAGAAAGATTGCTCTACAAAAGTAGAAAAATTGCTGGAGAAGCATGCCTGGATTACATCTGAGAAGCAACTATTTGGTAAAAGTGGGACAGATTATGATTTTGACTTGCGGAATCCTCGTAATGCAAGGGAAGAACTTGAGAGACTACAGGCGCAACAGTCTGGGTTTGTGACTTGAAACTTCTAAGACAGAAGTATTTCATTTTGGCATGCTTTCAACTTCTAAAGTTATGCTATTAGTACCTTCCATGATGCCAAGAATCTGACTTTCCCCCTCTTTTGCAGCCTTGAGAAAAGGGTGAACAAGAAAGTTATGGCAATGTTCGAAAAAGCAGAAGATGAGTATAACGATCTATTGTCTAAGAAGAACATCATTGAGGTTGGTTATCCTTGGATCTGTCAAAATACTGTTTTAGCTTTCTTGTACTTACGCTAGGGTTCATTTTCCTAGAACGATAAGTCTAAGATCGAGAAGGTGATTGAAGAGCTGGACGAGAAAAAGAAGGAAACATTGAAAGTTACTTGGGTAAAAGTTAACAAGTGAGTCTTCTTATGTGATAACCTTGAGATTAGCTAATCACTTCTCTATGCGTATGATGCTCTTAGTTCTTAATTGCACAATTACACTTTTTCTTCAGTGACTTCGGATCTATCTTTTCCACCCTTTTACCTGGCACAATGGGAAAGCTTGCACCTCCTGAGGGTTGCAGTTTCCTAGATGGACTTGAGGTTCGTGTTGCATTTGGAGGTGTTTGGAAACAGTCATTGTCTGAGCTGAGTGGAGGTCAACGATCACTACTTGCACTATCTCTGATTTTGGCATTGCTTCTCTTCAAGCCAGCTCCACTTTATATATTGGATGAGGTATGCTTAACTCTTCCTTTAAAATGTGCTCTTTTATTAGGTATGCTTATAGTAACTGATCTTTTTCTTTGACCATTAATATATGAGCTTAGGTTTTGATGTTGGGACTTTGCACTGTAATCAAATGCCCATTTTGAAAGTTCTTCATATATTTTGGAAACTTCATGACCAAAATTTTAAGATTCGTGCCAACTTTTTCTTGTTCATTGGAGTCGCTAATGAAAACTTATGGTGGTTCCACCAATTTTTATGAAAATTTAACTTATACCAATAATAATATTAATAATTTAAGAGTTTGGAAGTCGTACATGGGATCACTAGGAAAGTCATCCATGAATTTCACCGAATGTTCTGTTCCTGACGTTCCTTATTTGATCTATAATGTTGGCTCTATATTACCTTGCTCTCTATCTGTTTATATGAAATTGTTGTCAATGTGCTATTGTATTCATTTACAGGTTGATGCTGCTCTTGATCTAAGCCACACGCAGAATATCGGACGAATGATCAAAACTCATTTCCCCCACTCCCAGGTTCGTTGGTCGTTCTCTCATCTGTTTATCTGATGTTTTACCTTCCCAGAATCTGCTTGTTCATCTGAAAAGTACAGCGTTGAGATCCCAAACTACACCCATGTGGATTCAATCCACGGGCTACCTTTGGATCGAATGTTTCTTGCTGCAAATCACATAGTTAAATTCGAATAGAATTGTTCAATATAGTTTACTTTCCGTGGTCCTAGTGTTTTGAAATTTTATAAACCACCGGCCTCATCTTCTTCATGATACATTTCATTCGAACGTCTGAAAATTTCAAATCATTTAAAGGGTTTGCCTTCACCTTTCTGTTGGTTTGGATCATTTTGCAGTTCATTGTGGTTTCACTGAAAGAAGGCATGTTCAATAATGCCAATGTTCTTTTCCGGACAAAATTTGTGGACGGAGTTTCAACTGTTCAACGGACTGTTGCAGCTAAGCACAAGTGATTGGTTCTTGTTTCATGTTTGGTAATTCGGGTGAAGCAGAAAACTTCTTGTTTGTCTGCACATATGTTAAATGTAAAACTACGTAATTATGTATAAGTATAACCGAATTATGTATCAGGGTGACGGTGATTTTCTTGAAAGAGAGACCTCTTAGTAATCTTGTGAGACTATAAGATCATAGGATCATGAGAAAATCAGTGCTTCACGTGAGAGGAATTTGAGGATCATGACGCGTTGTGGCGGTGCTCAAGAAATATGCAAAACGTCTTGTCTTGTTGTAGCAAATGTCCACAAAATCTAAGTTATTGTAAACAATTTGTGTATCTTGGGAAAACATTCAATTTCATTTTCACCCTATCTCACTTCGATTTCCCGGAAAAATAGATTTGATATATACGATTCTAAGCCTCCAATATTTGTATAATAAATCAACGTGGTAGTAGTACTTGAATTGGTGTGATTCACTTTGAGAGCCTCCTTATGTTGTTTACGATGAGCGAGAAATTTCATATTTAATTTCTATAGGTTTATGCTAGATAAATGAAAATTTGATTTTTGAAGTGTTTCTCGATGTTAACTATTATTACAATTGGATGTCTTAAATCTTAGCTTGAAGTTTGTAAAAATTAGGGTTGATAAAGAAAAATTTATATGTAAATGGTAAAATTGGTGATATATTAGAGGGAAGAAAAATATTTTGATACTTTTTGTTTTAGTCAAAACACGGAGATCTTTGCTTAGAGAGTCTAGAATTGTAAATTAGACTGCATAAACTACAATATTAAGCAGCAAGCATATACTAAAATAAAACCGTCCAAAATGTGCTTCTATTTGACTTTTGAGCGATGTCAACTATGGGAAGAACAAATGCTATAAAAGATAAGTATAGTTTCAAGTTTTACCCTCACAAAAATATGATTATTTTGCATAATCAAGCATTTTTTTCCATTTCCAAATCTTCATTTCATGCAAGAGAGAGAAGGACTTATCTTGGGCAGAAGCGAGAGGAGGTGGAAGGAGGTAACACCTGGAGTTGGCAGGAGCAGCAGTTGCTTTGATGGTGGCGCCGAGGCTTGTCACCTCAAGACTAGTTGACTTTCATATTTTTATAATTTTTCAGAATAATGTACTTATTTACAATAAAACAAATGATAATAATAATTTGATAAAAAAATAATAATAACATACAGCTTTATCTTACTCCAGAAGAATGCTAAAAATACACTTGTCTATGGGTATTTGAGCCATTTCACCAAATCCCTACGGACATGGAAGATCCCCTACCTTTATTTTTTATGTTTAAATAATCCTAATTGATTTTTTATTTTTATAAATAATATTATTCTATTTGTCAAGACGGTGAATTAGGTTAGTATAAATTTAATACAAACATAAATCATTATTGTTATCGATAAAGTGATATTATTGGCTCTTTGAGTTCTTAATGAATTTTGTGCCTAATCATGTATTATTGTTAATATTTTTAAATAAAATATCTTTTCAAACCAAAAAAATTGCAAAATAAGAAAAAGATATTATTGCGTTGTAGGTTAAATACTTATGATCTTCCATTCCGTTAGCTCTTTAAACAAACAACTTAGGAAATTAATAAAACAAATAAAAAATGGTGATGATGCATGTCTCTCTATAAATAGCTGCACCAGAGACAAGCATATTTGCATTGTGGGTTGCAGAGGAAGACATACAAATTAAAAGAAGGGAGCACACACTGCAGAGAAAAGAGGGAGAAGGAGAGAGAGATGAGGAGCAATCAGGTGTGGTTGAATTGTGGGATCGCAATGCCAGCCATTGGGTTCGGCACTTATTATTTCAAAAATGACAGAAAAACTACCGAGCTAGCCGTACATACGGCCCTTAAGGTACAACCAACCGTACATTACATAAACATGATATTTTTTAAAACATGGGAACCAAAATACTAGATAAAGTACATTTTTTTTAAACTACTTGAGCTACGTACGTAATGCTTTAAAGTGCAAGATTTAGGGATGGGCATAATTATTTATGAGTATGGGTACTTATGAGTATTATTGAAATGGGTAGAAATTAGATGGGTAAAAATTTACCCATCATCTAATGGGTAGGGTAAGGGTTTACCCATGGGTATTGAAGGTATTTAATACCCATTAAATTTAAAATATATTCTTTATCCATTCTTCAAATTATCTATGAATTTTTAACATTTTCTTTCCTGTACTAATTTTTTTTCTTTCTATTCTTACTATTATTATTATTATTTATTAGGTATTATTATTTAAAATTAATTTATTTCAATTAAATATCAGTTATTTCATCTTTCATCAAATAAATTATACACAAAAATGTTACGAATTTATATTAACATCAATTTTTTTAAGAACTTAAATAATTCATTTTAAATGATTTAACAAAAATCAAAGTAAACTATAATTTTTTTAAGATTTCACAACCATGAAATAATTTAAAGGGAGTTTTATAAATTCTTAAAAATTGTTTAAATAAAATTTTTAATGAGTTTTTTTTTTCAAGTTTTGAATTCCATTTCGACATTTACTACTCATTCTTTATTTAATTGGAAAGTTTTCGGAGTCAAATTCTCAAATAACTCATTCACTATTCTTGGTCAACTCGACAAATTTTGATAATTAAGGATAGAAAGATAAATTGGTCATTTACTAATTCTCACTTTAAATTTCAAGACGGATTGTAACAAAAACTCTAATAGAAATTGAGAGGATTTGAAAAAAATGAAAAGCAAAAAAAAAAAAAAAGCAAACGAAATTGAAAGGAAAAAATATTAGAAGTTAAAAATAAAAAGTTGAAGACAAATGAAAGTAAAAAAAAGTAAAAAAAAAGTAAAAGAAAAATGATAAGTAAAAAGAAAAATGAAAAGCAAAATAAATTGAAAGGTATAAAAAAATAGAGGTTAAAACTAAATGAAACACAAGGAAAAAAAATTAAAAGGAGAAAATAAATGTAAAATATCATGGGTATCCATTACCTAGTGGGTAGGGTTTAGTTAAACCCTTAAAAATTGAGGATGGGTTTGAATGGGTATGAAACCCATTTGTACCCATATAGGGTAAGGGTTTACCCCCACCCTCAAAAAAACCCATTTAATCATCCCTAGCAAGATTGTATAATAATACCCTACTATATATAATGTAGATGGGTTATCGGCATTTTGACACGGCAAGGATTTAGGGTTCGGAGGCGGCCCTAGGAAATGCCTTGACGGAGGCAATGGCTAATGGGAAAGTTGAGAGGGAAGACATTTTTGTGACATCGAAGTTATGGGGGAGTGATCACCATGACCCTGTTTATGGACTCAAGCAAACTCTAATGTAAGCATTTATACATTACATCATCAAACTCAACACAAATATAAATAATTGTCGTCATTCATATTAGTCAAATTTAAAACTATCTAATTTTATTTTTCGCTTAAAATGCATGTGAGGAGGATTTTGAGAATTAAGAACTCACCTCTTTGTGAGCTCAAAAATAATAAGGATGAGTAAATCCATGGCAAAAAAAATCATACTAGTTCAGATTATATATCCATTCATAAATATGCACAAAATGCTCTAAAATTGGATTATTTCCAGTTAAAGAAACAAAAAAGAGGGTTGAAATTATACATATTCTCTTTATACATATTATTATAGGAATATGGGGATGGAACATCTGGACATGTACTTGGTGCACTGGCCGGTGAAATTGAAGGCATGGGCATGCAACGCAATTCCAAACGAAGATGAGTTTGAGGAGCTGGACTTGGAGGCCACCTGGTCAGGCATGGAGAAGTGCCTTAAATTAGGGTTGTGTAGGTGCATTGGTGTTAGCAATTTCTCCACCAAAAAACTTGATCAGTTTTGGATTTTGCCTCTGTGCCTCCAGCCATCAACCAGTTAAATTTTAAATTTATTGACCATGCAGCTGTAAATGACGAGCTATAGTAAAAAGATTAAAAACAAAAAAACAAAAACAAAACTTGTGGCAACAAATTAGATTTTGTTGATATATTGAGTTTAAAAATCAATATAGTATGCTAAACATATCATGATCGGACAAGCTAGTAATTTGACATGACATTCTAAATGTACAGGTGGAAATGCACCCAATGTGGAGGCAGACAAAGCTTCAAGGGTTTTGCGGGGACCACGGTATCCATGTCAGTGCTTATTCACCACTTGGTGGGCCCGGGTATTCGTGGGGTCAACACGTGGGGTGGACAGCCCAATCATCCAGTCCATAGCTCATAACAACAAAGCAACTCCAGCCCAACTAAATAATAACAAGCCCAATTTATTTTCTTTTTACATTTAAAAATAAAATAATATATTTATTAGATTCCTTCATTAATGCAGGTTGTTTTAAGATGGGGATTATCAAAGGGATCCAGTGTGATTGTGAAAAGTTTTAATCAAGAAAGGATGATGGAGAACATTGGAGCCATTGATTTGAATTAGACGGTCAAGATTTGATGGAAATAGACCAGCTGGAGGAAAGCAAGATTCAGAGGGGAGAGACTCTCGGCAATCAAACCACAAGCCCATACAAAACACTTGGAAGAATTATGGGACGATGAGATTTAATTTACTTAATATTAATTATTTCTTTTAATTTTTATATAATATTGTACCTTAATTTCATCAATGAATTTTAATTTTGAACACAAAACCCCAACATGATTAGTCTTAAAATGGACAACACATGATCCTAGCTATACGACCATTGAGGCATGAGCACTTCTAAGTTCGGTTCTTGTTCTGCTTTCTGCTTTCTGATATTTTATCCTCAGTCAAAACCCAGATATTCTGACTCAAGAACCCTGACCGATTTTGTTCGACATTTCTTTGTAACAATTAGATTAACAAAATATGACTGTATAGGTAACTTATGTGGCATACATTGTTAAAAGAAAAGATCATATATGAAGCTCGAATTCATAACCGCTTCAGTTAACATCTGATGTACATATGCAGTCTAATTTTCCACAAGACGACTGCCAATTTCACTGGACACCTGTGAAATCCCTTGCTCAATCCGCTGGAAAAAGATGATCTTGGTTGGTAAATAACTAAGGAACATAATGTAGGATCATTTGGGACACACATAACTAAATTTGGAGATCAAGAAGTAGGGAGGTTTGAAATATTCGACAGAAGTATGTACCTCGAGAAGATATCCGTGTAGCCAATCCAATGTCGGGTTTGTAAACTAATTCATACATATTTAACTTCAAAACATGCTACGAAGATCACACAACATATAATTGAAGAACAATTAACATGACAATGAGAATCAATAGTTTAAGAAGAAACCTGATCTCAACATCCTGATGAACAAGACTTAGGATATCGATCTTCTCCTCTCTTTCAGATCAGAAGGCCTTTGCTTTCGAGATAGGTTTTAGCACTGGTATTAGGCATGTTATCCGTGAGAGTAGAGACCAATATTTATATGCATCTAGATTCCTACTCTATTCCTATCACATAACAAGTAGGAATCCTAAATGACTTCCACTAGGGTAACTTCCACTAGAGTACCAATTAGATTTAAGTTCATTAAATAGCTTAAACCTCATTCAACAGGGATTTCCAATAGATTCTTAATTGATTATGGACTCTATTAGTTTTCAAGCTTGTTACTTGCCTTGTATGTTACTCGTTTATACTCAATTTTTCCAACATTCTCCCAATTGAGTATAAAAGAGAAAATTAGCAAGTTCAAAATAACTTAGAAACTAAAAGTGATCACTAAGTCCCCAAAATCTTAAGAACTTAATCCAACACCGCAGTCACTGCTGTTTTGAACCACAGGACTATAAGACAGCCGATACAACTTCTGTACCATTGCCTTATAATCACATATGACACCAAAACAGCAGCACAAGGCTGTAAAATCTGGCTTTTCCATACAAGAAACCAGTGAGTGCCTCGAAGGCCATTCCCACATTTTGGTCACATCAATGTGATAAATATAAACTCCATCACAATTTCTACTCAATCAAAATGCAGAACACTAAAGTGAGAATGGTCATATCACATTTCAGAACATCAACAAAAGTTCCAAATTGTGCAGTAACCACATTAAGTATGAATTGAGCAAAGTACATAATTACAGATGTATAAAACATTTCTTTGAAATCTATAAGCTCAATACTGCAGTTAAGGCTGGAAGAACAAGTAAAAGTTCTGAAAACATCAACATAGTTATGAGAATCCTTATCATGAGACAAAACAACTTAATTAAAATAGACATGCATCACTCTCATTAATGAAGTGATTCAAAACTATCTGAGTCCCATGTTTGCCACATGGACTTGGAATTCCTTCACAAGCAAGGCCTTTGTTAATCGATCCACAAGCATTAACTTGGTGTTCAAGTATACCACGTCTATGACACCATCCTTAACCTTTTCCTGTACCAGCAAGTACTTGACCTCCATCAAACCTGTAGCAGATGTCCTTCTGTTGTTCTTAGAGAAGAAGACAGATGAGGTGTTGTCACAGTAAAGTGTGATAGATCTCTGGATAGAATAAATGACTAGAAGTTCACTCATGAAGTTCTTAAGCCACATAACCTGCTTAGTTGCCTCATAAACAACAATGAATTCAGCCTGCATTGTGGATGTGGCTATGGTAGTTTGCTTAGCAGTTTTCCAGGTCACTCCCCCACTTGTCATCATGAAGATGTACCTCCTGTGGACTTCCTATCCAGTGAACAACCAGCCATATCTGAATCAGAGTAAGCTACTAACTCCAATGTGTTTGAGCCACCATAGACCATCATGTGATGCTTGGTTTTCTGTAGATAACGAAGGATTTTCTTCCCAGGAATCCAGTGAGTTTCACCTGGATTTGATTGAAATCTACCTAACAAGCTAACAACAAAAGCCAAGTCTGGTCTGGTGCACACTTGTGCAGACATGATACTCCTTACTAAGGATGCATAAGGTTTGTCAAGCATCTTTGCCCTATCAAGTTCAGTTTGAGGACACTGATCTTTGTGTAATTTGTCACCCTTGTTTACTGGAACATCACCATTAGAACATTTATCCATTTTGAACCTCTTCAATATTCTTTCTATGTAAGTCCTCTGAGATAGGCCTAAAAGCCTACTACCTATATCTCTCACAATCTCTATGCCTAGTACAAAATGAGCATTACCTAGATCTTTCATTTCAAAACTGGTAGACAACAAGCTTTTTGTGTCTTTTAAAAATCCCATATCAGAACTAGCTAGCAGAATATCATCAACATATAGAATCAAAAAGATAAAGTGTGCTCCACTAGCCTTAAGGTAGATACAATCATCAAGTTTGTTCTCTTTGAAACCAAAACTGGTTACAACTTGATCCAACTTCAAGTACCACTGTCGTGAGACTTGTTTGAGTCCATAAATGGACTTTTGCAGCTTGCATACCATAGACTCCTTCCCCCTTTCAAAAAATCCAGGGGGTTGTTGCATAAAGATCTGTTCAGTAAAAATCCCATTAAGAAAAGCAGTTTTGACATCCATCTGATGAAGCTCAAGGTCAAAGTGAGCAGTTAAGGCCATAATTACTCTCAAGAAATCTTTGGATGAAACTGGTGAAAACGTATCAGAATAATCAATGCCCTCCCTTTGAGTGAAACCTTTGGCTACTAACCTAGCTTTGTACCTTTAAATCTGTCCATGTGAGTCTCTTTTAGTTTTAAACACCCATTTGCAAGCAATAGACCGTACATTGTCTGGTTGCTCAACTAATGTCCATACTTGGTTTTGTTCCATGGATTGGAACTACTCATCCATTGCTTTCTGCCACAGAAACGCATTGGGACTTGCTATGGCTGCTTGACAGGTAAGTGGATCCTCATCTGTTCTAGTGTCATACTCAGTCTCCTATAAGTACACCATGTAGTCAGGTGGAATAGCTGACTTCCTCTGTCGTGTGGATCTTCTGAGTGCAGGTTGATCCTCAACCACTTGTGTTGCAGGTAGTGGATAGGGTTCTGGGTATACAGGGGAATGAGGTGGGGTAGTTTGCACTGAAACAGTGTGTACAGGGGTAGGAGGGGAGTAAGGCTGGGCTTGGGGTTCAGTCAAAATTGCAAGAACCTGATTTAACCTTGTAGTGGTGACTGAACCTGCTTCTAGGGTCTCATCAATGGTCTGTAGTTCATCAAAATCTGAATTGTTGACTGTTAAGTAATCTGACCCAAAATCTTCCAAAAACTTGGGATTGTGAGTTTCCTGTGACAGGACCCACCCCCAATCCCTCGGGATTAAGGGCTAAATCCTGCTCCTGTCTAACTTACGCATGGCACGAAGGCTAAACCGACGTCCAACCTCCACGTGACACGTAAGTCGGACAAGGGATTCTCGACCCGACCATCCTAAAAGTAACCGGAACTTCCCAGAGTGCTAAGAATCTACTGTGGATCTCGTATGTGATGTCTCCGTCTCTCTCGATCAACAGCCCGCACCGCTATAACCTGGAGGATATCGAAAACATGAAAAGACTGTGAGTGGACAAAAATAAATAAAATTTCAAAAACAGTTATCAGAAAAACATAATTACATTTTTACCCTCCATGCAAAAACCAATGCATGCATATCAAGTCATGTCATGAAACCATTCATATCAAATCCATCAAGGAAAAACCATTTAAAAACCCGAATCGAATCCGTTATTCAAATCCAAGCCTCAGCCTCAAATCACAAATTAATCTCAAAGTACGGGAACTCAGTCCCAAAACTCATCAAATCCAAATCATCCGGGCCAATGCCCAAAACATCTGAAAACCAGTGAAAAACCAGTGTAAAACATCAATCATACAAGTTTGCGGGATCACAAATGCGCCAGAGTCTTTAAACTCAAAACCATGCGCGATATTAGGCCTTCCTGGGATATCAACGAGTCTTTAAACTCAAAACACAATCACAAGCCTCAGGGGGTATCATATCCGAGTCTTTAAACTCAAAACATATACCGAGTCTTTAAACTCAAAACATATCAATCCAAGGCCCTACCCTCGTCAATCAACCGAGTCTTTAAACTTAAAACCAGATCCAACGGTTTTTCTTTTCTTTTTCCGGGTCTTTAAACCCAAAACCATTTTTCAAGCATAGAAAATCACAGAAAACCCACATTCGAATTCGCAACAATGATTCCGTAAGTCGGCATCTGGAACCACCATCCCGAACCCAAATCCAGATTTCCTTTTCAAGATTTCGAAACCAAATCTGAAAAATCATTTCCGAAACCCAATTTCAAAACCAAAATCTCAATCGTATAAACAGGGCTCCAAGCGCAAAATCACATTTTCTGAAATCCATTTCAAATCATTAAAATCAAATCATACTTCAAATCCTGAAATTAAATCCTCAAAATCATCGTTAAATCACAAGATAGATCGCAACCTCGTAAAACGTGCAATTCTGTAAATATCTCGAAAATCATGTCAAATTGTAAATCATCAAGATCATAAATCAAACCATAAAATTACGTATAGAAAACACATAAAAACATATATGTATGCATCAAGAGTTAGAAAGCAAAGTCCACTCACAGACCATTTCACTACTGCCTCGATAGCGTGCACTTACGCCGTTCCCAGCCAATCCACTATCATCGGCTTTCCCAAACCTGTCCAAATCCCATAATAAGGTCACTAACTACTTCATAAAGCTTATACTCAAGCCCCGTAATTTTCCCGAATTTTTAACTATTTTTAATCAAGGCTTAACACCTTTGGACATTCCGAAACATATCGAGACGATGTCCGATCGACTCGAAACTAGTGCCAAAATGTTCGTTACATCGAATACTTTAAAAGTCGTGTTGACTATGCCTTGAAAGGAGGGCCCACGCGCCCTCACGTGCTGCCCAAACACCCTGCGCATGAGACCACGCGCGGTTGCTGTTCACTGTCTTCTTCCCATGATCAGAACGGTCCAACCCGGTTCAGGCCAGCCCGGTCTAAACGAACTGGCGGTCCCAGTTCATCGGTCTATCTCCCTTAATTCCACCCCGTTTTCGACCGTTTTAAGTCCTTTAATTCCCTTACATGATTCCCCAACAATCTACAATCTTAAATCATAAAACTAAAGCCTGTGAATTACCTGTCCAAGTTGAAAAAAAACGAGCTTCGTTTGACTTCTATGTCTGCCCCCCCCCCCCCCCCCCCCAAGACCTTCTATGACCACGATTTTGGTCCCAAACATCTTCTAGTCATCTTCAGTTGCTCTCTCCCTTAGCCAAATCGTTCAACAAACGTCATATCAAAATTCACCATTGTTGAATTCATATTCAAAGTTTCAAAAGATGTCCGCTTACCGTCCATCTCAGGCCTCAACAGTGAGCTTGTTGGATTCCCCAGACCTCTAGTAACCTTTATCAGCCCATACAATCGATCAATACTCGACAATTCACCACGAACCAGTTGAAGTCCAACAGGGGAATTCATGGATTTAGCCCTCCTCCAACCGCCACCGTGCACGACGGGCAACCACGACTCCACCACCTTAGTCCAGGTCGATTATCCCTTCGTTTTTGTTCACATATCACTATCAATTGGGGATAGCTGGGAGTTTAAATTCCTCACCACCTCTGTTCTCTGTTTTTCCCTCGAACCCCCAAACCGTGCAACTAGTGTTTTAAATCGTGTGAGGTACATTTGAGAGACTATAGGTAGTTTCCACCACCATCCAGACCCAGCCACGCATCAACATCCCTGTGGCACCACCTCCAATAACAGCCAAGTGTCCACTTCTCAGTGGACACAGATCCCTAGGCACAAAATTGACCAAAAGATCAAATTTACCATTTTTCCCTTTGTTGAATCAAAGATTGAACTCGCCGCGAAAAGTCCTCACAATTCCTGCAAACAGCAAACAATTAGCTATCATTGTTCGATCGATTTACCCGGGGGGTTGTTCGACCAAGAACACTCCGATGCTTAAGTTAGCTTTGAGAGAGGAAAGGGATATACTTCGAAACGAAGAATCAACATACCTTGGAAATGAAATGTGCCTTGCTATTTATAGGAAAATCCTGGGAGCCTTGGAGCGTTCTGATTGGTCGGTTGAATATTTAATTAGTAAATAATATATTATTATTAAATATATTATTTAATAATTGTAATGATAGCTCATCATGATAGTAATGATATTTATTGTATTTTAATATTAATATTAATTATCCATTATTAAGAATAACGATAATTAACTCTCGGGGAGGATATCAATATTGCGGAGATTTTAACCCGATCAAATATCGTATTTAACTGGTAAATAGATTATTTAATGTGCGGGTGTTTTTCAAATGATTAGCGTTATTTCCAAGGGCAATTTGGACATTTTTGGGAATTACGGGACACGTGGCGGCTTCATAATTTTCGGATGATTTTGGGTTCCACAAATGCCCCCACATCGATTCGGTATTCAGGGAATCCGGAGGGATGTACTTTGGAATCTCATATTACCGGGTTACCAGTTACTGTTGGGTTCAAGAAATGAGTCAGCGTTTACTTGACGATTTTGCCCCTGATTATAAGGGTTAAAAGTCCATTTTTAGTTTTAGAATGACTAATCTGGGATTTGTGGTGTGAATCGGACATAATGTGCAAAATGACCATTTTGCCCCCGAGCGTGGGCAAAATATTGAGTTTTATTTCGGACGGTCAAATGGACTTTGACCAATGACCGTGGCGTAGTTCGAGACGTCACGAGTCCATAGATAGGTGGCACGTCCAAATCGGACTTCGTACGAGGAAGTTATGGTCAGAAACGTGAAATCGGGAGGTTTGCGTTTTGGTATTCGTGTCGATTATTTTATTATGATATTGTGATTGGAGGACACCTGGATGAGTGACAAGTGTCACTCACCCATTGGTTAGATTGGATCAAGCTCCACTAAGTGATTAATTAGGATTAAAACCAACTTTTAATTTCAGCCATCCATCTAAAGTACCCCAGACTTAATCTGAACCCTTGATCTTATTCCTCCAGATTGAATCTGGAGCGTCCATTTCCTTTCCCTCCATTCTATATATTTTCCTACCCGAAATGCACTCATACTGCCCATTCAACCATCACACCTGCGTAGCACCCTGACCCTTGCATTGTGTGTTGCTGGACTGAGCTGGTGAGGCTGAGGGACGGTGTGGACACGGCGGCGGACGGCGGCGAGGTTGGTAGTTCCTAACCCGAAACGGTTTTGAAAACTCAGAAATGGAAACTGGATTTCTAACGTTCATTTTTTATTCCTATTAATTCTATTCACGTCTATGGTCTGTTAGGAACCTATAGGACGTGATTTCGTGACCAGTGGTGGCCAGAGTTAAACGGCGACGGGAAACCCAGATTCTGTTCATCGAGGTAAGCTTCTGATCCAGTGCTGTTTTGATGATTTTGTTTAGTTAGAACCCTTTCTGGGTTTGAGACGGTCATATAGGAACAAACTAGAGCTAAAATGGTTGCGAATTAAGGGATTGGTGACCGGGTCAGATCGCGGGTCTGATCGACCCAGTTGCAGAAAAACGGGCAGAGAAGACGCTGAGCAAAACACTGTTAAGGTTCACCGCGCACTGTAGCAAAACACTGTTAAGGTTTAGGTTATGTTTTATACTGTTCACCGAAGTTTTAATTTCAGAAAATTGTGGGAAATTGATATGATATTCATAGTGTCATTATTGACCTTTCATGATGTTTTTGGGCAGGATTCGAGATTCCTGAAAAGCGTCGGAAATTACGGGAATGCGTGCAGCTTAGAAAGCAAGTGTTTTGGATGGTGCGTGCGAGCATTGGTAGGCTGGTTCACATTCAATGTGACTTTTGCTAGTACCACAAAAATGCTTGCTACGTGGTGAACGGAGTTTGGCTGAACAGTCGACGAGGATTTGGCGGCGACTGAGTGCACTAGTGTCAGGACCCACCCCGGTTTCACCCCGAAAACCGAGGTAAATCCTGCTCCCGTCTGACACCCCGACACAACCCAGTCAGACGCAGGAGAAATTTATATCAATATCCCGAAGTTAATAGTTTACAGAGCATAGTACAAAATACACAGAAAAGAAAAACCGATAAACTAAATACACGCACGCGGAAAGATTGAAAACACTCCGGGATCCCTCACGTGACTTTTATGCCTCAGACGCTGCCTCGACGCTGGAACCCCGCACTAGCTCCACAACCTGGAGGGTAATTTAAAACAGAAGGTGTGAGTGGACCAGAATAACAGAAAAGTTCTAAAACCATTTATAAGAAAAGCCGGGTTTTAGCCCTCCGTTTCAAAACCACATGCATAACCTATTTATGAAAACAGTGATAAATCAGTCATTATAAAACATCATAAGAAACAGAAACACTATAAAACAGTTATAGAAACCACATCATATAAATCATAAAACCGTGTCAGAAACCATAAACGTCAATCATCATTTTTCGATCAAACCTACTGGACCCATCTGAGCCTTTAAACTCTCGAGTCTTTAAACTCAATCCAGGCCTCAATCATATCCGAGTCTTTAAACTCCCGAGTCTTTAAACTCAATAGGCCTACGGGGGAAATATCAACATATCCGAGTCTTTAAACTCCCGAGTCTTTAAACTCAATCTGGGCCCGTCCCCCGTCAATCACAATATCCGGGTCTTTAAACCCAATAACTAGATCCAGCAAATCCAATCCAAAACCATTTGAAAACCATTCCTGAATTCACATCCAAACCCGAATCCGAAATCACCGGTCTGATACCCTTCCGGCATCCAGAACCGTCATTCCGAACCCAAATCCAGAAATCCACTTTTCAACTTTAAAACCAAATTCCGCTTTCCGAAATCCGATTCTAAAACCAAAAACCTTGATCATCGAAATCATGTTCCAAAGTCCCTTTATAATCATTGAAAACCATTTATTGTTTGAAATTCCAAAACCATGGCATCATAATCAGAAATCAAGCATTTCTCGTAAAACGTGTCGAATAGTTATTTCTCGAAAACCGTGCATTTATGTAAAACCAACATAGCATAATCAACAATCATGAAACCACATATAAAACCACAAAACAATTATAGAAAAACAGTTATGCATGCTCGAGTTTAGAGAAGGGGTCCACTCACAGTACCGCGCCCTCAATCGCGTCCTAAACGTCCAGCACGTTCCTCAGCTTCCTCGGGAAATCCCGGTCCTGTCAACAACAACCAAAGTACGTTACTACCCACTTACGAAGATCCACCTAAATTCCCTCAAAAATCCCCGAATTCTAAACACAAGGAATCGGAACCCTAAACCTTCACCCTCGCGGAACTACATTAAATCGACGTCCGATTAACCCGAAACCAATTCCTATAGACTCATCACAACTCCTAGACCAAAAACCATGTTGACCGTTTTCCCCAGAACCGCCGCACGTGCCCCCACGCGCCGCCCAAAGTGGCTGCGCGTGGGCCTCACGTGCCAGCTACAGTACCACCGTCAACCTCGAGCCAACCCGGTTCGCACCAGTGCTGCAACTCGGACCGGCGAGGCCTGTTCTCCGCCGTCCGGCCACCATTTCACCTCCTTTCTTCACCTATAGCTTCGTCCAGCCTTACTCTATCCATCCCCATCTTTCAATCACCTCGATTCATCCCGTAGCTCATCGACTCAACTCGACAGAAAACCCGCACAGACCCCTGTTCTTCTTCCCGACCACCCAGGTAACCTCCCTTCACGGTGGCTACCCCAAACACTTCATAGGACCCTTCTAAGCCTAACCCATCTCACCTTGACCATCAATTCAGTCCCTAGGTTCATGACTTACCATCTGAAACTCACGGCCAAAACAGAGCACGCAGAGTCTCCTCCATCGTGCTAAGCCCTACCGTTCACTCCCCATCACGGCAGCACAACCAGAAGACTCCCAGACCTCACCTGAGTCCCCTAGACCTCCCTACATGCTTCGATTCAACCCCGTGATTCACGACTTTCGACTTGAACTCGACGGGAAAAACAGAGTAAAGCTATAGGGATGAGGGATTACCTGCCTCTCGTCGCCGTCGTGAGCTCCGCTGGGGTTGGTCGACCCCACTCAGCCTTCACAACACCACTACGGTCTCAGTTGCACCGTACACGGCCGCCACCGCCACGATTTCTCACAACTCTCTGATTTCCTCCCTGGTTTTCCCGCAGCGCTCCACTCTCTCACACACAGCCACCACACCGTCTAACTCTCTCAACACCACACCCGACAGCTCTCAACCTTCTTCTGATCACTCATCACTCACCAAAAACCTTCGACAACCACGATCACCCCTCAATTTTTCCTCACAATCTCCCTCTGTTTCACTCTAGTTGAAGAACACGAACACACACATTTGCACGGGTGCACCCCAATTATTTGGACCGTGCACACACAAGAACCTCCCAGAAGCCACTACACCTGCCACATGTCACCATCCACTCCATCCTCTCCCACATGGCTCAATCCCAGCCGTCCATTTGTCCCTTTCTCTGCACAATTTCCAGGGCACAAAAGACCAAACTGCCCCTCCTTTTAACTCAAAATTACGATTTTGCCACTACCTTCCTAGACCCGTAACTCTCACATCGTAAGTCCGATGAACACGTGCCACCTGTCATCGAACTCAGGACAACGAGATCTATCTAACCATCCTCGGTCAACGTACCAAAACCCGATCGTCCAAAAAGTCAACGTTTCTCCTTATTTTAACCAAATTACGGTTATGCCCTCAACCTTCCGAACATCATAACTTCCTCCTCGGATGTCGAAATCAGGCGTGCCACCTGCCTACGGATTCTTGACGTCCTAAACTACGTCCTAATCACTGGTCAATGTCTATCAGACCACCCGAACTAAAATCAACTTTTTGCCCGAACTAGGGGCAAAATCGTCATTCTAAACTTACAGACCTATCGGGACCACCTAACCACCGATTAGCCTCACTAATCCCACCTTAAGCACACTACTAATCCCAGCTCTCGGGACGGGTTGTTACAATCTACCCACCTAAAGAGAATTTCATCCCCGAAATTCCACAGCTAGTTCTCGACACCTAGGGTCTCCTACCCGGTAATCAATACTAGGTCAACGACAACTTCTCCTAGGTTTCCTGTCTATCATCTCCACCTCGGGTATTTCACTCCCTCCCCCACTACTGTTACCACGGCCAACCCTCTCTCCGTAACAGCTATATGGTGTACGTAAGGGAATCTCTATGAACAGAAAATAAAGGTATTTTACAATACCTCATATGGAGTACCTAATAGGATTCACAGAGCACATCCTCGTGTACAACCACAGCTACTTCCCTACTAGCTGGCTCCTCCCTCGGCGGTTACTTCGGCCACTATCGGAATAAATCTACAAAGTCCTTAAGGCAAACTCTAGCTTGTGGGTTCTCTCCTTCAATAACCTCATATCGATCAGTTATAGTCACTCATTTCCTATTCCCTCCGTTATCCTTCAACGGAACTCACCATACCGCTCCAGGTCATCTAGGGAACATCCTAGACTCTACCCTGGGATCCAAAAACCCAAACGGGGTACAACACAATCAAGGGTAATACAAGTACCTGTCCCCGCATCTGGTGCCGACTGAACCTCCTGCTGAATCATCGAAAACACTCGGGCCTGAGATCCTGACGCTCTACCACGTCCCCTCGAACTACTAGTTGCACCACCACCTCCTCTAGTGCCTGCTGTCCCTGACGCTATACTCTGTCTAGGCTCCGCCGCTCCTCGACCGACACCACCTTCCTGTGGCAACCGTGGACACTCACGTCGAAAGTGGCCTCGCTCCCCACAGTAGAAACACACATCCCATCCTGGTCCACCACTCGGTCTCCCTGTAGACGCTACAGACGTCACACTCGCTTGCGGAGTCGGCTGTGCTCGGTAACCACGAAATCCTGAACTCTGGAAACTACTAGGTCTACCAAAACGATCATCACCCGACGATGACGCTCCACCGAAGTTACCTCTTTTCGGTGTCCGCTGGCTCGAAGCTCCAGAAAAAGATGGCTCCCGGCGTCGCACCGGCAAACTAGCCTCAACCCTCACCGCAGCATCTGACAACTCTCAGAGGGTAGCAAACGATCCAGCCGTCACTATGGCTCGAATCTCACCTCGCAGGCCCAACTCAAATCTACGACACTTCTCGGCTTCAGTAGCCACAAACGCAAGAGCAAACCGAGACAACATCTGGAACTTCCGTTCGTACTCAGCCACTGTTAGATTCCCTTGTTGAAGCTGCAAAAATTCAGCCTCCTTGGCATCTCGGAAAGAACGAGGATAGTACTGCTCCAGGAACCGTTCCCTGAACGTCTCCCAAGTCACCGTATGGGCATCCCAACCAGACAACTCGAGGGTATACCACCACTCGTACGCCGCACCATCCAGTAAAAACGTAGCCAACAACACTCGCTCCTCCGGCGGGCAATGCATCACTGCAAAAATCCGCTCAAGTCTCGTGATCCACCTCTGGGCTTCCTTAGGATCAGTCCCGCCACTAAAAGTAGTAGCTTCGAGCCGCTGGGCTCGCTCAATCGTATTACTCTCTGTTCCCCTCGCCGTTTCTTCTTCAGGTCGTGGAGAGGGTCCACTTCTCGGAGGAATCATCAATCGCACGCTGAAAGAGGCATAGAAGGAGTCAAACAACTAAAATACAACCTCACAAACCTACAAACCCAACAAACTCGACAAACCTATGCTCTGATACCAATTGTCAGGACCCACCCCGGTTTCACCCCGAAAACCGAGGTAAATCCTGCTCCCGTCTGACACCCCGACACAACCCAGTCAGACGCAGGAGAAATTTATATCAATATCCCGAAGTTAATAGTTTACAGAGCATAGTACAAAATACACAGAAAAGAAAAACCGATAAACTAAATACACGCACGCGGAAAGATTGAAATCACTCCGGGATCCCTCACGTGACTTTTATGCCTCAGACGCTGCCTCGACGCCGGAACCCCGCACTAGCTCCACAACCTGGAGGGCAATTTAAAACAGAAGGTGTGAGTGGACCAGAATAACAGAAAAGTTCTAAAACCATTTATAAGAAAAGCCGGGTTTTAGCCCTCCGTTTCAAAACCACATGCATAACCTATTTATGAAAACAGTGATAAATCAGTCATTATAAAACATCATAAGAAACAGAAACACTATAAAATAGTTATAGAAACCACAACATATAAATCATAAAACCGTGTCAGAAACCATAAACGTCAATCATCATTTTTCGATCAAACCTGCTGGACCCATCCGAGTCTTTAAACTCCCGAGTATTTAAACTCAATCCAGGCCTCAATCATATCCGAGTCTTTAAACTCCCGAGTCTTTAAACTCAATAGGCCTACGGGGGAAATATCAACATATCCGAGTCTTTAAACTCCCGAGTCTTTAAACTCAATCCGGGCCCGTCCCCCGTCAATCACAATATCCGGGTCTTTAAACCCAATAACCAGATCCAGCAAATCCAATCCAAAACCATTTGAAAACCATTCCTGAATTCACATCCAAACCCGAATCCGAAATCACCGGTCTGATACCCTTCCGGTATCCAGAACCGTCATCCCGAACCCAAATCCGGAAATCCACTTTCAACTTTAAAACCAAATTCCGCTTTTCGAAATCCGATTCTAAAACCAAAAACCTTGATCATCGAATCATGTTCCAAAGTCCCTTTAGAATCATTGAAAACCATTTATTGTTTGAAATTCCAAAACCATGGCATCATAATCAGAAATCAAGCATTTCTCGTAAAACGTGTCGAATAGTTATTTCTCGAAAACCGTGCAATTATGTAAAACCAACATAGCATAACCAAAAATCATGAAACCACATATAAAACCACAAAACAATTATAGAAAAACAGTTATGCATGCTCGAGTTTAGAGAAGGGGTCCACTCACAGTACCGCGACCTTAATCGCGTCCTGAACGTCCAGGACGTTCCTCAGCTTCCTCGGGAAATCCCGGTCCTGTCAACAACCGCCAAAGTACGTTACTACCCACTTACGAAGATCCACCTAAATTCCCTCAAAAATCCCCGAATTCTAAACACAAGGAATCGGAACCCTAAACCTTCACCCTCGCGGAACTACATTAAATCGACGTCCGATTAACCCGAAACCAATTCCTATAGACTCATCACAACTCCTAGACCAAAAACCATGTTGACCGTTTTCCCCAGAACCGCCGCACGTGCCCCCACGGGTAGCCCAAAGTGGCTGCGCGTGGGCCTCACGCGCCAGCTACAGTACCACCGTCAACCTCGAGCCAACCTGGTTCGCACCAGTACTGCAACTCGAACCGGCGAGGCCTGTTCTCCGCCGTCGGCCACCATTTCACCTCCTTTCTTCACCTATAGCTTCGTCCAGCCTTACTCTATCCATCCCCGTCCTTCAATCACCTCGATTCATCCCGTAGCTCATCGACTCAACTCGACAGAAAACCCGCACAGACCCCTGTTCTTCTTCCCGACCACCCAGGTAACCTCCCTTCACGGTGGCTACCCCAAACACTTCCTAGGACCCTTCTAAGCCTAACCCATCTCACCTTGACCGTCAATTTAGTCCCTAGGTTCACGACTCACCGTCTGAAACTCACGGCCAAAACAGAGCACGCAGAGTCTCCTCCGTCGTGCTAAGCCCTACCGTTCACTCCCATCACGGCAACACAACCAGAAGGCTCCCAGACCTCACCTGAGTCCCCTAGACCTCCCTACATGCTTCGATTCAACCCCGTGATTCACGACTTTCGACTTGAACTCGACGGGAAAAACAGGGTAAAACTATAGGGATGAGGGATTACCTGCCTCTCGTCGCCGTCGTGAGCTCCGCTGGGGTTGGTCGACCCCACTCAGCCTTCACAGCACCACTACGGTCTCAGTTGCACCGTACACGGCCGCCACCGCCACGATTTCTCACAACTCTCTGATTTCCTCCCTGGTTTTCCCGCAGCGCTCCACTCCCTCACACACAGCCACCACACCGTCTAACTCTCTCAGCACCACCCCCAACAGCTCTCAACCTTCTTCTGATCACTCCTCACTCACCAAAAACCTTCGATAACCACGATCACCCCTCAATTTTTCCTCACAATCTCCCTCTGTTTCACTCTAGTTGAAGAACACGAACACACACATTTGCACGGGTGCACCCAATTATTTTGACAGTGCACACACAAGAACCCCCTAGAAGCCACTACACACCTGCCACATGTCACCATCCACTCCATCCTCTCCCACATGGCTCAATCCCAGCCGTCCATTTGTCCCTTTCTCTGCACAATTTCCAGGGCACAAAAGACCAAACTGCCCCTCCTTTTAACTCAAAATTACGATTTGGCCACTACCTTCCTAGACCCGTAACTCTCACATCGTAAGTCCGATGAACACGTGCCACCTGTCATCGAACTCAGGACAACGAGATCTATCTAACCATCCTCGGTCAACGTACCAAAACCCGATCGTCCAAAAAGTCAACGTTTCCCCTTATTTTAACCAAATTACGATTATGCCCTCAACCTTCCGAACATCATAACTTCCTCCTCGGATGTCGGAATCAGGCGTGCCACTTGCCTAAGAATTCGTGACGTCCTAAACTACGTCCTAATCACTGGTCAATGTCCATCAGATCACCCGAACTAAAAATCAACTTTTTGCCCGAACCAGGGGCAAAATCGTCATTCTAAACTTACAGACCTATCGGGACCCACCTAACCACCGATTAGCCTCACTAATCCCACCTTAAGCACACTACTAATCCCGGCTCTCGGGACGGGTTGTTACAACTAGCGGGCGTGACTAGTGAGCATTAGTAGGCTGGATCACATTCACTGTGACTCTTGCTAGTACCAACAAATATGCTCGCTATGCGTCAAGGTGCCGAGAGACCCAGCAAACTTGCTTTGTGGGAGCGTGGCAGTTCTTGTTGCCTTAGTCCATTCCGAGGGAAAGATATGGAGTTTTGAGAAACCCGAAGACTTCAAGGAGTGGAAGGCTCGCAATCAAATTGCTTTTCCAAACGATGTTTTTGTGGAGCTTGGCGACAGATGTTCTTCCATGGAGGCTCTTTAAGCATGGGAGAGGAAAAAACCCTGTCGGCGGTCGGCTTTCTCGGGTCGTACCTAAAGTGGAGCTATTTTTAGGACGGAGTTCAATGACAGCACGTACAGAGTTAACTGTATCGAAATTGGTGGTGCATGGGACAAACACGCCTCCCCGGACCTGAGGATTGCCTCACACTTCCGCTTGTCACGTCGAAAACAGAGTTCGGATGCGAACGTTACGGGTCACGGAAGGCTAGGGGCAAAATGGTCTTTTAACCTTGATCAGACAATGACACCTGTCCTTTGTCTTCTTCTTGCCCCAAATAACATGGAATCCGGTTTTCGGGGCTAATGATACTCACCTTTAATTAAGGGTAATTGTAATCATTTTTTCCAAATTGATCCGTGATATCCCACTGTCTCACCGTCATTGTGCAATTTAAAAGCTTAAGGAACTGAATTGAGAGAGAGGAACTCGAGGGACTGAGAGAACTGGGTGTATTCAGAGTTCGAAAATTCAGAAAATCAAGGGAAATTCGAATTCGAATTTTTGAGCTAGGAGAAGGGAAATTGAGGATTGAATTAAGCTCGTGGGATCAAAACGAAACTACCTGCAACAAAAACGAAGAGGAATCGTGTCAAATTGGGGAAGAACAGAAGACGGGGATTTTAACGGCGACTGAGTGCGCTTGTAGACGTGACTAGTGAGCATCGGTAGGCAGGATCACATTCACTGTGACTCTTGCTAGTACCACAAACATGCTCGCCATGCATCAAGGTGCCGAGAGACCCAGAAAACTTGCTCTGTGGGAGCGTGGCGGTTTTCGTGGCCTAAGTCCATTCCGAGAGAAAGATATGGATTCTGAGAAGCCGGAAGACTTCATGGAGTGGAAGGCTCGTAATCAAAATTGCCTTTCCAAGCGACGTTCTCGTGGAGCTTGGCGACAGATGTTCTTCCAGAGTTCCGGGACATGAGCCGGCTACTCTCTCCAGAATGGCGGGAGGCTTTCAGACATCCCGATCAGGGAGTGGTTGAGCGTTCCACTGTGCTTGAAAGGATCCGTTGTTCAGAAGAAGAATGATAAACAAGGACCTATTGGTTCTTGGGAGAAAAAATCATGTCGTGCAACTTCTTTCCTAACCAAAAAGCATGTCGAGCAACTTCTTTCCTAACCTTTCCGTTCTGGCCCTGCGAATGTGCTATCTTGAAGGGCCGCAGAAATGGAAAGTTATGTTGTTGATGTGAGATTACGATAACTTAAGAAAACTTAAGGTCTTAATTTCACATCGGAAGCCAAGGTGGGCGAGTTGGAGATGAGCCGTGCGGAGAGGATGTTGATAGAAAATGAGCGAGATACCGCGCGAGATGAGCTCTCCTTGCTGCGCAGAAATTTGCAGGACTCAGAAGGCTTAGATGCTTCGATGACGAAGGCTTGAATGCTTCGCAGGGCGAAGGCTTGGATGCTTCGATGACGAAGGCTTAGGTGCTTCGCATGGCGAAGGCTTGGATGCTTCGCAGGGCGAAGGCTTAGGTGCTTCGCATGGCGAAAGCTCAGATGTTTTGATGACGAAGGTTTGGATGCTTCGATGACGAAGGCTTGGATGCTTCGATGACGAAGGCTTGGATGCTTCGATGACGAAGGCTTGGATGCTTCGTTGACGAAGGCTTTTTACACTAGAGAGAATAAGCTCTGAAATTTGTACATGGTGAACAAATCAATTTGTTAATCTCATTTCATTGATACTTGAATTTAGAAGACAACTTGAAAAGCAAAATTGAAAAGCTCCGTAGAATTTTATGTCTCTCTAATGTTGTCTCGCGTCTAGTTGATGCGGATTACCTTTGACGCTGGCTCGTTTGGCTTTTTGTTCTCCATGTGATTTACAGTCTTCTTCTTGATGTAGTCTGTACAATGCCCCTCCTTCAGGAGATTTCGGAGATATCTTACGAAAGATATACAAGTGCTGATATTGTGCCCATAACATTCATGATAGGCACACCATTTGGTTTTATCAGCATTCTCTTGATTGCCTTTGACTGGCTTCGGCCTCTTAAACCATGGCTTGTTCTTAATTTCGTTGTAGATCTGATGGACTGGTAAAGATAGCTGCAAGTTAGGCCTCCCCATAACTGACGTTTGGGAGTGTTGCCCCGCTTTGCGCTTGTTGAGCTTTCCAGTCACAAACTTTCCTTGGGGTTCATCCTCATTGGAGGCCTTTTCGCTAGTCCTGGTATGGTCCTGAGCATGAGCGGCGCTCTTCTCGTCTTCCTAACTTGCATGTCGCTCTGCCAGCGAAAGTACTTTGGAAAAACTTCGCGCATTGCTCATGACGATGTCCCCCGTAAAGCTGGCTGTATCGAGGGAGTCCTTGCTTAAATGCCCTTGCAGCAACAAGGTCATTACAGCCGATAATGCGAGGCTTTTCCTCACAAAATCTCCGTATGTATTGTCGCAGAGTGTCTTTTGCTCTCTTTCGGATAGAGAAAAGATGGTCATCTTTCACTTCGATTGTCCGAAGTTGTGCGTATTCCTTCACAAATGCCAGGGCCAACTCTTCGAAGGACTCAATCGACCTCGGGGGGAGATGATTGAACCAAGTCATGGCTTGGCCTTGAAGAGAAGCTTGAAAAACCTTGCACATGAGCGCATCGTTAGACCTGTGGGGGATCATGACTCCTCGGTAATAATCTATGTGTTTTACCGGGTCGGAGGCTCCTTTGAATGGAGTGAAGTTTGGTGTTGTGAATCTCTGGGGGAATGGCTCCTCCTCAATATCCCTTGTAAAGGACGTAGAGAGCTGTATCTGGCGACATAGATCGTCCTCTAGATCGTCACCTTGTTGAGCACGAAGGTGCATGTCCAGCAATTTTTGAACATTATTAGCCCGCAATGCTCCTTGCTGAGGCGATGAGTCCCTTTGTGCTAATCGTCGAGAACCTCTTTGAGCTTCTCCCCTTGATTTCTGAGATCGTGCAGGGGAGTAGGCTTCGTCTTCCTCTTTACTGCCGTGGGCAGATTGTTTTGGGTTTTTGTGTAGAGCTCGAAGTTGCCCCCTGCCTCCATGGGAGTGCTATGAGCGCTCTGCCCGTGAGGTTGCCCCAGGCTTATTTCCTAGCCGTTCACGTACTGATGACCTTAGGCGTTGAGGGTTTTTTGCTCGGTGAGCATGACTTTCTTCACTGGAATCGCTTAGCGAAGTGTCTCGTGACATTGTTCGGCAGTGGACTGGTTCTTTCCCAGGACGTCTTTGAGCATGCTCCTGTTTTCCACGTGACGTGGAATGTCTGTCCTGCTCTTGGACTGGTCTCTCTGCTAGGAGTTGCTACAAGAGCTCTGACTGAAGTTGAACTTGTTTGCTTAACCCTTCAACTTGCTGCGCCAAGTTGTCCTGGGGAGGTTGGTGACGACTTCTTCCTGAGATGTCATGACACCCGTCCAAAAAGTCCCTTAGGACCATGTTTGTTGTGGGTTGATCATGTCGTGATGTATTTCCCATCAACCTCTCGTTTGCTTGTTGTAAAGCCGAAGTTCCTTCCCCTAGCGCAGGTACTTGGTTAGCTGGAGAGAGGAACGCTCCAAAACTGAAGGTTGGCCTCCATTCAAGTGTCTCCATGGGTGATTCTATGGACACACGCCGGGGTTGAGTTGGCCGCTTCTCCGGAGTTTCAATGCGAGCCGCATTCCTTGTCTGAGCCGTTGAGGCAGAAACACCTTCTCAGTTGATTGAACGGATCGATGAACCTTAGCCATGCTGAATCGAAGAATTTTGAATTTGGAAAGCTGTTGATGGATAATTTGAACAACGTTCAGAATCTTCGAACAATGTCCATGAACGACGAATGAAGGGAGATGAACGATGAACAATGTTCAAAATCTTTGAACAATGTCGATGAACGACGAACGAAGAAAGATGAACGGTGAACGAATTCTTGATGAGTGATGAACAACGTTCAAAATCTTTGAACAATGTCGGGTGAACGACGAACGAAGAAAGATGAACGATGAACAACGAACGAAGAAAGATGAACGATGAACAAATTCTTGATGAGTGATGAACAACGTTCAAAATCTTCGAACAATGTCGATGAACGACGAACGAAGAAAGATGAACGACGAACAAATGAGAGAGCTTCTTCTGAGTATAACTCAATAGCTCTCAATGAAAGCACCAATTGTTGAATCAAAGATTGAACCCGTTGCGAAAAGTCCTCACAATTCCTGCAAACAGCAAACAATTAGCTATCATTGCTTCGATCGATTTACCCGGGGGGTTGTTCGACCAAGAACACTCTGATGCTTAAGTTAGCTTTGAGAGAGGAAAGGGATATACTTCAAAATGAAGAATCAACGTACCTTGGAAATGAAATGTGCCTTGCTATTTATAGGAAAATCCTGGGAGCTTTGGAGCGTTCTGATTGGTCGGTTGAATATTTAATTAGTAAATAATATATTATTATTAAATATATTATTTAATAATTGTAATGATGGCTCATCATGATAGTAATGATATTTATTTTATTTTAATATTAATATTAATATTAATTATCCATTATTAAGAATAACGATAATTAACTCTCGGGGAGGATATCAATATTGAGGAGATTTTAACCCGATCAAATATCGTATTTAACTGGTAAATAGATTATTTAATGTGCGGGTGTTTTTCAAATGATCAGCGTTATTGCCAAGGGCAATTTGGACATTTTTGGGAATTACGGGACACGTGGCGGCTTCATAATTTTCGGATGATTTTGGGTTCCACACCCTTCAAATTCCCTCACCCGTAACTTTGTCGTACGAACTCCGATGATAGTGTGCCGCCTGTAGTTGTAGTCAGGGCATTGAGACCTAGCTAACGGTCCTTGAAGTTCGTGAAAATCTCATGTTGTATGCAAAGTCAACAAATGGCCCCTTTTAACGAAATTACCAAAGTACCCTCAAACTTCCGAAC
The DNA here is from genome assembly GCA_032719365.1 of Prinsepia uniflora. Classification (NCBI taxonomy): domain Eukaryota; kingdom Viridiplantae; phylum Streptophyta; class Magnoliopsida; order Rosales; family Rosaceae; genus Prinsepia; species Prinsepia uniflora. Next base: position 63,450,203 of record CM064869.1, read on the forward strand.
GTCATAACTTCTTCCTCGGTTTTCGGAATCGGACGTCCTACCCGTCTATGAACTCGTGACGTCCCAAAATACGTCACGGTCATCGGTCAAAGTCCTTTTGATCGCCCAAACAAAAAGTCAATTGTTGGCCCAATTCCGGGGGCAAAATCGTCATTTCGCACCGTCCGTCCGAACGCATCCAACTAATCACCGATTATCTTCACTAATCCTTCATTAACAACTAATCTAATCCCGATTCCCGGGAGGGGCTGTTACATCCTGGATCCATGTGTTTAAGTGAGGGCAATAGAATTTGAAACCTTTGGATTTTTCAGGATATCCAATGAAAAAACATGATTTAGTTCTACTGTCCAGCTTGTTCTCACTTGGTTTGTGCAATCTGGCTTCCGCTTTGCATCCCTAAACGTGCAAATGGTTGAGACTAGGCTTCCAGCCTTTCCAAAGCTCAAAAGGTGTCCTAGGGACTGCCTTACTTGGTACACAGTTCAGCAAATAATTTGCTATTTTCAATGCTTCTCCCCATAGGAAATTAGGTAGACCAGCCCTACACTTCATGCTTCTTACCATGTTGATCAGGGTTCTATTTTTCCTTTCTGCTACTCCATTTTGCTGTGGCGTGTAAGGGGTTGTATAATGAGCTACTATCCCATATTTATTGTAAGTAAAGGGAAAAATGACCATTTTTCTATCCAGATTCAGTAAACCTGCCATAGTGCTAACCACCCCTATTTGATCTCACAATCTTTATGGTTTTGTTTAATTGATTTTCGACTTCAGTTTTAAAGATTTCAAAACACTTTATAACAGCAGATTTTTCAGGTATCAAGTAGACATAAGTAAAGCGGGAGAAATCATCAATGAATGTCACAAAATAAAGATTTCCACAAATATTTTTATAGGGAAATGGACCACAAATATCAGTATGAATGATTTCTAGTAGAGCATGACTTCTAGATGCATGTTTCTTTTTCGGGTTTGATGTTTTTCCCTTAATGCAATCAACACAATGAGTTAAGTCTGTTGGGGATAATTTAGGAATGAGACCAGATTTCATTAGTCTTATAATCCTGTCTTTAGAGATATGCCCTATTCTTTTATGCCATAACATAAAAGATGATTCATCAAGGAGCATTCTTTTGGATCCAACATGACTAATGGAATAACACTCATTCATAACAGAACAATCTAATTCCCACATATTAGCATTCAAAGTAGCAGTGCCAAGTAACTCATCCATTTTATTGAATTTAAAAAACGAAATTGAGTTTCAATTCCCAATAAAACAAAAACCATCCTTAACAAGTTTGGATGCTGAAATTAAATTCCTTCTCATAGAAGGTACATAGAGAACTTCTTTTAAGTCTAAAAAAAAACTAGATGAGAACACAAGCTTGACACTCCTAAAAGACTCAACTTCAACTTTAGATCCATTGCCAACATAAACTTTGTAAATCTGTCTACTTAGATGTGTCTATTTTATGAAATCCTGCAAAGAGTTGGTGAAATGAACAGAACAGCCAGTATCAAACCACCAAGAATTTTGTGGAGTTAAAAATAAGTTGGATTCAAAAGAAACAAAAACATGTGAAGTTGAAAAGTAATCACCTTTCTTTAGCATCCAGGCTTTGAAATCAGCACAGTCCTTCCAGGCATGACCAGGTTTTCTACAAAAGTAACACTTGAACTCTTGTTTTCCTTTTTCAGTATTGTGAGATGCAGATGTTTTAAGGGGGTTATGAGGTTTCTGGGCAAGTTTACTAGCTTTATAAGAGGGTTTGAACATCTTACCCGAGACAGCAAGCTGTTTGCTCTTGGAAGAGTGAATGAAATTCACCATTGCAGACTTTTCCTTCTTCTGTCGCAGTTCTTCTTGAACACATTGAGTGATGAGCTCATTAACTCCCCATTTGTTCTTCTGCAGGTATAAGTCACATTGAGAGTACCATATTCGGGTGGTAGGGAATTCAAGGCTAAGTGGACAAGGAATTGCTCATTGATGGGGATATTCAAGTTAGCAAGTTTGGAGGATCTCTCAACCATTTTCATTAGATGATCACGAATGCTGCCACTTCCATCGAACTTCATGCTCACCAATTCTGCAAGGTCAGTGTTTGCATCTGCCTTATCTGAAGTCTGATATTTTTCAGCCACGGCTTCCAAAAAATCCTTAGCTAGGTTGCTTTCCACTTGAATTGCTCCCCTAACACTGTCTTGCATAGACTTCCTTATGCACAGAAGGGACAGTCGATTGGAGTGATTCCATTCCTTGAAATAGTCTTTTTCTTCCTTAGTACTTGTTGCTGTGAGTTCTGCTGGGTTTGGCTCCAACAATGCCAAGTCCAGCCCTGCATATCCTAAGTGGAATTCCAAGTTTGATCTCCACTTGATATAGTTGTTCCCAGTAAGTGTCTCTATCTCATTGAAGTTGGTTGTCAATCCTCCTGATCTCAACAGAAAATAGAGGTTTTACAGCATTGTTTTAGTTTCAATAGGTACTGATGTACTTTTAGTGTTACTCTATATTAGTGTGAGACAAATGATGACTCCTGTGGGTGCCATAGTCATCTCACAGTGGCTAATTGTGGAGTTAGGAACCGTTTAGGAAACAACCATATGTGTATGATGGGCGTACACTGTAACGACCCGGAAATGCGAAAAACGAAAATTTGGAAAATTTGAGGAAAATGACGATTTTGCCCCTAGTTATAAGGGCCGAAAGTTGACTTTTTGATCGAGATATTGTTTGGACTTTTCGGAAGTACCATTGGAAAGGTCTCGGGACGCTGAATCCGTAGACAGACGGCATGCGTCAAACGGAGCTCGGATGAAAAAGTTATGGATGTGGGAAGTGCATGGGCAAAATGGTAAATTGCGACATGAATGGTAAAACAGTAATTTGGGCAATCAAAGTCTTTAACGGTGCAATTAACTGATAGAATATAGTTTAATTGGCTGATTCAGCCCACTTTAGCTTAGAGTATGACGCCTGTCACTTGAATTTAAGTGATTAGTGGCACTTGATTTCTGTTTGTACAATTAACTGATTTAAAATCCAACTTTTAAATTCATAGTTAGTATTCGACAAAACAAAAACGGAGAACACGCAAATCTCCTTTACTTTGATCCATCCATTCCCTCCCCGATTTTGAGAGACTGAACAGAGAACAAAAGGGTGAATTTGGGTGAGCATACTGAGTGAAAAAAATCGAGAGGAACACTGGACTTAGAACTGAGAAAAACCCGAAAAACAATTTAAGAACATATATGTCGAATTTGATTTCTTAGACAGTTTCGATTGAAATTGACGTGATATTTCATCTCCTGGGAGCTAAACGAATCGAACCAAATCGATTGGGCAAGAAATTGGAGGTGAATTGACGAAGAACAGCCCCTGCGATATTGTCGCATTTTGGAGGTTGAGTTCAGATACTTGGAGGTAAGGGTTCTTGAAATTGGTTTTGAATTTATGCTTAGAATGAATATAGAATTCTCCCTGTGCAATCAATTTATTGAAATAACGTGAAATGGGGTAGAACCCGATTAGGGACCCGTCGGGTATCTATGTTGAGTCGAGGGCTTTTGGGAATTTTTTTCTCAAATTGAAGTTACAGATCATTAATACACATCGAATGGATGACAATGAGTGAAAGAACTGGAGAAATTGAGTTCGAATTGATGGAGTTTGGAACGGGTTGCATCGTGGGTTGAAGGACTCGTTTACCAGGCAACTGGGTCGAGAAGACAAACAGTGATGGTTACTGTTCACGGCGCGTGAGGGCGTGTGACCTGGAATCTGACCTTAGGTCCAACATACTTTTTGATGCTTTTGATGATACAGACATTTTGGAATTGGTTTCGAGTCAATCGGACACCGTCTCGATAATGTTTCGAGGGTCCGACGGTTTATGTTATATTTTAAAATAATATTTAAATCCCAAAAAATTACGGGGAATTGATATGATGTAAATTGAGTTGTAAATAACCCTGCATAATGATTTTGGACAGGATTCGAGGTTCCTGAAAAGTGTCGGAAATTACGGAAACGCGTGCCACTCGGGAAGCGAGCGGTTTGGACGGTGTGTGAGTGGACGTTTGTTTTATAAACCATGATGCATGCATAGTTAAATGTTTTACATGATTGATTGCATGATTTCACTTGTATTGATGTCTTGATAATGTGGCATGATTATGTGTGATTTAATGATTATTTTAATCGGTCTTTCGGACACATTTTTCGAGGAAATGTGCAAATGTTATTTTGGGCTAGGCCCGGAGTCAAAAAGGTTTTGAAAATGATATTTTGACTTAAGTGGTTAGTCAATGATGATTTCTGGATTATTTTAATTTTTTCCATATGATTTTATGGATTTACGTATAATTGGTATTTGAACTTAAACACCCTTCCGGGAATGCTTATGACTTGATTTGAGGTCTATGATTGATATGTGTTATAATATGGATTTTGTTTGTGATTGTGGATCCTGGATACTGGATCATGGGCTGGAAGGTGCGAGTGCAGTTCCTAGACGGGACTCGGATGTTGCGTGAGTGCAGTTCCCGAGTATGTGGTACGTCTAGATGGTGCGTGTGCAGTTCCCAGACATGATGGATATGACTCGGATGGTGCCTGAGTGCAGTTCCCGAGATTGGTCTACGCGTAGTGCGGATGTGGTTATGTGATTGATTGATTGATTGATTGTATTGTTTGATGTTGATTGTGATTACGTATCGGTATTGAGTATGGGATTATGGTCTATGTGGCCAGGTGCTTATGTTTTTCATATGTTTTGGCCTGAGAGCCGGGATTTGATTTGTTTTGTGATTTGGCTGGAAAGCCGGTGCTTGTGATTCACATGTTTTTTCCCTATGCATGTATGGGTTGATAAACTGGAGGGTAAATGATGTGTTTTCGAAATGTATTTAAATGATATTATTTTTGTTCACTCACACCTTTTCTGTTTTGATGACCCTCCAGGCCGTGGCACGACGTTCGGGGCTGATTAAGAGGCGGAGGCATGAGCGGAAATCAGTACAGTGATCCCTTGTTTGACAGGTGCTGAAGGGTATTTTCGGGACTTCAGTTGACTTGTCAGACGGGAGCAGGACCGGGCACGGTTATCAAAGTCCAATTGGGACAGGTCATGTCATACACGACTCCTAAGCCCTTATCTAACCACAAGGCGAATATTTCCTTGATTCTCTGTGTAGAACAAGGAACATGACATGATTCAGCCATTCATTATTCAATCATAAGTTAAAACATGATTAGACACCATTGTGGTGGCAACCAATCGGTCCTAACATGTTAATTCTGTCAATTTTCAAGGAATTGACATGACTCATCAATGAGTCCTTATTTTTCCAATCTGATTACAAAAGCAGGTGGAATACTAGATGTGAAACACAAGGTATGAATTTTGTTTCAATTCAGAGAACAACAATCAGCAGTTCGTTTTACAAATTCAAAACCATACATCTAATCATCTTAATAGAAAAATCATAAAGTGATTATATCAGATATAATGCAGGTATAACAACAGTGAATTTGATGAATAGAAAATTACCACAAAGTCAAATCCAGTTGTGAAAGAAAACACCATTAATCTTGTTCGAATTCTTATCTCAGAAGTCCATCGAAAGCATTAGGTCACCATCCAGGTTTTAAAGATTTTGGGGCTTTTGATTTTTAGGGATTTAAATAATAGAAGGAAAATCGAGTTCTATTTTGAGAAATTGAATGAGAACGTAGGTTAATCGCAGTGGAGAGTGGAGATCGACTTGAGTGATTTGCAGGTTTTGGAAGAGTTTTAAAAGAAGATGGATTATCCGTTGAGTTCCAACGACTGTATTATATTTTGAAGGCAAAAAGACATGTCGTGTTTTATTAAGGGAAAACATAGGTCCTTACTTTTGGACAATCACAGCGAAATCCTTCTTTTGTTTTTTTTTTCTTTTTTAGGATCATTAATCATTAATAAAAATAATCATCAATCAAAATTCAGATCCATTAAATTTTTCTCCTAACAAAATAATCATCAATCATATAATTTAATATGGACCTAAGAGCATGACTGAGGCTCTAATACCACATGTAAACTAATTCATACATATTTAACTTCAAAACATGCTACAAAGATCAGACAACATATAATTGAAGAACAATTAACATGGCGATAAGAATTAATAATTTAAGAAGAAACCTGATCTCAACATCTTGATGAACAAGACTTAGAATATCGATCTTCTCCATTCTTTCAGATCGGAAGGCCTTTGCTTTCGAGATAGGTTTTAGCACTAGTATTAGGCATGTTATCTGTGAGAGCAGAGACCAATATTTATATGCATCTAGATTCCTACTCTATTCCTATCACATAACAAGTAGGAATCATAGATGACTTCCAATAGGGTACCAACTAGATTTAAGTTCCTTAAATAGCTTAAACCTCGTTCAATATGGATTTCCAATAGATTCTTAATTGATTATGGAGTCGATTAGTTTTCAAGCTTGTTACTTGCCTTGTAAGTTACTCATTTATACTCAATTTTCCAACATGGTTGAATGTGTTTGCTGACAGATTGAGACTGTCAAACCCTTTCCGATTAAAACAACATGAATAAATGAACAACTAGTTGTAATATGAATTGGAAACATTACACAAATCTGTGTACCTTTGGAGTGAATGAGCAAAGATAGTCCTGAATCGTTTTCAAGTTGCTTGTTAGCTTCTCTTTTTCTTTGAAACGAAAAGTGAAAACAAGCTCAAAATGCAACACTTGTTTTATACACCATCAAGCATAGGCACAGAGAATATTCAATCGTCGGTACCTGGACTATAAGTTGATCATTAAATGTGTAAGTTGAGAACCACTCCTCTAGCAATGCCTGTATATGAGAAAGTTTGAGAAAAGAACATGAAAAGTTTGGGAAAAATCTAATCATATAGCAAGACGTAGACCTCACATTGTGATCGAAATCAGTCATCTTCAGAGCTAGAGGTATAATGATCGGTTCAGGACAACACATCTCTTTCTTAGGACTTCTAACCTCCTCTGCGCCCATTAGACTTTTACCGTCAATGCCACAAACACAGTAAGAAATTTTGTTCGTAAAAATTAAATGTCAATTTTTTTTTCTCTTCAATTGTAGGAGATTTACCCTTTTTAGTCTTGGAAACACTTGCTGCTAGGCCAATGGCTTCTAGATAGTCCGCGTCTTTGTTCACCTGGTTAGGTGTGGGTGTCGTCCCTTCTTCTGATCCAGCATTGACATTGTTTGAGTGTGTTCTACAATGGTATGCCTGTGTTTTTCTTTCATCTTCCATCAAATAAATGTTCGGATCCAAATGCATTCCCTGACATTATCATTAAAACCGACAATAGAACTCATCGATATGATCCAAAGATGAAATTTTGGCAGATAACTTGTATACATATGATATCAACATAGCATGCAATTACCTCTATAATTATTGGCTTCCCATCTTTCAGTGCTTTCTACAAATCGTTGGCCAATCCTAAGACAAACATGTTACCGAATAAAGATATGACTCTCTAAGACCTCCTCAAATGTTTATAAAGATCGTACCTTTACGGACAATCCTGTATTCCCTACAGAATTCAGTGATTAACTCCTCAGCTGAGCTGAAGTCTCGTGCCCATACATGAGTAGAGCCAATGGTGCACTACATCCAACAAAACAAAGAAAATAACCAAAAAAATAATAATCATTGTCTTTTCGTATGAAAACGATACATACTTTGTTGATGTTCGCTGTAACGACCCGTCTCGAATTCCGGGATTAGGTTAATGACTAATGAAGGATTAGTGAGGTTAATCGGTGATTAGTTGAGCAAAATTGGACGGACGGTGCAAAATGATCGTTTTACCCCTAGTCGTGGGTAAAATGTTGACTTTTGACTCAGGGAGTCAAACGTCAGAGGGCCGATGACTGTGAAGTAGATCGGGACGTCACGAGTTTGTAGACAGGTGACACGTTGAAATTGGACGTCGGACAAAAAAGTTATGGTCACGGGATCGAAATTGGGAATTTACGTCTCGAGGTTTGAAATATATATTATTTTAATCAATTGGCAGATATTTATGTGGGGCCCTTGGATGAGTGACAAGTGTCACTCATCCATTGGTGACTTTTACCCAAAAAGAGGATCTTGGATTTGAGTGGTCATTAGGTTAATTAATTAATTACTTAAAAAAAATTCTCACATCTCTCAATTCTCTCTCTCTTCCCGCGGGTCATCTTCTTCATTTCCCTCTAAAAAACACACATCCCAACCCCACAAACAACCCTTAATCTTGCCCTTTGATGTTGGACCATGAACGAAGATGAGAGAGGGGACTGAGAGGAGTCGAATGATGGCAACGACGCAGGACGTCGTGGACGGTGGTCGGAGAACCGAAACGGTACGTTTAGATTCAAATTTTGGGTTTTTGGATTTTGATGGTGTTGATCGTTTCTAAGCTTAGGATGATGTTCCTTGAACTCTTACGAGCTTGTAGGTGCATTTTGGGACGGATATGGACGTTGGATGACAGGACCCGTCCCAACTGGACCTCGATAACCTTGCCCGGTCCTGCTCCCGTCTGACAAGTCAATTGAAGTCCCAAAACGATCCTTCCGCACTTATCAGACAAGGGATAGCTGCGCTAATTTCGGCTCATGCCTCCGCCTCGAGATCAGCCCCGAACGTTGTGCCACGGTCGTCCAAACCGCTCGTTTTCCGAGCTGCACGCGTTTCTGTAATTTCCGATACAAGCCAAGAATCCCGAATCCTCGGGATTCCCCCTCACGCGCCCCCACGCGCCGCCGTGAGTGGCGGCGCGTGGTTGCCACGCGCCTGCTACAGTACAGTGAACAGTAATCGTTCCAACCCGTTTCTCTGATAAACGGAGCCTACGACCCGCGAGGTAACCCGGTTCGATTGCCATCAATTCGACATCAATTTCTACAATTCAACCATCCATTAGCATCGTCATAGTCTTAATTGAAGTTCTGTACAATCAATTAGGTGTTAACTTACCTCAATCCCTTCGACTCAAACTCGATTTGCGAAGAACACCGAAGCACTGTTCATCAGCCAATCGTCCAAAATTATCACTGGTTTCCTTCAATTGATGCATCAAGAAGCATCGTTGGGTCCTTATAAACATATTCCCCTGATCAATTTCGTGGTTCCATGGCCTCAAATCCACGACTCAAGCTCGAAAATTCGAAGTTATCCCCCTCTCTGTTCTAAGGCCAAACGACCCCAATTTCCTTCGTTCTTGATCCAGTTTGACTCGTCTCACTCCCAGAAGGCTAAAACAAAGGTCAATTTCACTCAATAACGTCCATAAGTTCGAATTCGATCCTAAGGTGTTCATCCAAGGTTTCGGGTTTTTCTGGGTTTTCAACTGGGTTTCAACAGGTTTATAATGCCCTTCATTCTTCTCTATCATTCCTCATGAAATCACGTTCAATGATACCAATTTCTCATGTTTTGGTTGCTGGACAGAATCAATGAAAATAAGATCAATGTCTCTGTTTTTGTGTTGTGTTTAGCTATAAACCATTTGTTAATTTTGAACAATCCGCATCATCACCCTCCACTAATCTCACAAACATGGTGACAAGTGTCACCACCTGCCCAATCCACATCCAAATTAGTTGACTCACCAGATTAATCACACACTTATCCATACTGCAACAAATTACCATTTTACCCTTACTAGCATAAATTACCAAAATACCCCTCAATGTTCTAGACCCATAACTTTTTCGTTCGGACTCCGATTGACGCATGCCGCCTGTCTACGGATTCACCGTCCCGAGACCTATCCAACGGTCTTCCCGGAAAGTCCAAACCATGTCCCGATCAAAAAAAACAACTTTCAGCCCTTATGACCGATTTACCAAATTACCCTCCAACTTCCACATGTCATAACTTTTTCCTCGAATGTCGGAATCGAGCGTGCCACCTGTCTATGAACTCGTGACGTCCCGAACTACGTCACGGTCATTGGTCAAAGCCCGTTTGACCTCTCGAATAAAAAGTCAACCGTTCGCCCAATTCCGGGGGCAAAATCGTCATTTTCCCCAAAGTTTTGAAATTTTCCTTTTTCAAATTTTCGGGTCATTACATTGGAGGTGGCCGGAATGATGATCGAAATTCTGACCGAACCTTTGAACGGCCATAACTTTCAAACCAGGTACATTCTGAAATTTCTGGGTTGATATTTGGAATCCTTGGCTCGAGTAGATGGATATACATAGGTAGAACGTCGAATTTGGTTGAGAAACGAGTGAGATATCAAAGTTCGAAGTTTGGGGCATCAATGGAGTTTTCCGACAAGAAATTCCGGCGAGTTACTGCAGAGTTGACACATTGACTTTGATCCGTTGACTTTTTGACTGTTGACTTACTATTCATAATGACGTCCACGTTGACTTTTCTGACGTCAGCGTTGACTTTTTGGTCAACGTTTAACTCGCGCTTGGAGGTGCATGAGAGCTTATTTTTAGGTGGGACCAGAACCATTTTAAAGGTTTCGACGATCCAGATCTAATTGCGGTGGTTTCGGGTCGATCGGAGATCGTTAAGTTGGTCAAATCGAGGTTTTTCACCTCAGAAAACGTGTACGGGACACGTTGAATTTTCCGGTAAAGTTTAGGGTTCTTAATATGGACTTGTATAGGTTAGTAGTAACCTTGGGTATGATTTGGACAGGTTAGGATGACCCGGAGAGGTTGGATTAGCCCGGGGAGGCTTATGGCACTCATATCGAGGCGGCAGCTAGGACGGTCTGTGAGTGGACCTTGATTTATAAACATTGATGCATGCATAAATATTTTATATGTTTTTTGGATATGATTCTACGATGTTGATTTGGATACTGGTGAATTATATGATTTCACGCATTTCGAGACGATTTACATGCTTGCACGTAAATCGAAGTTTACGGTTTTGCACTGATTATCCGTGCTTATAGTTTTGGAAATGATTTCATGAAATGGTTTTGGATTTGAAAAGGTAAACTCGAGTTTGAGACCCATTTCTTTTGGAAACCCTCGGACTCGAAGTCCATTTAGTTACATTTTCGGGCCAGAGGCCCAATTGGTGCTTGAATTGATTTCAGGTTTAGAAATATGGAATCGGGCACGAGACCCATTTGATTTACAAACTCTCGAACCTGAAGTCCATTTGATTTAACAAGGCATCGGGCCGGAGGCCCAGTTGGTTTACGTACCAAGTTCGAGACCCAATTGGTTTGCGTATCGGGCTCGAGGCCCAGTTGATTTACGTATCGGGCACGAGGCCCATTTGGTTTACGAAATCGGGCACGAGACCTATTTAGTTTACTACGGTGATTTCAGGTCGGGGATCCATAAATGAATTTATGGTTCATGACGGTTTATAGGGACCAGGCATGAACCCTTGAAAGGTTTTGAGAATGTTTTCAAATGGTTTTTCATATACCATCCTTTATATATGGATTGTCTCCTCAAGGGAGCATCGTTGGCCTGGGTGGACTCCGGAGTAGTCACGGAACACTGACTGAGTAAAGTCGCCCCCGTTAGGTTCCTTACTCTCAGAAAGGGTATGGATTATAACCCTCAGGGAGGGTCATTGATCTACGGACATTGACTTGGGTGGACCCTGGAGAGACTTGGGATTTGAGACCCCGGGTAGCACGCGCGTAGCTCTAGATACCGTGACTGGATTGGTTATATGATATATATATATGATTTATGATAAACATGATTTCTTGGTTTTGCGAAATTGTGTTTTATGGATAATAAATGGATTTGGTCTGAGTTTCCACATATGTTTACTATGCTATGGATTTGTGTAAATGGTTTTGGGCAGGGGCCCGTATGATTTGAATTTACGGAAATTGGGGGTGAGACCCTATAAATGTTTTTTTAAACATATGTGATTTGATAAATGGTTTTCTTATGCATGCATGCTTTTTAGTGAAGGGCATAAAAGTCTTTTATGAAATATGTTTTATAAACTCTTTTATTTTAGTCCACTCACAGTCTTTATGTTTTCAATGCCCTTTAGGTTGATTACGGATGTGGACTGTAGTAGAGACCGAGACATCACATACCTCTTCCGGATCCTAGCGTACTCTGGAAGTCGGTTGGGCTAAAGGTTCAAATTTTCCTTGGTCTGACATTCCGTATCAGACGGGATCAAGATCTTCCCTCGTTAATCCCAGGGAGATTGGGACAGGTCCTGACATTCGCAGCAGTTCATATACCACATCTGCCTGTAACAATCGTTAAAACAACAAAAGAATGAATGTCAAAGGCATTTGAGTACTTAAAACGGAAACAAATAAAATATTGAGACGGAAGAAGAAGAACCTGCATGACACTAGGCAAATTGAGCCTCTGTGAAATTTGGGTTGCAATGGTGGATTTTCCAACACATGCAGTTCCACATAGAAGAATAATCAACGACACTCTTTGATGGTGAAATCTGAAAGAAATTAACCTCCCACCAAATTACCACCCACCGATTTTTTTTTTTTTATAAATGTAATAAAACTATGGCTTATGTAGAAAAGAAAAATTTAATTACCAGCTTCTTGTTTCAAGGCGAATTGGATTACTTGGTCATCATCTTGTAACGATTTACATACTCTTCTCCGTAGTTACTCCCCTTTGCTCCATTAGCTGCACATACACTGCGTAACTAATTAAAGTTTTAAAGTAAAGATGCTACAGTTTGCATGCGCACTATGAAATTACCTTACACATGTTTGATTCCAACTCAGATTGCGATCTGTTAAATGATACAACAATGCCGGGTTAGAAACTTAGAATAATTTTTAAAATTTTGAACCAGAAGAAACACCAAAACAACAAAACTAAGAAGGCAAGAAGGGCATACACATCTAGAAGGCTGTTGTCGATGAGAAGCTTTTTCAGCTCAAGAGCAATTTTAATAGTTGTAGGACTTGGTATCTGCACAAATTCAACAAAATATACAAAATGATTCTAATTTCATATATCATCGGACATGATTTATATCAAATGAAGCATAATTAATAATGGTATCAGAAATGATTAAGGAAAAAACAAAATATGTTGAAATATTTGAATTCGAGTGGGATCGATTTGAGACCTTTGTGACGGTTAACATTCTGCTGAGCAAAAACCTGGAAAATACGTAGTAGTGCTCGACATGATCACCCAACCACACTTTCACCTATTTACAATAGAAATTTTTTTGGCACCTGATTTTCTCAGGAACCAAACTGAGAGATAATTACCAAGAAAATAATGAATGACGAAGCAACCTTTACAAAGTCATATTTGGAGGAACCGTTGTTGATTTTACAACCCATGATGTGTCCCTGCGATCACTCGATGCAAATTTCGTAGTATCGAGAAAATGACTTGGATTCGCAATCGCATGCATAATTTCAGAATTGATTACGTGATTTATTGATCTTTTCGCAATGAAGGTGTTGATACCTAATTTAGTCTTCCTGATTAAAGACTGAGCAGTCCCATCTACGACAAGCCAAACTCTCGACTAGACTGAACATACAAGGCCAAGCCTCACAACACAAAAGATATCCCTAGCCGACTGGTCAGCCTACCATTTGCCCAGCCAAACTCCAAGCAACATTGGCCAAGCACATTTGGTTAGCCTACCTCTTGTTCGACCTGCTAAGTAAAAAACTAGACTCATGACCACACAAGGACATGTGTCAACTCCTGAGACAATGACATTAATATTCCTACATCGAACTATTCTACCAATAACATTCAATGTTATTATAAATACAAAGGCGCCTCATTGCAAAAAGGTAATGACAATCTTGTCTCTACGTTGCCTAAATTACTACAGAACCCTACACACTTAAACTGACTTAAACATCAGAGACTGTTAAGCTGGCACCACACCGATGCTCCTTTACTCTTATCTTTTCATCGCAGGTCCTGCCACTACGATAAGAGCGTACAAAGGATCTCAGCAAGACAAGTCTAAATTGTTCCATTTATTACATCAATAGTTTAACGCTGTCTGTGAAAATTATGAAACAACCTATCATGCTCTCGCTTACCATATTGGATGTCTCAATCGTCCATGGCACCATGTTGGATGAATAAGACGCACGAGAGCTCACTCACACCCCTTTCCGACAAAAGAACACGTGGGACAACGTCCCCGATTCCAATAGACAGACACTAGAAGATCTCCTATGGGCCGAACTCAACACTCACAATGCCAAGAACCAAGTTTTGGCATAATAATATGCGAGCACCCTCGCCATCACAAGGATGTCTCAACATGAACAAAGTCAGGAAAAGGGTCTGGCCGACTAGGTCCTGGCCGACCAGACTATGGCTGATCGAACTCCGATTTCTCAACCTATGATCAATTGAGCATCTTCCGACAAATCGAGGAGATAATAGTCTAAGGCTAACCCCACCACATCCAGATGACTTCTCATCCAAACTTCTAACAATGTTGGCCCTTCCTAACCAAAGATCTACTGGGATGCTCGCCAGTTGTTGGAAGAACACCAGACAGAGATGACACTTATGCAATTGAAGTATGAGGTTTTTTATCACGAAATCGCGGAACAATGCACTCCTCCCAACTCACACGGTCGACAGGTAGCAAGATGTGCCCCTAGCTGAGAAATCAGCAAAATACATCAGCCAATCCAAAGGTATAACCCTCGGTAAAGGGAGGACAACCGCAAGGTGCTCGATGAGATAGACTCAACAGCAGGAAGCTAGTGTCATGGTCCGAGAAGGAGAGAAGTCCGCCAGGACATAAGTACTGGTCGAGTGGAATGCCACTTCGATCAGCCAGCCCTTCAAAACAACGATGTCATGGAGAGCGTTTTGAGAAGGATACACATCTTTGAGGCCATAGAGAACAAAGGCAAGGTGCCAGCCTTGAAAAAAACCAGCACTGGTCCTTTAACCAGCCCAATCCTCCAATCCCAGCACAGGTCAGAGGTAAAGCCCCTCAAGATCACTCAGTACATAGGTAGGGAGATACCCTTACCCACCTGAAAAACTATGTCTTTGCTTTCGCCTACAAGAATGTGATGGACGAGGTTCAATGCCTTATCTTCACCTTAATTCTGACACGTAACCCTCTACTAGTTCTACTGTCTGGCTCCCAACACCATCGACTCCATTGATGAGTTGTAGAAAAATTTCCCAAACCAATTCATTATCCAGATGGATAGAATTGTCTCCAAAAAGGACGTTTTTCTTCATCTGGTAGGGAGAAGAAGAAACTCTTTAGAAATATGACGCAAGGTTCATCCTTGAGTATTCTCATTGCTAGAAGCGTCCTTCTTCCAAGCTCCTTGGAAATTACATCCTTTAGACGCACTCAGCGTCAACCGGAACTACTCGATTGCTGCTGGATTCCATCAAACTCATCTCCAATTGAGATGCCACACCATCAATCGAGTATTACTCCAAAGATCCGACGCAAACCGACAAATCTTCATTTCCTTAATCACCATTGAAACATGAGTATACCATGACGAAGTCACAAGATTTTGCTCGTACTGAGCTACCATCAAATCTCCTGCTCATGTCGGAGGAACCCCGCCTCCCTTATATCTCGGTAAGACTGTAGTGTAACAATGTTAGAAACGTTTCTCGAACGTCGCCCAACTCTTGGTAGTCTCATCCAAAACCATAGATGGCACTGCCTGCCATCACCCTGTACAAACCAATCCAAGGAGCACACTACTATCAGAACCATCCGTTAAGGAAGGCAACCCATCGCCCGTACCATTCGCTCACAACGTGAGATCCATTTATCGGCCACCTCGTGATCCGATCCATCAGTACACGTTTCGGGTACTATCGTTCCACCATTCCTGATCCAAGGTCTTCTGTCAGGACCCAACCGCTCCTCTATCAGGACCCGATTCATCTAGCACAATATTATCCGCTTTGGGCCTCCTCGCCCTCACGGTTTTGTTTTCGGGAGCTCACGGTGCAACTTCCCAAGGGGTCTCCCATCATGGAATTACACCAGCATCAACTCGCTTAACTTTGGGGTTCCAATCCCCCTCCCCCCCCCCCCCCCCCCCCCCCCCCCCCCCCCCCCCAAAGCCACTGAGCTCCCAGAAGGCCTCGTTTAGATCAGAGTTGCGTAGCGGCCCACTCTATCTGTCAGGACCCGTCCCAGTCCCCCCAGGATTAACGAGGGACGCTCCTGATCCCGTACGACACGGAGTGTCAGACCAGGGAAAATTTGAACCTTTAGCCTGACCGGCTTCCAGAGTACGCCAGGATCCGGAAGAGGTATGTGATGTCTCGATCTCTGCTACAGTACGCACCGTATTCAACCTGAAGGGCATTGAAAACAGAAAGACTGTGAGTGGACGAAAAGTAATAGTTCATAAAACACATTTTATAAAAGACCTTTATGCCCTTCACTAAAAAGCCTGCATGCATAGTAAAACCATTTATCAAACCACATATGTTACAATAACCAAAACCATACGGGCCTCTGTCCAAAACCATTTACAGAAATTCATAACATAGTAAACATATGTGGGAACTCAGCCCAAATCCATTTATCATTCATAAAAAACAATTTCGAAAATCCAAGAAATCATGTTTATCATAATTATCATATAACCAATCTTGTCACGGTATCTAGAGCTACGCGCGTGCTACCTGGGGTCTCAAAGCCCAAGTCTCCCCAAGGTCCACCTAGGTCAATGTCCGTAGATCAATGACCCTCCCTCGGGGTTATAATCCATAGCCTTTCTGAGAGTAAGGAACCCAACGAGGGGTGACTCCACTCAGTCAGTGCTCCGTGACTACTCCGGGGTCCACCCAGGCCAACGACCCTCCCCGGAGGAGACAATCCATATATAAAGGATGGTATACGAAAAAACCTTTTGAAAACATTCTCAAAACCTTTTGAAAAAATTCTCAAAACCTTTCAAGGGTTCATGCTTGGTCCCCATAAACCGTCATGAACCATAAAAAACTTTCAAGGGTTCATGCCGGTCCCCATAAACCGTCATGAACCATAAATCCATTTATGGGTCCCCGACCCGAAATCACAATCGTAAACCATAATTGGGCCCTAAGCCCGAATTCACAAACCAACTGGGCCTCGTTCCCGATTTAGTAACTAAATGGGCCTTGTGCCCAATTTCGTAACCCAAATGGGCCTCATGCCCGATACGTAAGTCAACTGGGCCTCGAGCCCGATACGCAAACCAATTGGGCCTCGAGCCCGGTACGTAAACCAACTAGGTCTCTGGCCCGATGCCTTGTTAAATCAAATGGACTTCAGGTCCGAGAGTTCGTAAATCAAATGGGTCTCGTGCCCGGTCCATATTTCCAAATCTGAAATCGATTCAAGAACCAATTGGGCCTCTGGCCCTGAGAACGTAATTAAGTGGACTTCGAGTCCAAGGGTTTCCAAAAAAAATAGGTCTCAAACTCGAGTTTACCTTTTCAAATCCAAAACCATTTCATGAAATCATTTCTAAAACTATAAGCACGGAAAATCAGTGCAAAATTGTAAACCTCGATTTACGTGCAAGCATGTAAATCACCTCGAAATGCGTGAAACCATGTAATTCAAAAATATCCAAATCATCATCATAAAATCATATCTATAAACCATATAAAACATTTATACATGCATCACAGTTTAGAAATCAAGGTCCACTCACAGACTGTCCTAAGCTGCCGCCTAGATTTGTGTGTCGAAGCCTCATCGGGCTAATCGCCGTCACCGGGACTCCCAAACCTGTCCAAATCAATCTATAGGGTTACTAACTACCTTATTAACCTCTCATTGAAGCCCCGTAATTTTCCTGAATTTTTATCTATTTTAAAACATGATCCTAAACCTTCGGATGTCCCGAACAATATCGAGACGGTGTCTGATTGATACGAAACCAGTCCCAAAATGTTCGTTACATCGAATAGATTAATTAATATGTTGAAGTCATCCCCGAAAGATGCTTCACGCGCCCCCATGCGCTGCCTAAAGGGGCTGCGCGTGAGCCCACACGCCAGGCACTGTTCACTGTATCCTACCTCCAGCCTACCGAGTTCGCTGGTTCGAATTGGACTGGACCGGTCTGGACCGGTCCAGGGCCCTATTTCATCCATTTTACGTCCAATTTGTTCCATTTTGATTCCTGAAGGTTCCTAGTATTAACCCCTATCGATCTACGTCCTCAAACCCCAAGAAAACCAAGTAAAACATACCTCCCATGATTGAAAATGGCGACGGCCCCTGCAACCTCCACCCGCTGTCGTCTCCGGCCGTCCTAGCCCTCAAATCCAATCCAAACCTTCCCAAAATGTCACTAGAAAGCTGTTAATAACCTTGAAATTAACTAATAATCCCTAAAACTCAGTTTCCAATTTTTGATCTAAAAAGGGGTTCTCGGGTCACTTACCTCCGCCGTCCACGGCGGCCTGTGTCGTAGCAACCATTCAACACGTCTTTCCTCACTCTCTAACTTTCCTTCAGGTTTCATGAGCAAAGGATTGAGTTTGGGGTTTGAGAGCATGGTTGGGTCGTGCTTTGTTTGAGAGGGAAAATAGGAGATCGGGTTTGGCAATGAGAGATGAAGGGAAGTGATGGCTGATGATCAGGTGAAAGAGATGTGGGATGGACGGTGGAGATTGAGAGATTAGATGAGATGGAGGGTGGAGATGGAAAGTGGTTAGGAAATATAATTAAAATAAAACAAGTGGACCAATCATCATTTAGATCCACAAAATGGGGTTTTGGGGCAATGGGATGAGTGACACTTGTCACTCATCCATAAGTCCCCACCTAAATATCTGCTCAATCAGATATTGCCACATCATCATTGCCTCGAATGCGTGCATAATGTAATCTAACTTCCGTGACCCATAATTTTTCCGTCCGACGTCCGATTTCGGCATGCTGCCTGTCTATGGATTCATATCGACCCGATCTACGTAACGGTCCTCGACCCTCGGCCATCGGACCTTCCAGGTCAAAAATCAACATTTTACCCACGACTAGGGGTAAAACGATCATTTTACACTGTTCGTCCGATTTTACTCAACTAATCACCGATTAACCTCACTAATCCTTGATTAGTCACTAATCTAATCTCGGAATTCGGAACGGGTCG
>CM064869.1:63469845-63718647 GCA_032719365.1 Prinsepia uniflora
ATTTCAAACCATGCTCATAAAACCATTAAAAATATATGCATGCACATTTTATCAAACAAAGTCCATTCACACGCGGTCCATGCAGGGCGCTCAAAATCCGCGTCGTAAGCTAATCTGAAGCCTTCGGAATGTCCGGGCCTGTCCAAATCACATCTAAGGGTCACTATGAATCTATACAAGTTCATGAGTACACACCCCCTAAACCCCGGAACAGTTAACGTGTCTCGAACATGCTTCCCGAGGAGAAAAACCTCCAAAACACTAACCAAACGATCTCCGATCGACCTGAAACCACCACCATTAGATTCAAAACGTAAATTTTTTTTAAACAAGATCAGTTTGACTTCGAAATTTGTGCCCACATGCTCTCACGCGCTGGTCAAAGTTTGGTCAACAAAGTCAACGATGGTCAACGCTGACATCTGACAAAATGACAACTCCTGATAGCCTGGCACGTGGCACCCCCTGACTGGTGCCACGTGCCACCCTTGGACATGTGCCACATGTCACATGATGACTTCATCACAACCATGTGTACTGCCACGTCACTCTGACATGTTGCCACGTGGCACCATCCAACTGGTCCACGTGGTCTGACAATGTTGATGTGGCATTGCCACGTCAATGCTGACTCAGCCTGATATCTCTGACATAATGCCACGTGGCACTACCTCAATGGTTCACATGGTCTAACAGCGCTGACGTGGACTTGCCACGTCGATGCTGACTCGACCTGACACACTACCACGTGTTACCATCTGGTTGGCCACGTGGCCTGACATGATGGCATGGACTACCACGTCATCGCATTCAACCTGCAGCCGGGTCAACCCGCAAACTTGACTCAGTCCTATCTTCACCTATACTCAACCATTTTCCACCATTCTTTCACCAATATGATCGTCTTTTACCCAGAAATCGTTTTATGAGTTTAAAATGAAGAAACCATACTTGTAAGGTCTTCTTCCAAGCTCGACTCCCATGGTTCAGATTCGAACCAAGTACAAGGCCCGTCTAGTGGCCTTTTTCCTCTCATTTTTGTCCTTGCAGTCTTGTATGAGCTCGATGAACACAACCCTAGCCTCAAAACACGATTTCATAGCCCCTAAATTACAAACCTTAAAATCCACATACTCGGTTACCTAATTTTTGAGGTTTTCCGGTTAGCCACCATGGCTCCTGTCCTTCCTCCATCACTCATCACCTCTCAGCCGCTCACTCGCACTTTATGTGCCCTTCAAACACGAACAAGCAAGATGAGGATGATGAGAATGGTTGGGGTGGGGTTTCGAGTATAATGAACGAAAAAGTGGGAGGTGCAGATGCATGTATGTGGAAGCAAGGGTCCTTGGATGAGCGACATTTGTCACTCATCCTATGGTCCTTACAAAGATATTTTGGGTCCCACCAAAAACACTAAAAGTCAACCTTCCTCGTAACACGTGCAATTGTAAAGTCTGACTAAAAACTTCCTTGACCCTTAAAATCCGCTAATGACGTCCAAATTCGTCTTACCGTATGTCTACGTACTCATATGACCTCGAGCTACGTAATAGACCTCAGTTCACGAGCAATTGACCTCCTAAGTCAAAGTCAACATTTTTCCCTTCTAAGGGAAAAATCGTCATTTCACCTTGACTAATCCCAATTAGTGTCGATTAATCCATGATTAAATCTCGATAATCACAAAATTTCAAGACGAATCGTTACAGGACTCGTCCCAAATTCCGTGAAAAATTTGGTCGATTCTATTCCCGTCTGACAACTCTTGTTAGACAAAGGATTTTCCTATTTTCATGCTTATTCTCATTTGACACTTAATCAAATAGAAACTATCCCTTGTGGGGTTACCACCCACATCCAACCTACTAAACCCGTCGAGGAGAAAAAATTTACCAACTAAAACTCTTTACTTTCATTAATTACCTCCACAAGTTTATCATTTATTAATCATCAAATACAAATATAATTAAGTCCTTAGCACCATGACCTCGTATAACAACATATATTAGTGTCATATGAACAATCAAAATACCCTGATTAAATCCATAAATATTACTGAGGTATTAGTTAATCCAAATAATATTACTAAGAACTCACAATGACCCTATTTCGTATGAAGGGCTATTTTTGGAATATCACTCTCCTCTTTTTAACCTCGAATCATATTTCAATTCTTTGAAAAAATGTCTAGCCCCTTTCCTGATCAACACATCATTTCTCCAAGGCAGGGGTATTTCTATTGTACTCTCATCTTATTGAGCTATCTAAAATTATTCACAACTTCAACTTGTTTGTACAACTACTTACCGGGCCCGTTCCATCCCAAAGCCATATTCAATATTAAATTTGTAACAACATTTCTATCTTCTGGCTCTTCCCAAGTCCTAACTTTCCAACTCCAACTTTTTTCCGAGTCCTATACTAATATTCATTCTTAAGTAAATATCTTACTCATATTGGAGTCCTAATTCGATATCCATGATCCATATCCTTACTAATATTCTCAAATGTAAAAAAAACATCACAATACACGTCGGATCCGACATTAAGTCTTTCATCATCTTAAAACTCAAACACTTACTCCAACTGGAAAATTTATTCATTTATTAAACTCGGGTCCCACAAACCGACAAATACTATAACTTTTATTTCTGAGCTCACTTACTATCCGAACCCACATAAATTTTACCTTATCATTACATAACATTCACAATTCAAATTGATAATCCAAGTCCATTTCCAGCCATATACCTATCCTGAGCCCATACACTCATCTCATGACCAGGCCGTGCACGAGGCTCGCATTTCGGAGGCATGATGTTAACAAGCACAACTCAAAAACCTTGCTATGATACTAAGTTGACAAGACCCATATCTAATTTAACAAGCACAACTCAAGATGACGTGGAACGTGCCCCCATATGCCACCCTACCTCTCTGCGTGTGGGCCTCACTCGCCTACAGGTGGAGTCGCGAGGCCACTCACTGTCTACCTCTAGTTGGATCTGTGCAACTTAACTAGACCCGACGACTCGACCTGACCGTAACTCCCTTGTTTCACGTCCGTTTTTAACATTCCAATAATCAAAATTCTTCTAATGATACTCAGAAATGTTTCTGTGATGTTTAAACATCAAAACATAACTCGAAATCCACAACCAGATCCTTCGAACTTTCAGCCAAGGTCGAACTTCATGTTCCTGTGTTTCCCACGACCAAACCTTCAATATTTTTTATACAAACCAATCCCAAGAACTCAACTAAGGTATTAGTAATTTTGGTTGAAAGCTGGGAAGCTTCAAACGGTTCAAACGACCAATTTTCGAGGAACTTAACTAATATTTTCAAGCTTTTGGATTTCAGGCTTGTTTCCCACCACCCCTCCCCCCCCTCTCTTCTTCTCTTTTTGGATTTTCTCTTTCTCTCCTCATTTGGTTCTCTCTTCTTCCTCCCCTCGCTATTTTGAGCTTTTCCGGTTTTTGTTTCAAACACACACACACACACACACACACACATATATATATATATATATATATATGCAAAGTCGGTGCAACCCAAGGGATAAGGGTGAGGAAGTGATAAGGATGGGACACTTGTCACCATCTCACAAGACTAGCAAAATAACTCAACTTTCCAGATTACCAAAATACCTTTAATGTCAAAATTACCAAAATACCTCTGGTATTTTCAGATTCATAACAAACTTATCCGATCTCCGATTCCAACATGTCGTTTGTCTACGGATTCAGGACTTCGAGGCCTACATAACGGTCCTCACAAAAAGTCTGAAAATTTCTCCTATATAAAAGTTAACTTTTGACCTATAAAGGTAAAATTGTCATTTCCCTTCTGAAAGTTCCGAAATTAGCCTTTTCGACTTTTCGGGTCGTTACACATCATCGTGTGAGGTTCCACTCAGGTGGGCTGAGCAAGATGACATACAATCACCTTGCAAGTGGAACTCGGTCGACCATGGACATTCTTAGGTCAATCGGTCATATCATCGTGCGAGGTTCCACTCAGGTGGATCAAGCAAGGTGACATACACTCACCGTGTAAGTGGCACTCGATCAGCCATGGATATTCTTAGGCCAATCGGCCACATCATCATGCAAGATTCCACTCAAGTGGGCCAAGTAAGGTGACATACATTCACCTTGCATATGGAACTCGGTCGGCCATGGAAATTCCTAGATTGATCAGCCACATCATTGTGCGAGGTTCCACTCAGGTGGACCGAGCAAGGTGGCATACACTCACCTTGCAAGTGGAACTTGGTCTGTCATGGACATTCCTAGGTCGTTCGGCTATATCATCGTGCGAGGCTCCGTTCATGTAGGCTGTGCAAGATGAAATACAATCACCTTGTATGTGGCACTCGTTCAACTATGGACATTTCTAGGCTGATCAACCGCATCATCGTGCGAGGATACGCTCAGGTGGGCCGAAGAGATTCCCCTCGGCATCTCTCCTCAAGGAAGGGCTTGGGGGATTGGGGACTAACATGGGACACACCCACACAAACCGACAGGTAACAACAAGCCCTCGACCGAGGAAATTTACTCAGTCAACGACTTGGGGGATTTCTATTCGTACCTAATTTGGCAGCCTGATTAAAGGCCGAGCAGTCCCATCTACGACAAGCCCAAACCCTCAGCTAGACTAAAAATACAAGGTCAAATCTTACGACACAAAAGATATCCCTGGCCGACTGCGTCTAGTCGGCATGCCCTCTGCCTTGCCAACACAGGCCTCGGTCAAACATACAAACCAAACCTGACTCCAAGCAGCACAGGCCGACCACATCTGGTTGGCCTACCTCTTGTTTGGCTTGCCGAGTCAAAAATACGACTCAAGACCACACAAGTGTCAGTTCTTTGGATAACGACATCAATCTCACATCGAAAATATTCCACCAACGTACAATGCTACCATAAACACAAGGGCGCCTCCCCTACATTTGTGCTCCTTTATTCTTACCTTCTCTTTGCAGGTCCTACCACCAGAAGAAGATCGTACAAAGGAGCTTAACAATGTGAGTTTAAATTCGTCCATTTATTGCATCAACGGAAGGAAAATATCAGAGCACCTAAACAAATCAATGGGTTTAGAATATACAGATTTTTTTTTTCTTTTCATAACAACATATGGACCTCATGTACATATTCGAAACCTCCTGTATCAACCTCAAACACATTGAAAGTTGGAACCTTAAGTATCGACCTCAAATATGCTTTTTTAGTTCTCAAAAGATACAGAGGTACAATCCTATAGAACAGGTCCTGAAACATACAGAGGTACAATCCTTTAAAACATATCATATTCAAGTAAAGGTCCTGAGATAAGGATCCAGATCCTTTAGGGATTTGAAAGATCCCTACCCTAAGAATCATTATATATTGATCATTAGATTGAATCCAACGATCAGAAATTAATTTTAATTGTTCTTTCATTTTCACCAGTAAACTCAAGATATAATTCAGATAAAATGATCCTCATGGTGGTAGGATGAGTTCGAGAAGAGAAATATCATTACAGTAAAGTTGAAAACTAAAATAATTGAAATATCATTTTATCTGAATTATACAATTGAACTGAAGCAGGTACATAACCTTCTTTTCTCTTCCACCACAATTTCACCATCGAAAACTAAAATAATTGCTTCCTTTTGTGTTTTTTAGGGTAATTACAGTAAAGTTGAGGTGAAGGACAAATACAATTGAACTGAAGCAGGTACATAACCTCATCTCTGAAGGAACCCTATTTGGGTTCTCTTGAGTTTATACAAAATGAACACTGAAAACAATTTATTGACTGATTTTGCACGCCGGCAAGTTTCTTCTGAGCCCGGAATTCGGGATCACATAACGAAGAGCTGTCTTTTGGAGAATTGTTGGAAATATATCCATGTAAGTTCAGTTTTGTTTCACAATCTGGTGCTGCAAGGTTCTGCTATGAATTTGTTCTCCATTGTGTTTTCAGGCATTTGATGTGTATCATCTAGCTAGCTGCTGCTCTCTTAAACTCTTACCGGTTCTTTTCTCAGCACTTTGTAAACAACAAAAGGGTTATCAGCGAAAACTCAAACCTCAGAAAGAATGTCATAGAAAATCAAAATCAAGCAGTAGCAATTGAATGCAGAGTTTTGGTGATGAGCATAACATTTTTCTTCATTATGTTTTGGTTGGATTGAAATAAAGAACTGGATCAAAATATGGAAGTCCAACTCAAACCTGCCTTCACCTAACATCCGAATCTAGTTGTCTGCAGACCGCCTATCATTTACATTGGCCATTGAAGAAATGCCATGCTCAATACTCTGTATGAAAAATTCATAATCAGGATATAGAAAAGTAACTATACGAGCTGGTGACTAAGAATCTAAGACCACTAGAACGTGTTGTACGATGTTACAACATGGAACCTTGAGTAAAGCCAACATGGTCATGAAACGAGAAACTAGTTAATGCATCTGTCTCTTCACACAGCCATTAAATTTCATGGACCATCAGTTGCGCAATAAACAACCAAAACTTCAAGGTTTAAGAATCAGTTGTGTCCAGGGCAGCATGAGTTTCAAAAATTCATCAGAAAGTACCTCAAGAAGATATCCATGCAGCCAATCCAATGTTTGTGGGAATGTGGTTGCTGATATATTGACAACTGTCAATCCCTGTATGAATAGAAGTGATGGGATAAAAACCAGTGATTAGCCATCAACTTTATCGAATTTAAAAATGACATGAAGGCACTTACATGCGAATTGAATGAGCAAAGATAGTCCTGAATGGTCTTTAAGTTGCGTAGTAGCTTATCTTTATCCTGGAAATGAACAAAATGAAGTTTGGGGTAATGGTTCTAACTTATAAGTTACCTATAAAAGAACTGAAGAAAACAATCTAATGGAAAATTTATTAATCAACAAACATTTAAGATCTTATGGAAATGAGAATAGGGAAAAAAAAAGGCTTTGAACATCGACATGCCAAAAAGCTACCACGTAATGATATTCAAACATTTGTCATAGATAACGAAGCAACTACACGCTAATTAATACCTGGACTATACTTTTATCGCTTATTGCACGTGTCAAGACACCTTCCTCTAGTAATGCCTGCAAATGAGAGTAGAGGAATACAATTAAAGAACAAAAAAAAAAGGGGAAACCCCGAACGAAATGCGGTGAAAGTAAAGAAATAATCTTGCAGTTACATCTGCAACATGAAAAATAATCAAGAAGTCTTCACCAAGAGCAAAGGGGAAAAATTACTTGCGAAAAGGAACCAAACGCGGCCAGGGCGAAAGCCTTTGACAATGCATTCAGGCACAAAATAAGAGGAGGGAATAGATAATTTGTACCAAAAACAATATAGATGAAGAGAATGTGCCTGCACCTTATGATCAAATTCAGCCATCTTCAAAACTAGCGGTATAATTATTGGTTCAGGTCCGGACTTCTCTTTCTTAACTGTAGCACTATTATCTGTCTTCGGACTAGTAAGACTTTCACCTGCAGCAGTACAAAAGTAGTTATATAACTGCATCTTAAACATTCAATTCTTCTATTCACCTCAACAAATGCTGTGTATTTTTGTGGTGCTGATAAAAATATGATTCTCAATAGATATAAAAGCGGTTGAACAAAATGTAAAAATTTCTGAGGAATATCCGCAATGGGGGTTAACCTTTTTTCTCAGAAACACTTCCAGCTAGGTCAATAGTTTCCAGGTAATCCGAGACTTCATTCACTTTGCTAGTTGGTGTCCCTTTTTCAGAGTTGGCATGTGCTGTACTGTTGCTAACTTCAGAAGGAATATTTGGAGGATCATTTTCCGTGTGTGTTTCGGAACCATCTGCTGGGATGGTGTCTGCCTCCTCAATTTTTTCTTGCACCTGAACTTGTGTTTTATTTTCATCATCCATCAAATAAATGCTTGGATCCAAATGTATTCCCTGCCATATATATTAGATATCAGTCTCTCTTTCCCAGTATCACAAAATTCAAAACAGTCAAGATTAGCTCTCTCTCTCTCTCTCTCTCTCTCTCTCTCTCTCTCTCTCTCTCTCTCTCTCTCTCTCTCATTTCTGCAATAAGCACAAGGGTCTCAATTTCTAAGCTTATTATGCAAACATCATCTGTGAGGAATTCACCCCATTCATCAAGGGAACAGCACCACAATAACCACAAAACCCTGAATAGGAACAGATAAAAGCTTGTGTAGAAGAGGTAAGTATGAAGTTAGCAGCCACACGTGCACACTTAGATCTTGTAGGGAAACTCTTACAGTCATATCGTATACATGGACATATCCATCTCTAATGCTTCATTAGCGAAATTTTGTTTAAAATCAAGAAAAGGTAACTTCAGACACATAACACGACAACGGAGACTGGGGAAGAATCTCTAGAAAACTAGTTAGACGGCTGAGCTAATTAAAGAGCTTTGAAATATGAGGTTTTACAAGCCTAATGTTTGAAACAGATACTTTAGATTAGAAAAAGATTATGAGAGGACAAAATTAAAGTGAGTTGCAATGTGATTCACACCTAAAAAATATGAAATTGAATCATACCTCGATTATTATTGGCTTTCCATCTTTCATAGCTTTCTTCAAATCACCAGCCAATCCTGGAAATACATGTTTCAATTACGAGGTTATCGATCAATAGACTAGCGAAAAAAGGCACAGAAAATTAGTTACTAATGGAGAAAGAGAAACTGTTGGCATGCTATAATAGACATCTAAAGGTTAATGCAAAAGTAGTCATCTGACTCATCCAACAGATGTATTGTTAAAGAGACAACCTTTCCGAACAATCCTGCATTCCCTACAAAATTCAGTAATTAGCTCTTCAGAGGAGCTGAAGTCTCGTGCCCATACAGGCGTAGATGTCAATGGTGCACTGAATTGATAAAAAGAGAGAATAAGTTAATCAAACCATATAGCTTAACTGAAGAAACAATAATGAATCATTTTTAACTTAAGAAACAATATTCTTCTAGAATACTGTTCGTTGGTGCCCAGCACATTCAAAGTGAAGTTACAAATAAATGAAATCGGGAGGGACATACTCTGTTGATGTGCGCAACAATTCATATACCATATCTGTCTGTACCAATCAAGGAAAACAAAAAGATAAGACACAAATGTCAGTGCAACTCCAAACAGACATTGAATGGGAGGACAGGATGAAGGGAGAGATAGAGAGATTACACATGAGAGAAAATATACCTGCAAGACATTAGGCAAATTTAGCCTTTGTGCGAGTTGGGTTGCAATGGTGGACTTGCCGACACAGGCAGTTCCACATACAAGAATAACTAATGGCACTCTTTGATGGTGAAATCTGAAAGAATATGGCCACACACAGAAAACAAAATGATATTACCATAAAATCCCGTAAAATTTACCATTTTTTGTCTATTCAATTTCTGGGCATTTCTCAAAAAGTATGTACATTTTAGACTAACCTGGTCATCATCTTGTACCGCTTTATGTACTCCTCCCCATAACCCCGTCTTTCCATAAGCTGCACATACAAAAGTGAACTAAATTCAACGTCTAGAAAGTTTCAAAAAGTTAACTACTTTTGGGTCAACAACACAAAAAATGACCTTACCTTAAACAAATTAGCTTCCAAATCAGACTGAGAGCTGCAACACATAACAAGTTAAGAAAAGTGAAAAAAAAATTTACAACAACCTAAACAAAAAACAACAAAAAAAGGCATACACATCTAGAAGGCTGTTGTCTATTAGCAGCTTCTTGAGCTCCAAAGCAATTTTAA
Source organism: Prinsepia uniflora (assembly GCA_032719365.1). Lineage (NCBI taxonomy): Eukaryota > Viridiplantae > Streptophyta > Magnoliopsida > Rosales > Rosaceae > Prinsepia > Prinsepia uniflora. The sequence goes on from CM064869.1 coordinate 63,479,638, forward strand.
TAGCTACATAATTTGGGATCTGAAAAATCACCCCCATAAATTCGCACAGTTACCAAATGATTGAATTACTAGCGAGACAAAATCTAGAGTGATCATCCACTTATTCGAAGATTATAAAAAGAAAAAATTACACATATTGAATGGGTAGAGTGGAATTGAGACCTTAGTGACAGTCAACATTCGGCTGAGTAGAAATCTGGAAAGCACATAGTAGTGATCTGCATTATCACCGAGCCACACCTTGACCTGTTTGTTTTTTCATAGCAGAAAAAGATATTCGACTCTGATTTTTTTTCTAGGGAACCAAACGAAAAGGAGAATGAAAAGAAATGAAGGAACTTTGTTCTATCGATACAATAAAATGAAGAACCTTGACAAAGTCGTATTTTGAGGAAGTGTTGCGGGAAGAGAATCTGATTGAAGTCAAAGACACGCCGCCACTTCCTTTGGCATCTTCCAAGTCTTCTTCTGCGTTGACGCTGTTAAGGTTGTCGTCATCACTATCGCCGACGTCGGGGATTGAAACCGCCACTTCCTTGCCTTTCTTCATCGTCTCGCTGACGTCTCTGTGTAATCCCATTTACAGTTCGCGACTTCGAGAGTGAGATATGAGAATCAAACGAGACATCTTTCAAGCGTCAGCAACGTCAACACATCTCGCTCATTTTTCCCGTCTCTCTAGGATTTTGCCACGTCATTACTGTGACGACACTCATTGGTTTTTTTTGGTTTGAAAGTTACAAATACACCCAACAATTGATCAGCACACCCAGGTAAAGAAATTTTCTACTTCCAAATATTCCCATATAAACTCAGACCCTCCATGAGTCCCATGATGTCATGTGGTAGAGTATAGTATGAAAGGGATCTACGAATTAATTCATAATATTTAGCATAAATTATGCTAGGCATAGTCACTCACGCCCATACAAAAATGAACGAATTAATAACATAGAACCACCATATTTATATTGAATCAGTCTATAATAATCAAATGACAACAAAGTTGTTGATTCTTCATGCAAAATTTTCCATTGAAGGTTGTGATTCTTGCTCAAAAAGTTGAGTAACGCATTTCAAAGCACTATACATCTCTTGAAACCTTTTGAAAACAAAGTTACGGCCAAAAGGGATGATGCCAGACAATCACAAACAAAAAGAGTGAGTATGGCAAATCTATTATAATCATTATCATTATATATCATTGCCATTTCAAGATAATTGTTAACCATCAAAATGGACAACAAAATTAGTACTAGAGCTACTCTACATAACAACCTAAGAGCAGCTTCTGGCGTAACTCATCGATGCACAAGATTAAGGAACAGGTTTTGATCATCGAATAACATCTTCAAGTCGCGAGTTTTCTTGAAAAAATTACTGCCTGGCTTCCCTATGATTGTTCCCACTTCACCTGACGGAAGAAGAGACATGGTATATGGTCTTCATTTCAACTCTAAGAGAATAGAGAATAAGGTTGAGAGTGTAGGAGATATCTCCTTGTCCTTTATACACTTACATGAAACTACTCTAAGGCTTTCAAGCTCCTTCCAGGAAACAATCAGAGACTCCAGACCCTCCGTTGTTAGCACCGAGCATCCTTCTAAAGATAGAAACTTCACCCTCCTATTACAACATTAACACAGCTTGTCAGCAGACATCAAGCAAGATGGTAATTCAATGATCAATACTCTAAAGTCTAAACTAAGATTCTTTTCCCTTATTTAGTTTGCTATATATAGACATAAAGCTTGAAAATCACCCACCCTCCTAAACATTAACACGGCTTGTCAACAAGGTCAAGTAAAATAATAATCTAAACCAAAGTTCGCCTTTCTTTAGTATGCTTTAGGACCTTACCAACTCCAAAATGATTAAATGATTACATGACCTATCAAGAGTTCAAAACACTCAAAAAAATCGGAGTACCAAATTTGTAAAGGTTATCACAATCATGCGACAACCATTCAGCCATAAACCAATGATTTCAAAAAAAAAAATTAGCTTTCTTTCAGCAAACTGATGAGATCCCTGCTGGTATTGGTATTGTGAGTCAGCATTTCAATTAGTAGTTGATACGTATAAGTATTTATCTAATTCGTATTTTTATTCTCGTATTAGTATTATGTTATTAGTAGCCTGTTAGAGAATAGTTTCTGTTAGAATCTTTTAGTTGCTTTGTTAGCTCAGGTGTTGAGTGTGTGCTCTCAGGGAGTATATGTAAGCAGAATTATGATAGAAATGAATATCAGAAAATTGCCCCAAATACCTTCTTCTTATTTTTACTGCTGCGTTTCTATCATTCTGGTATCAGAGCCCCATTGAGGGCAAGAAAACTGGTACATCGACTCTTTTGCAAACGGCGGAGACGCTGGAATTAGACTATCAGCGAGACCAATTGGAGACCCAGGTCCATGGAGTCCAAGAGACGGTCACAGTGTTCTCTTCACGGCAGGACGAAATCGAGGTCGATCTCAAATCATTGAGAGTGTCGCTCACGGCGGTGCGCGACGCCCAGACTTCCTATGCAGACCTACAGCAAACCATCCTTGAGGAGTTACGTCTCCTCTGAGTTTCATCACTGGCAAAAGTTCAAATGACTGAACCTCTGCTGGAACAGCAACCACCGCGATCCTTGCTGCCAGCCACCTCAGGCCTGTCGACGGGCGGATTCTAATTTCCAATTATAGGAGGACTAGCACAACCCATAGTATTTGGTTCGCCTCATCAACGATTGAGCAGTAACATGGGTATACCGAGATCATTGGGCATTCCGCAGATCCCATCAGCGCTGCCTCAAATCGACAACCACCAGCTGCAATGTAATGACCCGTCCCGAATATCGGGATTGAATATTAATTAATTATGAATTAGAATGACTAATCGGGGATTAGTTGAGTGAAATCGGACGAAACATGCAAAATGACCGTTTTGCCCCTAGCGTGGGCAAAATGTTGACTTTTAGTTCGGGCGGTCAAACGGACTTTGACCGATGACTGTGACGTAGTTCGGGACGTCACGAGTTCATAGACAGGTGGCACGTTCGATTCCGACATTCGAGGTGAAAGTTATGACGTTCGGAAGCCCAAGGGCATTTTCGTAATTTGGCATGTTAGGGGCCAAATGTTGACTTTTTGACCGGGAGATCCGATGGGCGAGGGCCAAGGACCGTTACGTAGGTCTTGTCGATACGAATCCAACGACAGGTGGCATGCCGAAATCGGAGATTCGACGACGAAGTTATGGTCACGGAATCGGGCTCTATTAACCGAACGAACGGGGATTAAAATAATATTTTAATATAAACAGTACCCGGTGACTGAACACACTTGGATGAGTGACAAGTGTCACTCATCCCCTAAATCAGGCATTAAACCAGGATCCATGTTTTTGGGGGAGACCAAATGATGATGTTTTATTATTTTTAATTAATTAATTATTCTTTAATTTCCATTAATCCTCTCTAATGTCTTAACCGTGTACAACCAAAAACACAATTCATTCTACCCTTAATCTCCTCTCCATCAGCTGAACTTGAGAGTGCAAATTGGAGAGAATTCAGAGACGAAATTAATGAGGGAAACACGAGGGATTGAGGGAAACTGTAGAATTGGAATTCGGGTTTTAGAAAATTTGGGGGGAAAATCGAACTGGATGAATTGAGCCTTGTTGATCGAAATTGGGTTCAGTTTTAGTCTTCTGGGATTGCTACGATCAATTTTGTAGAAGGAATGAAGTTGAATTGAGGTCGATTTGAGGTAGAACTGAGGAAGGAAGCTTTCGGAAATTTCGAGCTTGAATCGAGGAATTTGAGGCTTCGATGGATGAAATTGAGATGGAGATTATGTTCCTGAGGATCCCACGATGCTTTTGGGTTCATCAATTGGAAGAAAACAGTAGAGATTGACGGAACTCCATGGTTGCACAGTGACGGCTGTTCTTCGAAGAATCGAGTTTGAGTCGTGGAGTTTGAGCCATGAATCGATTCAATTGAGTTGGGGAAAAGGTTTACCTGAGTTCATTGAAGCTTCTTGATGAATCAATTTAAGGAAATCGTGTGAAATTGAGGGATTTCTGATGATGAACAGTGGTCGGATGTCCTTCGATTGATCATCTGTGATCGTGAGGATTGAGGTAATGTTTCATGGAATTATTGTTACAGAACTCTAATTGGACTTAAGTGGAAGCTAATTGATTGATCAATTGATGAATTCAGTGTCGAATTGATAGGATTGGAACCGGGTCTGATCGCGGGTTAAACGACCCGTTTACCAGACAAACGGGCGAAGGGGACGACTGTGCTGGTTACTGTAGCAGGCGCGTGGATTTCACGCGCAGCCACTCACGGCGGCGCGTGGGGGCGCGTCCGGCCTAGTCTCATGGTGAGGTCAACATGACTTTTGATCCTCTCAGTGTAACGAACATTTTGACGTTGATTTCGAGGAAATCGGATATTGTTTCGATAATGTTCCGCATATCCGAAGTTTTGTTTTACGTTTAAAATACGTATTTAAATTCCGGAAAAATTGGGGAAAATTATATGTTGTATTTTGAGATGTTAGTAACCCTCTATAATGATTTTGGACAAGAGTTGTGATTTCCAGAATTTACGGAAAAACGTGTAGCTCGGAAACGTACAGTTTTGGACGGTGTGTGTGAGTGGACTTTTGGTTTTCTAACTGTGATGCATGCATATATGATTTAAAATGCTTTATTATATGATTTGATATGCTTTGGCATGATTGGTATTTCAATTCGGTGATTTCTCGGTTTTATGATTATTATATTATTATATTTTAGCACGATTTTCGAGAAATCATGAAATTGGTTAAAAATGATATTGTGGGCGTGAGAACCCAAGTAAATAATGATTTTGACTCGGATTTGGAGTTACATGTGAATTTGATGAATTTGATGATTTTTGGTATTCTCGTGATTTTGTGATTATTTTAATCAATCTTTCGGGCACGTTTTACGAGGAACGTGCAAATGATGTTTTGGGCTAGGCCCGGATTGAAAATGATGTTTTGACTCGGGTTAAGAGTCAAGAAATTGAAAATGATATTTGGACTCGGATTATGAGTCAGTGATTGATTTCATGGATTTACGTGATCGTGACAACTCGGATTTACAGTTGCACGGATTTACGTGAAATTGAGATTTTGGGCTTGAGACCCAATGGAATTGTGATTTTGATTGGATTTGTATTTCCATGTGATTACATGATGATATTGATGATTTTCGGATTTATAAAGTAAATCGGGACTTGGGGCTGAGACCTTGTATTGTAAATGATTTGGTTTTCAATGCAACTGTTTTCACTGGTTTTTGTGATGATGATATGTTGCGGATAATTAGGGCTTTCGGGAGAAAATATGTTTTCCCCCGGAGTGCACCCTGGAGATAACGCTCGCCTTCGGGAGGGAAGTGTTTACCCCGAAGAGGTCACGTAGCACGGTCTTTGTCTTGCAGCCTAGGGGAGGCTTGACTCAGATCAGATGTGCTGGATTATATATGGATCGGTAAGTGATGTGTTCACGAGATCCGGATTGCCGGCTGGTGATGTGTTCACAGCGGCGGATGCTCGGATTTTGAGCGGTCCTTGAGCCTATTGATATGCACGCGTTGCAGGGATAAACGTGACTCTAAGCAACAGGATATGGAAATAAGTCCCGTGGATTATGGAAAATGATTTTGAGGAAACCGTGGTTTAGCGGTTAAAATGATTTTAAAGAAACTGTGAACTTTTTGAGATATTAAACTGATTTGGTGAACTTGAGTTTTTATGGACCATGGGAAAACGTGTTTTGATTTTATCGGTCCACTGTTCATACTTGAATGATTTCATACTATTACTCATGTTTTACGTTATGCATGCAAGTTTGTGAAAACTGGAGGGTAAGAATGTATTTTGATAAATGTTTTTATAAGAGGTCATTTTTGTCCACTCACACCTTTTCTGTTTTATTAACCCTTCAGGTCGTGGCGCGTTGATCGAGGCTATTCCAGGGGTGGGGGTATGTCTGGGCACAGGCGCAAAATTCCCTTATCTGGCAGGTGCTGAAGGGTTGTTTCGGACTTTCAGTTGACTTGTCAGACGGGAGCAGGACCGGGCGCGGTTATCTATGTCCTTCGGGGGCGGGTCCTGTCATGCAGGTTTTCCGAAATCAATCCGTGTTCACACCAATTCCTCAAGCGGGCAACACTTCCACTTCCATGCAACCTCCAATTCCGGAAAACAAGATTCCAATGGCTGCGAATACGACGGTGATCTCACCATCCCAACATCAGAATTATGGGCATATTCTGCCCTATCGACAAATGGACTCTTATCAGGTGATGGGCTCACAAAATAATTCAAGTTCCCTTCCTTATCTGAAATTAGAATTGTCGCGCTTTTACGGTGAAGACCCGTATGGATTGGCTGACAATGGCTGAGAGATTCTTGGATTTCCATGGGGTGGAAGAACAGCAGCGGGTCTTTGTTGCGTCCATGCATCTAAGGGGTGAAGCAGCTTTGTGGATGCGCTGGTTTGAGACCAGGTATCCATCTGATTCATGGGCTGTATTTTCTCAAATGTTAGCCCAACACTTTGTGTAACGACCCGTCCCAAATTCCTAGATTAGATTAGTGACTAATCACGATTAGTGAGGCTAATCGGTGATTAATATGGCGAAATCGGACGAACGATGCAAAATGACCGTTTTGCCCTTGGTCGTGGCAAAATGTTGACTTTTCATTCGAGCGGTCAAACAGACTTTGACCAATGACCGTGACGTAGTTCGTGACTTCACGAGTTCATAGACAGGTGGCACGTTCAATTCCGACGTTCGAGGAGGAAGTTATGACGTTCGGAAGTTTAGGGGCATTTTGGTAATTTTGGTTAAAATGGGTTGAAATGTTGAATTTTTGACCAAGGGGTCCAATGGCCGAGGGCCAAAGACCGTTACGTAGATCGGGACGATACGAATCCATAGACAGGCGGCACGCTGAAATCGGACTTCGAACGGGGAAGTTATAGGTCACGGAAGTTCGATTTCACTATGCACGTACTTCGAGGCGGTGATGAGGTGGCCTTTTTCTGATTGGGCCAGATATTTTGAGTGGGTCCCATGGATGAGTGACAAGTGTCACTCATTCCATTGGTTAAAACCCCTAAAAAGGGGATCTCACTTAATTAAATAATATTAATTAATTAATTTTATAATCTAATCCACACCTCATTCAATCCTAGCCCTCCATTCTATATTTAATCTTTCAATCCTCACCATCAATTCCATCTCCTCTCATCAGCCATCATTTTTCTTCTTTTCTTCTTCAAACCCGCACCCCCTCCATATTTCTTCTTCCTTTTCCATTTTCATTCTTTCCATACAAACACACAACACCACCACAATCCTCCATCAAGTGTGACCGTGTGAGAGTGAGGGCAGGACTGGGATGAGGAGGAGGACAAGACGGCCGGCCATGGTGGCTCACGGCGGCGGCTCACGGCGGGTGAACCCGTGAGGTAAGAAAATGTCCAAAAATTCAAATTTCAGTTTTGTTAGTTTTTGTTCGATTCTAAGGATTGGGAAACATTTTTGGGGACTCTAGGAGGTTAATTGGATTAGTTTTGGTGACAGGTGTCAGGACCCGTCCCAAATATCACCTCGATACTCGGGATGAACCCTGCTCCCGTCTGACAATCACACTTACAATACCAAAAAGGAACTTAATACCACTATAAGCATAACCATCAGACGAAGGAGTAAATATATACAACAGTAAGTCAGAGCATAGTTCTACAAAATGGGCACCAAAAGTCCTACAAGTCTAAGTCCGCAACGGAAGAACGTCGAAAGCCCTATGCCTCGATATCTGCCTCAACGTTCACCCCAGCGCTATCACCACGACCTGGAGGGAAAATTAAAAACCAAAGGTGTGAGTGGACCGAAAAGAATGAAAGTTTTAAAACCGTTTACTAGCAAATCAACGTAAGGAAAGAAAATCATTTGTTCCCTCCGGTTTAAAACCAGGCATGCCAATGAAGTATTAGAAAAACCATAATATGAACATCATAAGAAACAGAGACACTATAAATACCATAAGAAACAGATACACTATAAAACATCATAAGAAACCAGAGTATAACCCGATCAAACCTGCTGGACCTATCCGAGTCTTTAAACTCAACCAGGCCTCACATATCAATCCGAGTCTTTAAACTCCCGAGTCTTTAAACTCAATAGGCCTATGGGGGTAATATCATAGTATCCGAGTCTTTAAACTCCCGAGTCTTTAAACTCAATCCGGGCCCGTCCCCCGTCAATCACTATCCGGGTCTTTAAACCCAATAACCAGATCCAGCAAATCCAATCCAAAACCATTGAAAACCATTTCCGTATTCACATCCAAACCCGAATCCGAAATCACCGGTCCGATGCCCTTCCAGCATCCTGAACCGTCATTCCGAACCCAAATCCGGAATCCACTTTTCCACTTGGAAACTAACCTTTTTTTCCGAAATCCGTTTCCAAAACCGAAAACCTTTAATCATCGAACTCATGTTCCAATATCTCTTTATAATCATTGAAAACCATTTATTGTTTGAAACCCGAAAACCATGACATTATAATCAGAAATCAACCTTTTATCGTAAAACGTGCCAAATACCGTATTGTCTCAAAAAAAACGTGTAATAATGTCAAACCAACCGAAACATATTCAATAGACATAGAATTATAATTAAAACTACAAAACAGTTTTTGGAAAACAGTTATGCATGCTCGGAAATAAGAAAGAGTCCACTCACAGTTTACGACACGTCACTCGCGCTCCGTGCGCTCCTCAACCGTCTCCGGTGTCTCCCGTCCTGTCAATAGATACCAAATAGGGTCACAATAACATCAAGGATACCTTCCCTATTTTCCCCAATTTTTCGGGAATTTAGTAATATTTTAATCATAAACCCTAAACCGTACGGATTTCCGAACCATTCCGTAACACCGTCCGATTAACCCGAAAACTATACCATTGGACTCCTTAGGACATTTAGAGTTAAACTCATGTTGGACGCTTAACCGGATTCCTTCCCACGCGCCCCCACGCGCCGCCCAAAGTGGCTGCGCGTGGGCCTCACGCGCCGCCCAAAGTGGCTGCGCGTGGGCCTCACGCGCCTGCTACAGTCCACCTTCAACCTCGAGTCACCCGGTTCAACAAAGTTGAACCGGCGTGACCGGTTCTCCGCCGTTCACCCACCATTCTTCTCCATTTCAATCCCACTAGCTTCGTCCAGTTCCCTGCAATCAATCCCAGTCCTAAAATCCAGAAATCACGGCCTAAAACCCTTCGTCTTCAACCTCGAAAAACTTTGCCCGTGGGCTCTGTTTTCCTTCCCGGCCGTCCACAGCTTCCCCCTTCACGGTGGTGATACCAGCACCACCCTAGGACCTTACTTAGTCCTACCCAACTCACAGAATCCGTCGATTCATCCCCGAAGTCCACGACTTCAAGTTTGAAATCACGGCCAAAACAGAGTATTGGATACTCGCCGTCGAACCACCAGCCACCGTGAACCTCCCGTCACGGCAACCACCACAGACGACGCCTAAGACCTCCCTGAACAACACCCTGACCTCCTAATCCCTCGACTCTAAGCCCATCATCACGACTTTGCAATTGAAAAAGCCACGAAAAACAGAGTAAACGAGCTTACCTTTCGATTCCGGCGCCGCCGTGAGAACCGTCAACCACCACGGTGCTCGTGGGACTCCCCTCAACCTCCTGAGTCTCCTACCGCCCTGGTTTTCCTCACCACATGGCACAACAGCCTCCACCGTCCACGATCTCCTCTGTTTTCCTCAAACGTTCGCCGCACCACCACCGTGCCGCCGTGCACGATTCCAATCCCAAAACACGATCAGCACCTCACCCACGTCTCTCTGTCACTCTCACCAGTCACTCCTCACTCTCCCTAGCCTTCAGATCGATCACCGCCTCACCCAAACTCCTCTCTGTTTTCTGTGTTTCAAACCCAAACACGGTTTGATTTTTGTACAAGGTGTGGCCGTGCACACTTGAGAATGGCCTGGAACCATCCAGCCATTCCCACGTGTCCAACATCCATAGGCCAGCCCCAAATATCTGCCACTTGCCCTTATCTGATTGGGCTGAGGAAAAATGACCAAAATGCCCCTCCTGCACAAAATTACCATTTTGCCCTCAGACTTTCCAGACCCGTATCTTTTCCGTCCGACGTCCGATGACAGCGTGCCGCCTGTCGTTGAACTCAGGACGTCGAGACCTATCCAACGGTCCTCGGTCTACGTGAAAATCACACATCCTCCAAAAAGTCAACATTTTCCCTTTTAGCTCAAAATTACGGTAACGCCCTCAACCTTCCGTACATCATAACTTTTCCTCCGGTTGTCCGAATCGAACCTGCCGCCTGTCTACGGACTCGTGACGTCCTGACCTACGTCACGGTCAAGGGCTAACACTCATCCAATCAATAGTACAAAAAGTCAACTTTTCGTTTACTATTCACAAGGGCAAAATCATCCTTTTTACAAAACTTCACAGAAATTACATTTTTACCCTTCCCGTAGGTACGGGTTGTTACAATCTACCCCCCTAAAAAGAATTCCGTCCCCGAAATTCAGTGAAATAAATAAGGGTACTGTTCTCGTATCAAGGCCTCGGGTTCCCAAGTAGCTTCTTCGACCTGATGATTTCGCCACAATACCTTCACTAAGGGAACCGTCTTCCTTCGCAACACTTTATCCTTCCGATCCAGGATTGCAACAGGTTGTTCTTCAAAACTCAAGTCTTCCCTCAGCTCCACTGGTTGTGCTTCTAAAACATGCGAATCATCTCGAATATATTTCCGAAGCATAGAAACATGAAAGACATTATGTACCTTTTCCAAATCTGCTGGTAAGGCCAACCGATAAGCTACAGGACCAATCCGCTCCAAAATCTCATACGGTCCAATGTAACGAGGACTCAACTTCCCTCGTCTGCCAAATCGTACAATTCCTTTCCAAGGAGATAGCTTCAGGAAAACCCAGTCTCCAACAGCAAACTCCAAATCCCTGATCCTACGGTCAGCGTAGCTCTTTTGGCGGTCCTGCGCTGCCTTCAATCGATCCCTAATCAGTACCACTTTTTCCTGAGTAAGCTCCACCAGCTCAGAAGTAGTCAACCTCCTCTCACCAACTTCAGTCCAACACAATGGAGTCCGACACTGCCGCCCATACAAAGCCTCGTAAGGAGCCATCCCAATGCTCTCCTGAAAACTATTATTGTAAGCGAACTCCATCAAAGGCAGATGTGATTCCCAAGTACCCTGAAACTGAAGCACACAAGCTCGCATCATATCCTCGAGAATCTGAATAGTCCGCTCAGACTGCCCATCAGTCTGAGGATGAAAACAGTACTGAAGTGTAATTTAGTCCCAAAAGCTTCCTGTAAGCTCTGCCAAAAACGAGAAGTGAATCTCGGATCTCTATCAGATACTATCGACTCCGGAGTCCCATGCAATCGAATAATCTCATTAATAAACAACTGTGCAAACTGTTCCAGCCTGAAGTTCTCCCGTACTGGCAAGAAATGAGCAGACTCCGTAAGTCGATCCACAACAACCCATACACCATCGTGTCCCTTCGGTGTTCTCGGAAGCTTGAACACAAAATCCATAGTCAGGTGATCCCATTTCCACTCGGGAATCGGCAAAGGTTGCATCGCTCCATAAGGTCTCTGCCGCTCGGCTTTTACCTGTTGACAAATCAAGCATCTACTGACATACTCTGCAATTTCACGTTTCATCCCTGACCACCAGTAATGCTCTCGAAGTGTACGATACATCTTGGTCCCACCAGGATGCATCGCATAAGCTGAACAGTGAGCCTCATCCAGTATCACCTTCTTCAAAACTTCATCCTCAGGTACACACAACCGTCCATTCTTAACCAAGGCTCCATCCTCACGGATCTCAAAATCCTGTCTTTCTCCAGCCTCGACCTCAATCCGAATGATGCCCAGAATAGGGTCCTCAAACTGAGCATCAATCACCTGATCAATCAAAACGGGTCGCACATGGAAACTCGCTAGGAGTGCTCCCTGATCATCCACAGTCAACTCTACTCCCAACTTACGGAGCTCAACCAACAAAGGTAACCGTACTGTCCTCAAATGCGACAAAGATCCAGCTGACTTCCTGCTCAGAGCATCGGCTACCACATTAGCCTTCCCTGGATGATACTCAATAGTACAGTCGTAGTCCTTAAGTAACTCCAACCAACGGCGCTGTCTGAGGTTCAATTCCTTTTGAGTGAACAAATACTTCAAACTCTTGTGGTCCGTGAAGATCCTGCACTTCTCACCGTACAAGTAATGTCGCCAAATCTTCAATGCATGAACCACCGCAGCCAGTTCCAAGTCATGTGTAGGGTAGTTCACCTCATGGGGTTTCAATTGCCGGGAAGCATAAGTAATCACTTTCCCGTGCTGCATCAAAACACAACCTAAACCTTGTAAAGAAGCGTCACTGTACACCTCGAACTCCCCACTATCATCTGGAAGGGCTAACACAGGAGCAGATGTCAACCGCCTTTTAAGCTCCTGGAAACTCTGTTCACAGTTCTCATCCCACTCAAACCGAACTCCCTTCCGTGTCAACCTCGTCAACGGTGCTGCAAGAATAGAAAAGCCCTCAATAAAACGCCGGTAATACCCTGCCAAACCCAGAAAACTCCGAATTTCCGTCACCGTCTTAGGCTGTTCCCAATTGGCTACCGCCTCAACTTTCTGAGGATCCACACGAATGCCCTCGGCCGAAATCACATGGCCAAGAAATCCAACACTGGTCAACCAGAACTGACACTTACTGAGCTTCGCATACAACTGATGCTCCCTCAACGTCTTAAGCACGATCCTCAGATGTTTCTCATGCGCCTTCGCACTCTTCGAAAACACCAAAATATCATCAATGAAAACAATCACGAAACGATCCAAGTAGGGCCGGAACACTCGGTTCATAAGATCCATAAAAGCTGCTGGGGCATTAGTCAAACCAAAAGGCATCACCACAAACTCATAGTGACCGTACCTGGTCCGGAAAGCTGTCTTCGGTATATCCTCCTCTTTAACCCGTAACTGGTGATAGCCGGAGCGAAGATCAATCTTCGAGAAATACTGTGCTCCCTTGAGCTGGTCAAACAAATCATCAATCCGGGGTAGGGGGTACTTATTCCGAATAGTTACCTTATTCAGTTGCCTGTAATCCACACACAACCTCAATCCCCCGTCCTTTTTCTTGACAAACAAAACAGGTGCTCCCCAAGGTGACATACTCGGTCGAATAAATCCTATATCGACCAATTCTTGCAACTGGGCCTTAAGTTCCCTCAATTCGGCAGGTGCCATACGATAAGGAGTCTGAGAAATAGGCTGTGTACCTGGTAGAAGCTCAATCGTAAACTCAAGATCTCGGTGTGGGGGTAGTCCTGGCAACTCCTCGGGAAAAACATCGGGAAACTCCCGTACCACTGGTATATCCTCCGCCCTCTCTGGCGTAGCACGCGTATCCACCACATGAGCTAAGTAACCCTGACACCCCTTCCGTAACAGTTTACTAGCCTCGAGTGCCGAAATAACTCCCGTAGGAAGTGCACGCTGATCCCCTTGAAATGTAGTCTCTGATAATCCGGGACTCCGAAAAGTCACTCTCCTATCGAAACATTCGATAGAAGCATGATGTCTCGTCAACCAGTCCATACCCAAGATCACATCAAAGTCCCGTAAATCTAAAAGTAACAAATCTGCCAGTAACTCCACCTGGCCTACCAGTACCGGACACTCTCTCAAAACCTGAGTCACTACCAACACCTCCCCAGTAGGTGTACTCACTCCTAACGCACAATCCAAAGTAGACACCTCCCTCTCCTTAACCAGACTACAACTCCGAGCTACAAATGAATGGGTAGCCCCGGGATCTATCAAAGCAAAAACAGTGTGACCAAGTATGGTGAGTGTACCTGTCACCACTCCCGGTGCTGACCTAGCCTCCTGCTGAGTCATAGCAAAAACTCGCGCCTGAGGTCCCGACGACCTACCGCGCCCTCTGGAACTGCTCGTGGCACCTCCGCCACCCCTAGGGCCTGCCGCCCCTGATACTGATGCAGTACTCCGCCCGGGTTCTGCTGCACCTCTACCTGCTCCACCCTCCGGAGCTAACAATGGGCACTCCCGACGGAAATGTCCTCGCTCCCCACAGTAGAAGCAGGTGTCTCTACCGGGTCCACCGGTATGCCTCCCTGTAGAAGCCACTGAAGTCGCACTCGCCTGAGGAGTCGGCTGTGACCTAGCTCCTCGAAATCCTGAGCCCTGGAAACTGCCTGGTCTACCATACCGGGCTCCACCAGCCGATAGTGATCCACCAAAATTACCCCGTTTCGGGGGCCTCTGACTCGATGCTCCTGGGAATGACTGCTCCCGGCGTCGAACACTGCCCGAATACTGTGGTCGAGCAGGTAAACTGGCCTCCACCCTGACAGCAGCATCAGACAACTCTCGGAAAGTAGCAAAAGAGCCGGCTGTCACTATGGCCCTGATCTCTCCCCGGAGACCCAACTCAAACCGGCGGCACTTCTCCGCCTCAGTCGCCACAAATGCCGGAGCAAAACGAGATAGCATCTGGAACCTCTGCTCATACTCAGCCACTGTCAAGTTTCCTTGCTTCAAGTGAAGGAATTCCGCTTCCTTCGCATCCCTGAAAGAACGGGGATAGTACTGATCTAGAAACCGCTCCCGGAAAGTCTCCCAGGTCACAGTATGTGCATCCCAGCCGGACAGTTCCAGCGTGTACCACCACTCGTAGGCAGCTCCATCCAACAGAAAAGTGGCTAACAATACCCGATCCTCGGGAGGACAGTGCATCACCCCAAAAATACGCTCGAGTCGGGTGATCCATCGGTGAGCTTCCTCGGGATCAGCCCCACCGCTGAACGTAGTAGCCCCAAGCCTCTGGGCTCTCTCGATCGAAGCACTCTCAGTCCCTCTCGCCGCTTCATCTTCAGGTCGTGGAGGGGGTTCACGTCGCGGAGGCATGATCAATCGTACGCTGAAAGAGGCATAGAGTTAGTATAATAACCTAGACCCAACACAAATTGACACAACCTATGCTCTGATACCAATTGTCAGGACCCGTCCCAAATATCACCTCGATACTCGGGATGAACCCTGCTCCCGTCTGACAATCACACTTACAATACCAAAAAGGAACTTAATACCACTATAAGCATAACCATCAGACGAAGGAGTAAATATATACAACAGTAAGTCAGAGCATAGTTCTACAAAATGGGCACCAAAAGTCCTACAAGTCTAAGTCCGCAACGGAAGAACGTCGAAAGCCCTATGCCTCGATATCTGCCTCAACGTTCACCCCAGCGCTATCACCACGACCTGGAGGGAAAATTAAAAACCAAAGGTGTGAGTGGACCGAAAAGAATGAAAGTTTTAAAACCGTTTACTAGCAAATCAACGTAAGGAAAGAAAATCATTTGTTCCCTCCGGTTTAAAACCAGGCATGCCAATGAAGTATTAGAAAAACCATAATATGAACATCATAAGAAACAGAGACACTATAAATACCATAAGAAACAGATACACTATAAAACATCATAAGAAACCAGAGTATAACCCGATCAAACCTGCTGGACCTATCCGAGTCTTTAAACTCAACCAGGCCTCACATATCAATCCGAGTCTTTAAACTCCCGAGTCTTTAAACTCAATAGGCCTATGGGGGTAATATCATAGTATCCGAGTCTTTAAACTCCCGAGTCTTTAAACTCAATCCGGGCCCGTCCCCCGTCAATCACTATCCGGGTCTTTAAACCCAATAACCAGATCCAGCAAATCCAATCCAAAACCATTGAAAACCATTTCCGTATTCACATCCAAACCCGAATCCGAAATCACCGGTCCGATGCCCTTCCAGCATCCTGAACCGTCATTCCGAACCCAAATCCGGAATCCACTTTTCCACTTGGAAACTAACCTTTTTTTCCGAAATCCGTTTCCAAAACCGAAAACCTTTAATCATCGAACTCATGTTCCAATATCTCTTTATAATCATTGAAAACCATTTATTGTTTGAAACCCGAAAACCATGACATTATAATCAGAAATCAACCTTTTATCATAAAACATGCCAAATACCGTATTGTCTCAAAAAAAACGTGTAATAATGTCAAACCAACCGAAACATATTCAATAGACATAGAATTATAATTAAAACTACAAAACAGTTTTTGGAAAACAGTTATGCATGCTCGGAAATAAGAAAGAGTCCACTCACAGTTTACGACACGTCACTCGCGCTCCGTGCGCTCCTCAACCGTCTCCGGTGTCTCCCGTCCTGTCAATAGATACCAAATAGGGTCACAATAACATCAAGGATACCTTCCCTATTTTCCCCAATTTTTCGGGAATTTAGTAATATTTTAATCATAAACCCTAAACCGTACGGATTTCCGAACCATTCCGTAACACCGTCCGATTAACCCGAAAACTATACCATTGGACTCCTTAGGACATTTAGAGTTAAACTCGTGTTGGACGCTTAACCGGATTCCTTCCCACGCGCCCCCACGCGCCGCCCAAAGTGGCTGCGTGTGGGCCTCACGCGCCTGCTACAGTCCACCTTCAACCTCGAGTCACCCGGTTCAACAAAGTTGAACCGGCGTGACCGGTTCTCCGCCGTTCACCCACCATTCTTCTCCATTTCAATCCCACTAGCTTCGTCCAGTTCCCTGCAATCAATCCCAGTCCTAAAATCCAGAAATCACGGCCTAAAACCCTTCGTCTTCAACCTCGAAAAACTTTGCCCGTGGGCTCTGTTTTCCTTCCCGGCCGTCCACAGCTTCCCCCTTCACGGTGGTGATACCAGCACCACCCTAGGACCTTACTTAGTCCTACCCAACTCACAGAATCCGTCGATTCATCCCCGAAGTCCACGACTTCAAGTTTGAAATCACGGCCAAAACAGAGTATTGGATACTCGCCGTCGAACCACCAGCCACCGTGAACCTCCCGTCACGGCAACCACCACAGACGACGCCTAAGACCTCCCTGAACAACACCCTGACCTCCTAATCCCTCGACTCTAAGCCCATCATCACGACTTTGCAATTGAAAAAGCCACGAAAAACAGAGTAAACGAGCTTACCTTTCGATTCCGGCGCCGCCGTGAGAACCGTCAACCACCACGGTGCTCGTGGGACTCCCCTCAACCTCCTGAGTCTCCTACCGCCCTGGTTTTCCTCACCACACGGCACAACAGCCTCCACCGTCCACGATCTCCTCTGTTTTCCTCAAACGTTCGCCGCACCACCACCGTGCCGCCGTGCACGATTCCAATCCCAAAACACGATCAGCACCTCACCCACGTCTCTCTGTCACTCTCACCAGTCACTCCTCACTCTCCCTAGCCTTCAGATCGATCACCGCCTCACCCAAACTCCTCTCTGTTTTCTGTGTTTCAAACCCAAACACGGTTTGATTTTTGTACAAGGTGTGGCCGTGCACACTTGAGAATGGCCTGGAACCATCCAGCCATTCCCACGTGTCCAACATCCATAGGCCAGCCCCAAATATCTGCCACTTGCCCTTATCTGATTGGGCTGAGGAAAAATGACCAAAATGCCCCTCCTGCACAAAATTACCATTTTGCCCTCAGACTTTCCAGACCCGTATCTTTTCCGTCCGACGTCCGATGACAGCGTGCCGCCTGTCGTTGAACTCAGGACGTCGAGACCTATCCAACGGTCCTCGGTCTACGTGAAAATCACACATCCTCCAAAAAGTCATTTTCCCTTTTAGCTCAAAATTACGGTAACGCCCTCAACCTTCCGTACATCATAACTTTTCCTCCGGTTGTCCGAATCGAACCTGCCGCCTGTCTACGGACTCGTGACGTCCTGACCTACGTCACGGTCAAGGGCTAACACTCATCCAATCAATAGTACAAAAAGTCAACTTTTCGTTTACTATTCACAAGGGCAAAATCATCCTTTTTACAAAACTTCACAGAAATTACATTTTTACCCTTCCCGTAGGTACGGGTTGTTACAACAGGACCCATCCCAATCCCCCCGGGATTAACGAGGGATGACCCTGCTCCCGTCTGACACGAAGTGTCAGACAAGGGATATTTCCGACCTTTGCCCTTCCGGGCTATCAGAGTACGCCAGGATCCGGAGGAGGCATGTGATATCTCGATCTCTGCTACAGTCCACATCCGCTGTCAACCTGAAGGGCAGTCAAAACATTAAAAACTGTGAGTGGACAAAACAAAGAGTTTATGAAAACATTTAATAAGGAAGACATTTGTACCCTCCACTAAAAAGCATGCATGCATTCGAAAACCATTTATTCAAAACAAACCATATGTGGGACTAAGCCCAAAGCAGATATAAACGAAGGTCGAAAGGACCACAATAAAAACGACCATACGGGCCACTGCCTAAATCCATACTCGGCCCCAAACCATAAAGAAACCAAGTACACGAGCCACTGCTCAAATCCTGTGCACACCTGTACACACCACATATCATATATCATATATACATCACATACATATATATAAGTCACACAACCAATCCTGTCACGGTATCCAAAGCTACGCGCGCGCTACCCGGGTCTCAATCCGAGTCATCTCAAAGTCAAGATCAATGTCCGTAGACCACTGACCCTACCCGAGATAATAGTAATAATAGCCTTCCTGAGAGTAAGGAACCCAACTGGGGGGTGACTCCACTCAGTCGGTGCTCCGTGACTACTCCGGGGTCCACCCAGGCCAACGACCCTCCCCGGAGGAGAAAATAGAAGTAAAGGAAGGTAGACGAACATATATATATATAACATAAACATTCATGACCGGTTCCCCTGAACCGTCATGATCCATAATATCCATAATCAGGTAACATGCCGGTTCCCGTAAACCGTCATGTACTGTAATAACATAACCAGGTAACATGCCGGTTCCCATAAACCGTCATGTACCGTAATAACCAACAAGGGTTCATGCCGGTTCCCATAAGCCGTCATGAACCATGATACCATAACAAGGGTTCATGCCGGTTCCCATAAACCGTCATGAACCTGGGAATCCATTTAAGGTTCCCTGACCTGAAATCAAAACCGTAAAGTGACTGGGTCTCGTACCCGAACATAGGACACCAACTGGGCACCGTGCCCGGAATCTGAGGTCATATGCCCGAGACAAAACCAAATGGGTCTCATACCCGAGTTTATCATTTGGAAATCCAAATTCAGTTCATTTAAATCAATAAAGAAATACAGACCCGTATAAGCACCGTATAAGGCCGAAACCTCGAAATATGTGCTTATACGTAACCACATACAAATGCACCCATGGCATCATCAAACAAGTAATAAAAAATATAATAAACATTTATGCATGCACCAATTTAGAAAACAAGGTCCACTCACAGACCGTCCGAGCTGCCGCCTCGATTTGCGTGCCATTCGGCTCCCCGAGCCGATCACCATTACCGGGACTCCCAAACCTGTCCAAATTTTAATAGAAGGTTAATAACTACTTAATTAACCTCCCATCAAAGCCCCGTAATTTTCCCGAACTTTTAACTATTTTTAAGCCGACCCTAAACCTTCCGACACCCCGAAAACTATCGAAACGATGTCCGATTGACGCGAGACCAGTCCCAAAATCTTCGTTACATCGAATAGAAGATTTCCCGTGTTGGACACTTTCCCAAATTACTGTTCACGCGCCCTCACGCGCCCAAGAAGGTCGAAAATACTGTTCATCGGCTCCAACCTCCAGCAGACCGGTTTTACTGTTCATGGCCGGTTCACCTGGTTTGGCCGGTCCAACTGGACCGGCGTGACCGGTTCACAGCCCTAGACACCCCATTTGTCATCCTAGTTCTTCCTTTTCGATTCCTTTCTTCCTATTTTGATGTTTTCCATCCATTTCAATCCCTAAAACTACCTAAAAACACCTAAATCCTAAGGTTTGATTTTGAACCAAATGGTTCAAAATTCTCAAAATGCAGCCATGGCTTCACAGCAGTCCCTAGCTTCCTAAAACCTTCCTAACATGTCCCTAGCAACTCAATGGACTCATTAAAATCATTAGAAATGAACCATAACATCAAAAATGTAAAAATGGATCAAAAGGGCCTCACCGTGAACCTCACGGGTTCTTGTCCCTCTCGCCGCCGTGGATGGCGGTTCTGGCCGCCCAGCCACCTCCTCAGTCCCCTCTTCCATCCCTGGTTGCCTGAATGAAGGATGGATGGGTTTTGGGTTGCACAGATGGAAGGATGGTGGATGTGAGATCGGGTAGTTTTGTGTGTGTGTGTGTGTTTGAAATGAGGAAGAATGGAATGCACGGTGCATGAAGGAAAAGAGAGGGCATGTGGATGGGTGACACTTGTCACTCATCCATAGGGCAGGTATTAAATATCTGGGCCCCCACTAAGTCCAAAAGTTAACTCGTTTCGTAATTCGTGCAATAGTGCACTTGAACTTCCGTGAACCGTAACTTTGCCGTCGAACGTCCGAATTCGACGTGCCGCCTGTCTATGGATTCGTATCGTCCTTATCTACGTAACGGTCCTCGGTCCTCGGCCATTGGACATCCTGGTCAAAAAGTCAACTTTTGACCCCATTTAACCAAAATTACCAAAATGCCCCTAAACTTCCGAACGTCATAACTTCCTCCACGAACGTCGGAATTGAACGTACCACCTGTCTATAAACTCGTGACGTCACGAACTACGTCACGGTCATCGGTCAAAGTCCATTTGACCGCCCGATTGAAAAGTCAACGTTTTGCCACCACTAGGGGCAAAACGGTCATTTCGCATCGTTCGTCCGATTTAGCCTAACTAATCACCGATTAACCTCACTAATCGTGATTAGTCACTAATCTAATCATGGAATTTGGGACGGGTGATTAGTTTTGGGGCTTAGGATGGCCGGAATTGGCCGTGAACGGCCGGAGAAAATCCGGCCACCATTGATGGCGGATGGAAGCACGATTTTGGGGTGTTTAATTCGGTTTTAATTAGCTAGAAAGATAGGAAATATGATTAGGATTATATTAGGATTAAAATGGGATGAAATGGACCTAAAATCAGTCTGAAAACCGGAGAAAAACCGACGATGAACAGTGCTTTGCTACAGTGAAAACTGGTTCAGTTGGAGGTAGGAGATGATGAACAGTGTTTTAGACTTCTAGGGGCTCGTGAGGACGCGTAGGCCATAATTTGGGAAAGTGTTCAACACGGGAAATCTTCTATTCGATGTACCGAAGATTTTGGGACTGGTCTCGCGTCAATCGAATATCGTTTCGATAGTTTTCGGGGTGTCGGAAGGTTTAGAGTCGGTTTAAAAATAGTTAAAAGTTCGGGAAAATTACGGGGCTTTAATGGGAGGTTAATTAAGTAGTTAGTAACCTTCTATTACGATTTGGACAGGTTCGGGAGTCCCGGTGATGGTGATCGGCTCGGGGAGCCGTATGGCACGCAAATCGAGGAGGCAGCTCGGACGGTCTGTGAGTGGACCTTGTTTTCTAAATTGGTGCATGCATAAATGTTTATTATATGTTTTATTACATGTTTGATGATGCCATGGGTGCATTTGTATGTGGTTACGTATAAGCACGTATTTCGAGGTTTCGACCTTATACGGTGCTTATACGGGTCTGTATTTCTTTATTGATTTAAATGATTTGGTTTTGGATTTCTAAAAGAATAAACTCGGGTATGAGACCCATTTGGTGTTGTCTCGGGCATATGACGCTATTTACGACCTTCGGGTCTAAATCGTGGTCGCGACGGGTGCTATGTGCACGGCGATCGACGATACGACGCTCGCCTCCGGATTGAGATGTGTTCCTTCCAGAGAGGTCACGATGCACGATTCGTGGTCGGGCAGCCTGGGGAGGCTTGACTTCGGAGTGCTGACGGTTCAGGATATCGATCGGTGATGAGTGCACCATGACTTTGTGGTGGTCGCGTCAGTCGATACGTTCACGGCGACATACCAGGATTGAGGGCGGTCCTGGATGGATGGTTGCACACATCACTATGATCGGAGTCGTGACTGACCCTTGGATATTGGGCACGGTGCCCAATTGAGTCATATGTTCGGGCACGAGACCTAGTTGTTTTACACTGATGATTTCGGGTCAAGGACCCTAGATGGATTTCCAAGTTCATGACGGTTTATGGGAACCGGCATGAACTCTGAAAAGGTCATTGTGGTTCATGACGGTTTATGGGAACTAGCATGAACCTTTGTCAGGTCATTCTGGTTCATGACGGTTTATGGGAACCGGCATGAACCCTGTTTAATGGATGTTATGGATCATGACGGTTCAAGGGAACCGGGCATGAATGTTTATGTTATGTATATATATGTATTCATATACCTTTCTTTACTTCTATTATCTCCTCCGGGGAGGGTCGTTGGCATGGGTGGACCCCGGAGTAGTCACGGAGCACCGACTGAGTGGAGTCACCCCCCAGTTGGGTTCCTTACTCTCAAGAAGGCTATGATTACTATTACCTCGGGTAGAGTTAGTGGTCTACGGACATTGATCTTGACTTTGAGAAGACTCGGATTGAGACCTGGGTAGCACGCGTGTAGCTTTTGGAAACCGTGACAGGATTGGTTGTGTGAATTATATGTATATGTGATGTATGCTATATATGATATATGATGTGTGTTTACACAGGTTTTGGGCAGTAGCCCGTATGGTTAGTTTCTTATGATTTGGGCCGAGTCCCTTATGGATTTGGGCAGTGGCCTGTATAGTCGCTTTCAATATGGTTCTTTCAATGTTGGTTTTGGGCTTAGTTCCCACCTATGGTTTTTCTGGATAAATGGTTTTCGAATGCATGCATGCTTTTTAGTGAAGGGTACAAATGTCTTCTTGTTAAAATGTTTTTATAAAATCTTTATTTTTGTCCACTCACAGCTTTTAATGTTTTGATTGCCCTTCAGGTTGACATCGGATGTGGACTGTAGCAGAGACCGAGATATCACATACCTCCTCTGGATCCTAGCGTACTCTAATAGCTCGGGAGGGCAAAGGTCGAAAATATCCCTTATCTGACACTTCGTGTCAGACGGGAGCAGGGTCATCTCACGTTAATCCCGAGGGGATTGGGATGGGTCCTGTCACTTTGGGCTGAGAGAGGCTCTTCATTTCAACGTCTCCTTATCCCACATCAAACAGGACGGACCTGTAAAAGAATACATCACAGTATTCATCAAGCTATCATGTAGGGCTCAGGGGTGGACCGATGACCAACTTATGGGAGTCTTCATTGGAGGACTCAAGGACGAGCTCCAAGACGAGGTCCTTGCAATGTCACCAGGGACTCTTGCTAAGGCCATGGAAGTGGCTCAACTATTCGAGAATCGCGTTCTTCGATGGAAGCAACATGGTCGTTTTACACCTGCACCTAGTCGTGGGATTTCGACATCTCCAATCCCACGTGCAAAACCGCAGTTTTAGTTCTCCTCTCCTACACAAACACCACGGGCTCCTTCTCCGGCGTTGCTCTGTCGTTCTCAATCGGACATACAGGACCGAAGGGAGAAAGGGTTATGTTTCTATTGTGATGAACCTTATCAGCCTGGCCATCGCTGTTCCAAACCTCAAATTATGATGACTAAGGCCTCCATAGAGGAGTGTGATAGCCCAGAAACAGATTGCCCCACCTCAATTGACGGTCTCGGAGAACAACCAGCGGATTTCCAAGACCCTCCTATCCAACTTCATGCGATCTCTGGGTATCACCGACCGCGAGGGCGTGCTATGCGATTACAAGGCTGCATAGGGGCTAACCTTGTTCACATTTTAGTGGACTCTGGTGCTGATCAAAGTTTTCTCAACCCACGGATTGCAACGTCTCTGGGTAAACCAATTGATGAGACAATTAAGGAAGACATAATGGTGGCTTCTGGAAGTACCTATCGCACTAATGGCTTGATAAGGAATGTAGAGGTAACCGTGCAAGACTTTACGTTTATTTCTGATTTTCGATTATTGGCTGTGGCGGGATGCGATTTGGTTCTAGGAGCTGAATGGCTTGAAACCTTAGGATGGATTGGTTGGAATTTTAGAGATAAATTGATGGAATTTACCCATGAGGGCAGGAATTATACGATAAGAGGGACTAAGACAGAGCAGTTTCAAGTTCCACAACAAGGTGTGATGCACTTGCTGCAGAAGCCGTTCTTGGTGGTGCAACCCACCACAATAGAACCCCAAATCTTGGATTTGTTGGCTGCAGTTTCCGACCTTTTCCTTGAACCTACAGGCTTGCCTCCACAGAGGGACATTGACCACCGCATTCCCATGGTTCCAGGTGTTGGACCTGTCAATGTGAGACCCTATCGATATGCCCATTGCCAGAAAGACGAGATTGAAAGGCAAGTGGAGGAAATGTTGAAATATGGCATTATTAGGCGGAGTTCAAGTCCGTTCTCATCACCGGTCCTGTTAGTTCGGATAAAAAGAGAGTACTTGGCGTTTCTGTATTGATTATCGGGGTCTCAACCAAGTCACTATCAGAGACAGGTTTCCAATTCCAGTGGTTGACGAATTGCTCGATGAACTACATGGAGCCACTTGGTTCTCAAAGTTGGACTTACGGGCAGGTTACCATCAGATTAGAATGTGGCCAGAAGACATCTCAAAGACGGCTTTCAGAACTCATGAGGGGCACTACGAGTTCCTGGTTATGCCATTCGGCCTTGCTAATGCTCCATCGACTTTTCAGGCACTGATGAACTCAATTTTTCAGTCGTATTTACGCAAGTTTGTGTTAGTATTCTTTGACGACATCCTCATCTACAGCGACACACAGGGAGAGCATCTTAGTCATTTGCATACGATTTGTGAGATTCTTTGTTTTCATGAACTTAAGGTGAAGCTCTCAAGGGGTGGCAGTGGACGACTCTAAGGTCCAATGCATTAAGGATTGGCCACAACCAACAACAGTCAGAGAGTTAAGGGGATTCCTAGGACTTGCTGGTTACTACAGAAAGTTTGTGAGAAATTTCGGCACGATTGCAAAGCCCTTAACTGAAATGTTAAAAAAGAATGGGTTCCATTAGTCTACTGCAGCAACTCGGGCATTTCAGCAGTTGCAAATTGCCCTGACTTCAACTCCGGTGCTTGCACTTCCGAATTTTTCCAAGACTTTCGTAATTGAAAGTGACGCTTCAGATAAAGGGATTGGAGCTATACTATCTCAAGACAAGCACTCAATTGCTTTTTTAAGCAAGACATTGGCGCCTAAACACTTGGCTTTACCGGTTTATGACAAGGAAATGCTCGCCATTGTTTTCGTTGTGCAGCACTGGCGTCATTACTTACTAGGAAACAAGTTCAAAATCATCACCGACCATCGTACCATCAAGTACTTCCTAGATCAACGCATCACAACTCCTATGTAACAACGCTGGTTGCTCAAGCTACTAGGCTATCATTATGAGCTGGAGTACCGGTCTGGCTCTCATAAATGATGCCCTGTCTTGTAAACACGAGTTGCTAGCTCTTATGGGGTTGTCTCAACCACTTTTTGATTGTGTCACACAAATTAAGGAAGTATTATCGCAGGACCCGGAGGCCACTCGTATCACAGTTGAGTTACTAGCAGGTCAATCCCCAAAACACTTCTCACTAAAGGATGGATTGTTGTGTTATCGGCATCGGTTATTTGTGCCTTCTTCTTCCTCTTGGCGCCAGCAGATTTTGGAGGAATTACATGCATCTCCCAGCGCTGGTCATACTGGAATCCTACGCACATACTTACGGGTAAAACGTAGCTTCAATTGTCCAAGATTGAAAAATGCAGTCAAGCAATTTGTGTCTGAATGTAATGTCTGTCAACAGATGAACTATGAAGCGATGAGACCGCCAGGCCTTCTCCAACCCCTGCCCATACCAACGGACATTTGGCAGGACATTGCCATGGATTTTGTGGAAGGCTTACCTCGCTCTCATGGCAAGAACATGCTTTTGGTGGTGGTGGATCGCTTGTCTAAATATGGGCATTTCATCCCTCTGGCCCACCCCTTCACTGCTGCTACGGTAGCTGAGGTTTTCATTCGGGAAGTTTATCGACTCCATGGTTTTCCTAAAACCATAGTCAGCGACCGGGATCCCATCTTCCTCAGCAATTTCTGGACTGCGTTCTTTGCTGCCCAAGGTACGAAGTTATGCCACAGTTCAGCTTACCACCCTCAGACAGATGGCCAAACTGAAGTCCTTAATTGTACTGTTGAACACTACTTGCGCTGCTATGTTGCGGACAAGCCATCGTCGTGGGTAGACTGGCTGCCCTGGGCAGAATGGTGTTACAACACCACCTTTCAATCTGCAATCCAGATGACTCCTTATCAGGCAGTGTATGGCCGATAGCCACCAACAATCCTTACTTATTGTCCGGGCTCCTCTGCTGTCCATCAGGTCGATACTACTCTCAAGGATCGTGACTCCTTACTAAAGAAATTACGTGACAACATCTCATTGGCCCAGACTCGAATGAGCACCTATGCTAATCAAAACCGCACAGAACGGGAGTTTGTAGTAGGGGATTGGGTTTACTTAAGGTTACAGCCATATTGGCAGCATATTACAGCCTCTCGCCATTGTCATAAGCTGTCACCTCATTATTATGGTCCATTTCAGGTCATGCAACGGGTTGGTAAGGTAGCATACACCCTACATCTGCCTTCCACAGTAAAAATTCATCCTACTTTCCATGTTTCATTGCTCAAGAAGCAGCTTGGTTCTCACAATGTGGTGAGTCCCACGTTACCACCATTCCAAGATGATGGCAAACCTTCTTGGAGCCCAGAAAAAGTCTTGAGTCATGGTGTTTTTAAACGCCGTAATGAGCCCGTTACTCACTGGTTGATTCAGTGGCGTGGTTTGCCAGTAGAGGATGCAACTTGGGAGGATGCTACCGACATTCAGAGAAGATTTCCTGCTTTCACAGCTTGAGGACAAGCTGTTGTTGAGGGGGATGGAGTTGATGAGATCCCTGCTGGTATTGGTATTGTGAGTCAGCATTTCCATTAGTAGTTGATACGTATAAGTATTTATCTAATTCGTATTTGTATTCTCGTATTAGTATTCTGTTATTAGTAGCCTGTTAGAGAATAATTTCTGTTAGAATCTTTTAGTTGCTTTGTTAGCTCTGGTGTTGAGTGTGTGCTCTCAGGGAGTATATGTAAGCAGAATTATGATAGAAATGGATATCAGAAAATTGCCACAAATACCTTCTTATTTTTACTGCTGCGTTTCTATCACAAACGTACTCAAAATAGTAAGGAAATTTGTAAGTTTTATACTTGATACCAAAATTCCATCCCCATTATTATCTTCTTTAAAATCCTACCATGCCAATATCAATTTTCAGACAATCAAAGACATTGTAATAAAGCCAAAAGAAGAATCTACCTGCAAGTACTTGCTAGCTTGAACATATCATTGTCCAATCCCCAACAGTTCTGAAAAACAATCTCCCTGGAAGCTGCACACACCATAAACATAGCTCTCACACTCTTCTTGTCCCTCAATTGACATTTCTGCAAATGCAACCGCTCAAGAGTCGGACAAATACCCATATACTCATCCGGCCCAGGAATAGTTTCAATCCTTTTACAAGATTGAAACCTCAAAGTCTTCAAATTCTCACAATATGGAAGTCCAGCTAACCACCCACCATCCATCCTATGATCACATAAAGTCAACTCCTCCAGCATTTGGCAATACTGCCCAATTGCCTTGATCCCAGCGAAGCTTCCCTCACATCCCCAAAGCTCAAGCTTTACCAATCTTGGACACCCTTGAGCTAAAAGTGTCAAACCGATATCGGAAACCTCAGAACTATATACTCTCTCTATATATCCAACCAATTTGAAGACCTGCAAATTCTCAAAGGCCGGAATCCCACGCAGCACATTGTCACTGCACTTGAGCAATTCAAGTTCTTGCAATGTGGGGCATTCTTTTGCTACACTCAGTAGCCCCAATTCAAAAGCACCGGCCACCACAAGCTTCCGCAGGTTGGGGCACCCACTCGCCAACCAACCAAGCCCTCTGAGGTCCACAGAAGGGAGAAAATTAAACTTCGATTCAAAAATCGGCTAATTCGTCAGCGTAAACTCCGAACTGATATGCACCAAAAACATCCTGTAAGTCAACAAAATGCCCGAATTTTCGTCTTAAATCAACGACCCAAATAGAAGATCCACCCGACTCAAGTTGGGGAACCTCGAAATTAACCGACCAGATTCGAGAAAGTTCCAGTTTAACACCTTGAGTGACCGTACAAGGCGGCCTTGGAGGTTGAGCCACCGCTTGCAGACTAGCGAGTTAGGCTTTCGTTGCGACTCGGGCAGCCTAGTGAGGATTTTAAGAAGGATTTCGTCGGATAGTACGGAGGTATGGTCAATGGTAGCCCAATTGGGGGTTAGGGTTTCGTGGGAGGGTTTAAAGTTGGCGTCTTTGGACGAAGCTAGTTGCATAGTGAAGCTCACGTTCTTGAAGGGCGTAATGTTCTTGAGCCAGAGGTCTGACCAGCTCGACGCCCTTCTCTTCGATGGCGGTAAAGGGCGACTCTTTACCTTGGGGTTTTCTCTATCCCCACGACATCCTTTCTCCGTGTTGGTCTGCTTCTGCTGTTTTTTGGCATCCCAATTTTACCTTCACCCACAAGTTCTTGAGTCCTGGATTTTTTTTCCACCCTTTGAAATGTCATTTTGTAATAAAACGGAATTTTTTTTTTCTTTCTAATTTCTAAACTCAAATATGCAACCAACTATGGATGGTGAGATTAAAGAAAGTACATACATTTTGAATACCAAAACAACACTATTAATGAATTACGTCGCTCAATTACTTGAATTTCTCTCTACAGGCAAGGTGAAAAGAATTTAACCCCATTTAGATTTAGTTGTCCTTGTCCCACCAAATATGACCGTTTATGATTCAAATGTAGGGACACAGAAACCATCTGCTATTATGGAGTCTGCCTCCTGAGTTTCCTCCTGCACCTGAACTTATGTTTTATTTTCATCTTCCATCAAATAAATGCTTGGATCAAATGGATTCCCTCCCAAATATGACCTAATGTCAATCCCTCTTCACTCTGCAGCACTACAAAATTCAACGAAGTCATTTATGCAACATCTGTTATAACTCATAAGTTTAAGATGATGTTTCAAATATATATATAAACAATCATAAAAGTATTCCACTATCATTTTATCTCACTATAAGTTTCTTAAAACTAACACGACATTTTTAGCATTTTCGGATTCTAGTCATCTCGAGGCCCGCTAGTAATTTGAATTGAAAAAATTTAAAACATAAAACTTATTGAGCTCAGGACATTGCAAGACATCTGTGAGGAATTCACCCCATAGATCAAGGTACCGCAACACAAACAACATGGAGTTAGCAGCAACACATGCACGCTTACATCTTGAAGGTTCACACTTCAGACACATACATAACAAGAAACTGATATTTGGGAAGAATAATCTCTATAAAACTAAGTAGAGCACAGGTTCAAATGCACACGAGTGTTTTCAAGCATAATATTTCATACAGATCCCTTCTATTATTTAAATAAGAAGAGAAAGGAAGAGATGGAAAGAAAAAAGATCATGGCTGGAAAAAATAAGTCACAACGTGAATCACATCCATACAATTTGAAATTGAACCATACCTCTATTATTAGGCTTTCCATCTTTCATAGCTTTCTTCACATCACCAGCCAATCCTGCGAAACACATGTTTCAGGAAATAGGTTATCGATTAAAATAGACAGAATATTAGTTGCTAATAGAGAGATAAACTGCTGGCATGCTCTAACGGATATATATGAGCTAATGTAAGAGTGGTCGTCTGACTCATCTCAGCAGATGTATTAATAAAGAGATTACCTTCAGACACAATCCTAAATTGCCTCCAAAATTCAGTAATTAACTCCTCAAAGGAGCTCAAGTCTCGTGCCCATACAGGATTAGAAGTCATTGGCGTCAATGGGCGCACTGGATTGAGCAAAAAGAGAGAGAATAAGGCCTCTCATATTGTTATCGAACCAAAATCCTAGATTGAAGCAACAATAACCAATCAGTTTACACTAGGAAGTGTAATTCTTTTCGAACAAGAGTTGATGATGCACTGCATGATCAAATGTAACACAAATAAATCAAAATCGGGACATACTATATTGATCTGTGCAGCAATTTATATGCCATATCTGACTGTACAATCATCAAAGGAAAACAAAAAAGATAAAACACACATATGTGCGACGGAAATGAGACGGTAAGAGAGAGATTACACATGAGAGAAAATGTACCTGCAAGGCATCAGGAAAATTTAGCCTTCGTGCGAGTTGGGTAGCAATGGTGGACTTGCAGACACAGGTAGTTCCACATATGCAAGAATGACTCATGGCACTCTTTGCTGGTGAAATCTGAAAATGTTTGGCCACACAGAAAACAAAATGACAATATCATAGAATTCATAAAATTTACTAACTTTTGTCTAATCAATTTCTAGGAATTTCAAAGCACTATACATATCCTTATTCAAAAGCAGACAGACCACTTACTGGAAAAATTAATATTATGGCCAGAAGGGTTGCTCAACAAGTACTAACAAGGGAGAAGTGGGCTAGGCGAATAATATTATTATTATACATACGTCCTTGCCATTTCCCATCACTGAGGAAGAACAAAATTAAGAACAATCTTCCTATGTCAACATATTTGTTAACCATCCTAGTGGACAACAAAATGAGTGTAGTACTACAGATACAGTCTTCTGACAACAGTAATAGCAGCTTTGATGTGAATCATCGGTGCATAAGATCATGGAGCAAGTTCTGATCATCGAATCGCATCTTCAAGTCATGAGTTTTCCTGAAAAATTTACTGCCTTTCTTTCCTATGGTTGTTCCTACTTCGCTTGATGGAAGTAGAGACTTGGTATCTGGTCTCCATTTCAACTCTATGAGAGCAGAGAATAAGGTTGAGAGTGC
Source organism: Prinsepia uniflora (assembly GCA_032719365.1). Lineage (NCBI taxonomy): Eukaryota > Viridiplantae > Streptophyta > Magnoliopsida > Rosales > Rosaceae > Prinsepia > Prinsepia uniflora. The sequence continues at coordinate 63,510,760 of CM064869.1, forward strand.
AGGAGATATCTCCTTGTCCTTTATGTTCTTGCATGAAACTACTCTAAGGCATTCGAGTTCCTTCCATGAAAGAATGACAGACTCCAGACCTTCTGTTGTTAGCAATGAGCATCCTTCCAGAGATAGTAACTTCACCCTCCTATTAGAATTTAACACATAAACACAGATTGTCAACAAGGTCAAGTGAAATGATAATTTAATGATCAATAATCAAAACCAAAGTTTTGTTTTCCCCTTTTTAGTTTGCTTTAAGAGCTCACCTACTACATGACCTGCCGAACACCTCAAGAAGGCCAAGTATCAAACTTGTTAAGTTGATTATAATAATGGATTCAGCTGTAAACAAATCATTTCAAAAAGACAGAGCTTCTCTTTAAGCAAACATACACAAAAAAATCAAGAACAGTTTGTAAGTTTACAATAGTTTCATACCAAAATTCATCTCCATTAACTTCTTTAAAATCTTTGCATGCCAACATCAATCTCAGACAACTAAACATAATAAAAAGAACCAGCTACCTGCAAGTGCTTGCTAGCCTGAACATATCATTGTCCAATCCCCAACAGTGCTGAAAAACAATCTCCCTGGCAGAGGCACACACCTTAAACAAAGCTCTCACGCCCTTCTTGTCTCTCAACTGGCACTTCTGCAAATGCAGCCGCTCAAGAGCTGGACAAGCACCCAAATACTCATCTGGCCCTGGAATAGTTTCAATCCTCTTACAAGACTGAAACCTCAAAGCCTTCAAATTCTCACAATATGAAAGTCCAGCTAACCACCCACCATCCATCCTATGATCACAGAAAGTCAACTCCTCCAGCATTTGGCAACACTGCCCAACTGCTTTGATCCCATCGAAGCTTCCCTCAGATCCAGAAAGCTCAAGCTTTACCAATCTCGTACACCCTTGTGCTAAAATCGTCAACCCAACATCGGAAATCAATGAACTATATAGTCCCTCTACATTTGCAACCAATTTCAAGACCTGCAAATTCTCACAGGCCGCAATCCCTCGCAGCACGTTGTCACTGCACTTGTGTAACTCCAGTTCTTGCAATGTGGGGCATTCCTCTGCTACACTCAGCAGGCCCAATTCAGTAGTACCCATCACCACAAGCTTCCGCAAGTTGGGGCACCCACTTGCCAACACATCAAGCCCTCTATCAACAACCTCAGAAGGAAGCAAATTAAACTTCGATTCGAAAATCGGCTGATTCGGTGGGAATTCAGAACCGATATACACCGAAAAAATTCTGTGATTTAACATAATGCCAGAACTTGGGTCCGAAACCAATGACCCAGGCAGGAGATCCACTTGATTCAGGTTGGGAAACCTTGAAATCAACCGACCCGATTGGAGAAAGTTCCAGTCTCTGACCTTGAGTGATCGAACAAGGCGGCCTTGGAGGTTGAGCCACCGCTTGCAGACGAGCGAGCAAGGCCTGCGCTGCGACTCAGGCAGCTTGACTAGGATTTTGAGAAGGATTTCGTCGGAAAGTACCGAGGTACGATCAATGGTTGCCCAATTGGGGATTAGGGCTTTGTGGGTGGGTTTAAATTTGGGGTTATTGGGTGAAGCTAGTTGCATAGCGAAGATCACATTCTTGAGGGGCGTAGTGTTCTTGAGCCAGAGGTCTGACCAGCTCGACGTCCTCCTCTTCGATGGGGGTAAAGGACTCGCCTTTGCGTTTGCATTTGGTTTCTCTACCACCAACGACATCGTTTCTGGGTGTTGCTCTGCTTCTTCTGCTGCTTTTCTGTATCCCATCTTTGTCCTCTCTTCAAGCTTTCTCTCTTTCTTCCCCAGTTATTCTCTACAATTCCTTCATTACATTTCTCTCTGTCACTTTCAGTCTAGATTTTAGCATTACCAACCGCTCTATTTTCTCTTTCTCTGGGACTTGTCTGGGTTTCCATCCATAGACTCATTTGAATGGGTCGGAAGTTGGTTCACAGTCTACGGCCCTTTTTCTTCTCTCCTACGATTTTTCGAATCCTTTTTTTTTATCTGGGTCTTTGAAAAAGTCATGTGTAGTTAACCTTTTTTATTTTTTACATTTCCAAAATAAATTATGCAATAAATTATGCGTGATTCTGTGCCTTAAATATATACAAATTTATCGTAAAAGTATACATTGCATGTTTGTAGCTTGCTCCGGTTGCTGTGTTCTGTTGAGCCTCGGCTCTTTGTTCCTTTAGCCTTGCAGGTTTTATACAGCTTTTTGTTTACCAAAAAGAAAAAAGTATACATTGCATGTGAAGTATTTTTCTTTTATGGGTAGTTAATGAAAGAAATGATTTTGATTTTTTATCTTATTAACTATCTTTGATAAAATATCTAAATCATTTATTTCATTAAGTACCCATTAAAAAAATAGTTCACATGCAATGTATACTTTCTATGAGAAAAATTTATATACTTTTAAGTCACACAAATGTATTCAGAGTATTTCTAGCAGAATTATTAATTTTCAATTAAATGTGAGCTAGCATAGTTGAATGCTTTTTTTATCAATTTTTTTAAAAGTTTACTCCAATCCTATTATTTATTTTATCAAATTTCAGACATTTTTTTATTGTTTGTTTCAAGTTACATGTTTGAAATTTAAATGAAATTCATCCCATTGAATTATAATCAATTGTTACTTTCTTTCTCCTATTTGCTAAATATAGGAATGTAAAATCCTCTAATATCAAAATTATAAAGTATGAAATAAGATAGGACCTTTGGTGGAGCCATATTTTCTTTGAAATTCTTCCAATTAGACAAAAAATGGGTTTTATGAATATTATGGAAGATGCACTGACACCATTATGAAATGCAAAAAAAAAGTCTCATCTTTCGTTAGTACGGTGGAACATGTGATGTAAATTTTTCCTTAAAAAAAAGGAAAAGAATTTTATCCCAGTAGGTTGTGCTTGTCCCACCAAATATGACCGTTTAGATAGCCGTTTATAATTCAAATTGTCTATATGAAGGGGTGGGGAGGGTGGGAACGTAGGGGAAACGCCTTGGCCAAATAAACAAATATGATTGACTTGTCTTTTTATCACATATAAAAAAGGGAATGATTCATTTGGAGCAGGCGCACATGATTATTAATTTTCCCTCTTCCTCCTTTTAATAGAACGAATTATGTTTTTGGTTGGTGAGGCTATGACACGAACTGGGGTTTTCATACTCCAAACATATTTAGTGTGATGCCTCGTGAATGTTTCTCTAGTTAACACACACACACAAAAACAAAAAAAAAAACCCTCCTACTTTTGGTATTTATTGTGTAAATATATACCAGAAAAGACTTAATCAAGAAAATGAATGGATGGAGAGATGCATTTGAAGTGGGGTATTGAGCTTGAGACCTTATGGGCTGAGCCTTCCCCATAAGGCCCCACCATCGGGGATTAATGTATTATCCCCCTACAATGCTGAGTATTATTTAAAAGCTCTCAAATATAGGCGAAGAAAAATAGGAGTCTAATGGGTTTGTTAATTCAATTCGTCATTGGGATCTCAAAGAAGTTGAGTGGGAAAAAGAAATAAAAGAAAGGATGCGAATCGGAGTGGTTCCCCACTTTTCTTAGCTGGTCTTCGGGAAAGAGTAAAAGGAGAAATGATATATACGGTGTTAGATATCCGTAATTTCCTTTATCATACAAATTTTATCCCCAAAAAAAAAAAAAAAAAAAAAAACTTACAAATTAATTTTTCTTAGTAATATAAGATTATAATATTTAATTAATTTTAATCACCTATTAACAAAGTAACTTAATCATAACTTTAATATATATATATATATATATGATCAAGTCTTCAAAGCAACAGAAAAGTGATCCTTAATTATTCCAAAGAGAAATGAAACATCTAGAAGTCTGCCTTGGTAAATTACAATGCTAATAATTAGTAATTACATTACGTATGAGTAACCGATTAATATTACATCATCTCTTCAAGCATATTACCAGTGATTGTCATGAGTAGTGAAGTAGAATCATCATAAATAACAGAGGCAAATCAAGAACGAGGAGCCGCCATTTGCTGCTTCTTTATCCGATCACCGCTCTTCACCACACTGTATCCAAAGTAAAAAATTCAATTTACCATGTCATTTGTCAAGGGGATTGTTTTCACTCATGTTTGGCTTTCGCACAAGTAAGAAGGCTTCGGACTGCTATCAGAAAATTTACCACGTCCTAGCTTACTCACATATTAATCACCTTTATCGAGGTTCATATGTTAAACTCAATCTCATGATCTTGAAAACCACAAAGTTCGTATTGAAATGTCAGAAGTTTACTTCCAAAACAGACAATCCATGATAAAAGTGGGGTTGCAAATATTGAACCATGCCTGGCACTGGACAATTGAATGCACCAAGAACACAAACGTGATACGACCCAAGCAATAACTAGGATCGATAGCATGCAGCTTAGATGATGGATCAAAATCTATAGTGACACCAAATGCAAATTAAAAAGTGGCAGGCTAATGAGCTTCGTATCACCAATGACCTAAAAAACCAAATGCAAATTAAAAAGTGGCAGGCTAATGAGCTTCGTATCACCAATGACCTAAAAAACCAAATGACGCTCTTTCTTACAATATTACCTGATATCATGAGGGGTGATAAGTATCCACTGGGATCCTTGCGCCAATGCAAAATCAACAAGCGTGTCTAGGCTGATTTTCCGACTTACAGCATCCTGAAGATGGACCAAATGAATTCATACGATAGAATTGTTGATATAAACCAATCTATTCTGTTGCACCTTAAACAAAACAACCTAGACAAACATGCAATTAAATCCTGGTAGAAAGAGCATGTCATACCATAAAAACATCAAACTCGTCCATTGCTCTAAATGGGGATTCGGTCATTTCATGAAGAGCCAATGTAAAGCACAATGTTGAAAAGGAGCGTTCCCCACCTATACAAAAAATCCAATATACAAAAGTGTTGATTATATCAACTGAAAACAATGAACTCATGGAGCTATGATGAATTAATTCACGAAGGAATGGAACCTGAAAGCCCTCTAGCGTCACGAACAGTGGTGCTTGATGCATCCTGAGGCAAGTTTACCTAAAAAAGAAGTACACAGCATCTAGTATTGGAAAAAAAAAGGGATTGAAAACAAAAATTAAGCCGTTCAGGTATCCAAGAGCAAGAATACAAGTAGCTATCTGAATTCTAAATTGGTCAGATAAAATGAATCAAATGCTTACCTCAATTGAAAGGGTCCTCTCCTTATAATTAACTTTAACACTTCCACTGATTCCTTTCTTTATCAGATGGGAATTAAATCTAAAGGCAATGATTTAATCAATTAAGAACAGATTAGAGATTCTAAGAGATACCTTGAATTGAAAAGAAAAAAAATATGGAGCAAAGCAAACACAATGACGAGTGTGACTTGCGATTGAGAAGAGATAACATACTGCCAGGTCAGCTGGCACCTTAAAAATTTTGCATTTCTTTCAAACTTTTTGCGTCTCAGAGTTACGGCTCTCTGGCATGACTGCAATTTAATAATTGAAAAAGAAAACACATATGAGAAACTCTGAGATGCGAAATTAGGACTCAATAAACAGGTTAAAAAATAACATTTGGGGTTGGGTATCAATACAAGGAAACAATCACGCGCAGCCCAGACATATGAACTACCCACAAGAAGTGTCTCCAAGATCACTGCTGCGAAGGAATGTTTATTGAGCAATGCCTAAGATAAAGGCTCCTTTATACAAGAGATAAACCAGGAAGTATTTACTTCAACAGTCCACTTCCAAAATCTTAACATATTAAAAGTTGTAAATTAAATACAAGATATCAAGCAAAGATATTAACTCCTAATTCGAAATCTACATTACAGATGCAATTCCCATGGATCAAACAGAAAGAAAAGGGAAATACAAGCATGCCCTTAGTTTCTCCATTCGACTTTTCTTTTCTATGAAACAAAAAAATTTCAATTAAGAAATAAGCTAATTGAATAACAAACTTAAGGAGCACCTCATAACAAGTGTGCTCTATGACTGTCCAAAAATTACAGTTAAAGCATATGCTAGAACTTACATTTAACTTTTCTCGGAAATTTTTGTTTTTTTGCTGTTTGTTCAAGATCTTACGTTCCTTTTTCGCATATAACATTCGAAGGTCATCAATAGATTCAGTATATCTGCATCAGAAGAAAAATAATTAAAAAAATATGTTACTTATGCTTAAGTTTTTCAATTTTCCAAAAGATGCATTGAAGAGAGACGATCATTTAGAAACCTCTGGCTCTCTCGCTCAAGCCGCTGACTCAGCCTGGTCACTTGAGCACTGAGTTGTTCTGGAGTGCTACCATCCCAATCACCTAAAGCTACAATTTCACTCTCTGGACATATGATTGAAGCCTTTTTAGAACTCTCCTGCAATTTCAGCCCATACACAACTTAAGCAACTAGTAGATACTAAACAAGACCTTTCCAATAGAAATATTCCAAAATTATCAAAAATCAATTTGGAGACACAAGTATGTACTTGGTTAACAGGTCAAAACTAGAAGGGCAGAAATTTTTTCCAATTTAACTATGTTATCCAGCTCAATAGTGCCTAAAAATATACAAGCGTAAAGGGAAATGCAAGAGCAACAAGCAGAAATTCATGCGCCTGTCGCCTGCCATGGTTTAATGAAGATTGCAACTATAGGCTGAAAATGATACCTCACGGAGATGCTCGAGCTCCTGCTGATGTTTCTCCGCATCTTGGATATCATGAAGAACCTTGTTTGTCATTACACCTTCATAGTGAGCTTTCAACTGAGATATTTATCCAATTGTTAGATATAAAAACATAAGAGAGAAACAAGAAGAGCTACAGCTAAAGAAAGTAACTAAAATCAAATGTGGAAGGAAAGTGGAGGGGACCTCTTCTGCAGAACATAGATTTTGTTCGATCTCCATCATTTCTCTCTCTGCTTTCTCAAAGGCATCAATCTCTCCTTTTGCGGACTCTATTGATTTATTGGACGCAAAAAGCAACTAAGAAGAACAAAATTTGTTGTAGAACCAAATATAGAAGTTGAACAGTGTAACGTACCACATAAATTCTCAAATGATACTTTAAGATCGTTGGTTTTTGCTTCAGCTTCCTCAATTCTGACTCGAAAATTTTCCAGTAATATTTCCCTTGCTCGAATCTCCTCTTCGACTTTCTGATAATCACTCAAAATAGGATATTATTATCATTGAACAAAATACATAACAGAGTCAATGATAGCATAGAATATCATGAAACTGACTGAAATATCTTGACGAATCTCATTAACAGTTGATGCAGCTGTTATACTAGCTTCAGCTGCAAGTGCATTTTCAAAATCTTGAATCGCTAGTCTCTTCGAACTCCAATCACGGTCCGCATTCACACATCTCCTCTAAACAAAATCAAAGAAGTATAGATGATCAACATAACAGCACTAATGAAATAAATTATACGAAAAGGCATTCGAGTGATATTTGGAAGAAAACAACCATAGAAACAAAAAACGAACGGAAATTTTAATTTTAGCATCCAACTGAATAATAATTGGACAAGTATAGGCTCATAACTGAAGAAGAGAAGGTAAGGAAATTAATTACCTTCACATTTCGAAGATTCTCTTGAAGATCCGTAAGTTTTACTTCTGCATCCCTTTTCCTTCTCCAGCACTGCTGAGTTTCTTCTTCAACACTTAATGCTTGTCTTTTAAGATCATCAATTTGACCATCATAAGAACTACAAAGACGGCCAGTTCTAATTCGCTTATTGGGAGGAAGTATTGTCTGGACAGAACCACGGGCAAACCTGGAAAGAAGCCAAAAAAATGCTTATTTGTAAAACACAAACTCTGTTTGAACAAGATGAATATGGTAGAAGATTGAGTGGTAGTAATCAGGGTCGAAAATCATGTTCAACAGTATAAAAACCTTAGCTCTCAATCAAAATCATATTTCAAAAGACAAAACTGCAGGATATAGATTTACAATAATTAGCGCAAAGAAAACTTTCTGAACCACTTATTAAATGTGAAAATTGAACACATAAAGAAGGACTTGGATCTCTATCTTACATCTTATACCCATCTAAAGTGTAAACCTCCTTCACATTTGAGATCCTTTGGTCAAAGGCAACTGCTTTTCCCACATCGTAATCTTTCACGAGAACTTGCCTTTCAATATTTGCCTGAAATATTAACCATAGTTGAGAAAACGAAAAATAAATGTGAAGTCAAGCAAGATCAATATTAAATAGAAATTAGAACAACTGATTACTCATGCATATGAGCAGAAGAAGCTTGTAAACTTACCGTATCTATCAAGACATTGACAACAGTAGGATTTTCAGAATGAAGAACAGAGAGAGTAGTTGGGTGCCTTGTTTGTGGAAGCATGTGATGCGGTATATCCAATCTAAACCAGAAGGTAAGATGGGGATTATGCAGGCACAGAAAGAATCACCGTGTACCGAATGAGACAGCAATGTGAAAACTGAAGATCTACCTTGGTAATGAAAAGTCATATATGATGATCAGGAGGTTGTTGTATCTTGCTTCCCTTGCACATGCTCTCAGAAGAAGAGAGTCCTTATGATTTGTTACAATGAAAGCATTGAGAAACCTTCCAATGGCATGTTCCACAGCAGGAGCCCAGAAATCGCCATTATTCAAAGTCTGCAGAAAATCATGACATTATGATGTAGCGCTTAGCAGGTAATTTCAAGTGGAAGTAAAATTAGTTCAATAAAACAGAAGTTCACTAAAATTGAAGATATAATGCAGATGTTCCACACTTACCAAATGGGAACCAATTGGACCAATTGGAGGGCTTTTGAATCTTTGATGACATCTCTCAATCACATGTAGAAGATCTGCCACTCTTTGTCCACCAAAAGCTGTAACCTTCAAGAATAAAAAAATAAAAAATAGAACATTTCATCGAGCATTATAGTCCTTTCCAGCAAAATTCCAGGACAAGATCTATTGCAATTGCACTTTAGAAGGGATAAATTCCAATGGTCCGCAAATGCATATTCCCCACAGAAAATGGTCTCTTCTCTCATGCATATAAAAAAAGAAAATATGTAGTTCCTGACCTTGTTGGTTTGATTTTGCTGAAGCTCGTCGATGGTTTTTGAGATCTCCCAATTCTTCTTTTTGTAATTATCAATCTACAAAATCGAAAATGTGATTATAAATACGTTAAAATCACAGCATTTAAGTCTGAAAAAAAAAATATCCGTAACGTGGTTAATAGTATTAACATATCAGGAGGCTAATTTTATTGACTATACAGAATATAAAATAAAGACTGAACCTTTAGGTCCTAACAGGCTTCGGTTTTTTCTGCCTTATATTTAGCTTCACCTTTTCTTTTCTTTAGAGTAAATTTGGATGAGGAACTACCAAGTATACTGCCAAGAAATGTACTACCAACAATTGAATAGAGTGCTTGTAAGTAACTAGTTGATTAGCTATGAAGGGAGTACTACATGAGCATAACAAAACCTCTAAACAGGGGATTTCCAAAGTATCACCAATCAAGGTGTTACTTACCAATCCATCTGAATATATTGCATCTAATCATTTTGAAATCCCTTGGTACTTTTACGTTCCTCATTTTAACTAACTTATGCTTAATTCTTGGTACTTTGAAGTTCCTCATCCAAGCATAGCCTTAATGTCAATTAAATCCTTGTCCTTAACACAATTTTCTCTCAAACACATATAATATACCTCCCATGACAAAATAGAGAACAATGTCCCAGAAAATAAGCAAATATAAGAAACTCTTGAGAGCCCTCTGCATGAACAGTTGTGTCTTTGTAATTCTGAATTATGACAGCTCAATATGTTTAGTTTGAAATCATTCCCATGTAACATAGGACTTGGATATAATAGTAGGACAATTATCCCCAATGTGAATACGCATACCGAAAATTTGTCAATTGAAAAGTAAGATCATATTTGAATATTCTAGAAGTGGACAGCTTATTGAATATTCTTTCTCATGTGTGTGTGTATGTGTTTACACTTTTATAAGATCTTATATGAATATTTCTAGAAGTGGACAGCTTTACTCAAAAAGGAGAAAAAATTATTTTGAACTTGTTAAGAAACATATCCCTGAAAAACATTCCAGCTTACTATTTATGGCTCTTTTACAATTTTAAAAGCACTTAACATATCCATTATCAGAATAGATGAGTTGGGGCAAAGGACCTAAATTAGTCGAGCCTTCCTTGACAAGATATCTTGTATTTTTTTTTTTCCATACAGTTCAAGAAAGGTACATATGCAAACAAAATACCACACAGCTTTGACATAATCATATCTTTTGTCAAGTCGCCAAATGTCCAAATCCAACACCCCATATCCCACATAAATTGTGAAAATGGTTTCCAGAGAAGAAAAGAAACACAATAATTGTGGAATGGACGAACAGAAAGAGAAGGAGAGAGAGGCCAAGAGGATGGCAACAAGTTGCACAACCCATTTTTGAGTTTTTAAATCATATAACATACAAGTTAGTGGTGAAAATTTTTTGGCAATCATATCAAGTCAAAGATGTCAAACCAGTTCAATTATCCCTTTAATTTCACTATTCATCTGTTGTACGCATTCTGATAAGGCATTCTCTTCTTCCTTCAGCCTGAAATATCAGCAGATGCAACTGGCATAAGGTCTACTCTCCCTTGATAACAGTGAAAACCACTAACTGATGAAATGATTGACTATAAACCTTGCAAGCATTGATTCAGCAGCATCAACCTCATTTCTGAGTTCTTTTAGCTTTTCCTCTATTACAGATTCTTCTGCCTGCAACAGTATCAAAACCAGCGCTGTAAATGCTGATATAGGCATAATTTTGAAGAGAGGCAGATTCACCAATAAAAAGTTAAAGCAGTCATAACAAGTTGGGTGTGGAAATAAATTTTAGGGCTGTGTCACAACTAAGACGGTGAGTGCTGGGTTTCAACCACTGGGAAATGTATTTACCTGTAGATTAATGCAATCTGGCACAAAATTAGATCTTGTATATCATAGCTACTTTTCATTGCTAATCTAGTGCCAAGGTTTTCTTGAAAACTACAAAGGTTTAATGGTTTGTCAGTTCTTTACTCTGTTCAGTTGGGACAAAGAAGTTTCTGATTCTAAAAGCTCAACCAAAAAAGTCGCTAGATTTGTTTTTGTTAACACACAAGACAGAAATTTAAGATGGAATATTGATTTTGGAGTATAAAGGAAAAGTCGCAACTCTAATGCTTCAAGAAGCTGCCTGCCAGAATTCCTTGCTAGTACAAGTACCAGATTCTGGAATCTTTATCCATGAAGATTAATCTTCAAGACTTATTCTAATCCCTTTAAACCTTAGACCTTTTTCTGCACAACCACTGCCATTCATGTTACTCTAACTTCAGCCCAACACATAACTTAGACAGGTTTCTAAGTCTACTAGTCAGTGCCTTAAGTAATGAGCCCTATTATTGTCAAGGCCTGCTAATTAAGCTAAATAATTTGAAACCATAATGACTCACAGCTTTAGAAATCTCCATGGAAGTCATGGAATATTCAGATCACTGTATGCATCTTTGCTAGAAAAATTGGTATCAATAATGCTCTTAAACAGTTACTGCCCATGAGAGAAACCTGGGTACTTTTGGTATGCTGCTCCTCGATATCCTTAACCTGTTGCTGAAGAGACCTCATAAAGTTCATCATCTTCTGGATTTGATTAGTTTTGCGGCCATATTCTTCTCCTAGCTTAAGTTTCTCTTTTGTAGCCTGAGAAAAGAATTTGGCCTCCATAAAAAGAATATCCAGAAACTTAAAAGGAAATAATATTACATGATTCAAACAAGAACTGAATAGCAGCAACAGAAAGGAAATATGAATTTAACAGCTGATCACTCAAATAGATAAAGATCATCAGAAAGGCAACACATACTTTCAGAAATTGCAAAGCAATAAAATTTTCAGCATTTGATTGTAAACCAAAATGCAGTTGAATATCACTATGGCAATTTTTTAAGATGACTTAGTGAAAGAAGTTTCAGTAGAACATAATTGCAATGAAAAAAAGCAGCTCCAGGCTTGAAGCCTAATAAATTATTATTTAATCACCTTCAAGAGGAAAAGATGGGAAATGGGAAATAAAGATATGTAACCTTTGTTGCCTTGTTTAAATGAACAAGACTTTCAACATACCAGTGCTAGTGTCTGCTGCAATTCGTCCTTCATTTTCCTAACTTCTGATGTCTTTTTCATCATGTGTGAAATTTCAGATTTCTTCAGGGAAAAGCACTCTCTCAGTTTCACCACTTGATCCTGTAAAATGAGAATAATATAAATAATCTCAATGTTTTCTTCAAGAGTTCTTCTGTTTTGTGTTCCCTCAATTCTTTTAGTTGTTGGGTACTTAAATCCTCTTAGTATTGCTTGACCCATTTCTATTAATGTTTTACAACAAAGTCAGGAGCAAACATTTGCATTAAAAGTCCAGATAAAGTAGAGGATATAAGATAGCAATTACACAAAGCTTCTAGTTTCACACTGAAGTCAAATAAACTAGAGTAACATGGAATGAATGGTCTCAAAAGTCAAAACACATAGAACGGACAATCCACTCTACTCAAGATTCAAGTAAATTAATTAATTTATAAGTTTTATCAAACCTTCGGAAAAATAACAAAGGCCACATTCAGGGAACACTAATATTTTCAATTATGCTTAAAGAGATGCTTTCTGGAACCTGGGAACTATAGTAGTGAGTTAAGCAGAAGAGTTCCATATGCATAGTATTCAACAATCATGCTTAACAGGGAACACATAAAATGTCATGTCCCCAAAGAGGAATTTCTAGACGTGCCTCTAACTTCAAGCACTCTGTATGAATAATTGCTATAAACAGATTAGATGGGAATGAATAATACAATACAATATGAAGTAATAACTCTAAACCGTAAAGCAACAGTCCAGTTGGATAACAGAAAAAAAAAATAATATATATATATATATACATATGGCAGTGGGAAGAGTTTATACTCACTATTTGTTGATCAATTTTAGCTTGACATCGAGGTACACGATCTTTCAGCTTTCCCATCTCTGCCTTCTGTTCCTGGATTTGCTTGTCTACATCATATACCCACGCCCAGGCGAGCTTCTTTTTTAACAGCTTTGCTTGTTGAGATATTTCTTCGACCTGCTCCATGTTTTTAATTTTTTCTTGCAACTCAATGAGCTCCTTTTCTATGGGTCTTATTGAGCTCTCTAACTCATCTACAACAACAGTTGCCTTCTCCAACTGTTTTTCAATGTTTTGCAAAAGATCTTCAACTTGCTGAAGAAGTGTGGCCTTGAAAAAGAACTGAGCAATCGAAGTGTCAGTATAGCACACCTATTGAACTCTGTGCACAGAGAACATGCAACTCATACATCACCTTAAATTTATCTTTGTCATTCCCAGAGTGCAAAAACTCTCTGCTTTTGTCTTGACTCATTATTACACACGGGTTCTCAACATCAATCTGCAATAAAGCACAGACCATGAAGGTCCATAGCAAGAATCGATTTTCAAGAAGAGAAGGGTTGAAGTACATAAAATACATTATTAAACATTAATGAATGGTGTTTGATTAGATTGTCACTAAACTTATACATTTGATTATGACGTCAAGTAACATCAGAAAACAACCTTCTTAATCTAAGTGTATCATGATGATTTAACGGAAACAGACTGTCCTAGAGATCATACTGATTTAACTATCTAGTAAGAACCCTATGTATGGACAACACAAAACAAACAGCTAATGCAAAGCAGATTAAGAAAGCACCAGGAAGAACACTCACATTAAAATGTTCAACTAGTTCCCGAAGCTCATCTCTTCGACTAGCAACCTTTTTTCCTGCCAAGCCACTCAGTTGGAGAACAAGATCAAATGAAAACCACAACCCTACAAATATATATTCTAGGACTACGTACAGCAGAACAGATTATATTGAAAATCTATCATATAAAATCGTCAGAAATAATAAACAAAAAGGTAAACAGAAATGCTCCAATCCCGCAGGCTTTCGGCTTCTATGTTTTAAGAAAGATGAATGAAAAATATTGGAAAATAAAGTTAACAAGGGATCTTAGTCCACTATTTATGTCTCCACGAAACCTTAGTGTAAATCAGGAAAATTCTCCAAAATGGGTGTCTAAAAGTCTAGAAAAAGATAGATGGATTTAAAAAATTAACAACAATGTTTTTTCAAGACATTTAATACATAAACAACCTCTTGGTGTCAAATTCCTTAACATACTAGCATTAAAAAAAATGTAATGGGCAAAAGGTCAATAATTATGCCACACCAACAGTTCTAGCAGATTAAAAAAAAAATGATGAGGTTACAAGGAGCTGTAAATGAGCATTGCCCAAGCAGTTTTACCCCATTAAAGTATAGTTGACCTAAGACCTATTCCCGATTGCAGAGGCAAAATGGTGGTAATATAATATCCCATTTGAAGACGATATGGAAAGCCCTTCTGCCAAATTTTTTTTGCAGGTAGATATCTAAAAAAATTATTACTATAAGTACTTATCCACCCAATACCTGAATATATTATCGTAAATTTAACCAATCTTTTACACTAATTGTCCAAGTAACCGAATCCCAAGTCTTCCAAAATTTAGAATTAGGTCCACCCATAGATTTTGCCATTTATACTCATGATTCCTAAGATGACTCCAATGAAGAGTTTCTTAACAGAAACCAGTTAGAAGAGAGAGAGAGAGAGAAACATGTGAGCAATTTATGCAAAGTCTAGACCTTGTTGGTCCTTCAAAACAGTAGTTGTTGCAGTTCCAGAGATCCTGCGCTCTATAATTATGGCATCACCGTATATTTCAGGCTTAAAAGCATCCTCCCCTTGATTTTTTAACTCCACATGGACAACAGCATAACTGCAATGAAAATTAGCAGATATGGGACAGTCAAAACTATGCGTTTTAAGTACAACTAGTTGAAAACCGTAAAATAATTAGGAGTCCTAAAGGAAATGACGCCACTTAAGGTGTTCACTTCTTTGGTATTCAAAGCATGCATTAGGCCAACTAGAAACTGAAGGCATTAGACCACCAACAATTTCATCATCCCTTGAAGAAAGTTGGCAGCAGATGAGATCAGCAACGTTTAAACTTTAGGCAAGCAACAAGTTAGTTTCAGTAACATCTATTTCAAATCCAAAAGTGAATGCTTTTCCAAACTGGAAACACAAAGAAAAACCAGCAATCTACAAATTTTCGTAAGAAAACCAAAAATTAGCAAAAAGGCAAACGCAACAAACCTGCAACCATTTTTTATAAAATCCTTCAATGTAGCAGCCCTTTGAGTGCCTTTAGCTCGACACCCAAATGCAACACACAAAGCAGTAAGTATTGCACTTTTACCACCTACAGAAAACCCAAAGCGAAAACAATAATCAGCGAATATTTACACAAATTTCAGTCACCAAAATTTTTTTTAAAAAAAAAACATAAAGCAATCTAGCCATGAGCAAAACGTTTCATTTAAGAAAGGGAGAATTACAACCTTCCTATTTAACCCACAACTTTAGGTTCCATAAAGTGATATAAGAAACGCAAATTCGAAAGGTTATGCATACAATTCAAAAACCCAACCCATGCAAACAAATTTAAATAGAGAAAGGAGCAGGCTTACTTCCATTTTGGCCCGTAATGAAATTGACCCAGTCGCCGAGCTCGATCTGCAAGCTACTGTGGCACATGAAATTCTCCAATTGGACTCTCTTGACGATTCCCGACCCGGAACGCTGACGGAGGCCAGGTATAGGGTCAGCCATGGTTGCGTTTAAGTGCTAGGGCTTTCTTGCAACTGACACGGAGAAAACCCTAATGTTCGAGACTGACGATGAATTTCGGGAAAGGAAAAGGACTCCCTTCGATCGATGGGACACTAGAGGGAGAGGGAGAGTGCGTTCGGCGGGAAGAAGCGCCTGCTGCCTGCGATCTTTTTATTTTCGGTCACTATAAATCCTTGTCATCATTCCTTCCCTGCGGAGGTAAGTACTATTAATTTTGAAAAGACTTCTAAGATTATATATGGCATAAACTCGCATATTTGTCGTACTTTATCCACTACATTTAATAATATAAAATAGTCGAGTAGAATCATTCAGCTCATTTTCCATCGAAAGTGTTATGTTGGCATAAAAAGTGAGGGTAAAATGAGAAATTTTGACACGCTGCACCCTTTTGCCATGTCAGCCGCGGCGTGGGATGGTTTTAGGACCTACAAGTGCCAAATCAGTCATCCCTCTCCAGTTTGCATTCGAGGTCGAAATTAGGGGAAAATTCTAGGGTTAGAGGGAGATTGAAATTGGGGCTTGAATTGACAACTGGGCATTGAATCAATTGAAAAGTTTGAGTGTAATCGACGTGTAGGTGCGAACAAGTAGGTGCAGACGATTTTGAATATAATTCCTTGCTAGCTTGGAGCAGGGGGCAGCCTGTGTACGATTAGTTTTCCTTTCCTCCATGCTTCTGGTTTCATATTTCTTAGATTATCCATGAAATATGTTTGCTGGGTTTATATGTTTTTGCTTCCTCCATGTTTCAATCTGTTATCTTGTTAGTTTGTGTCGTTATTTGCCTATTTTCTCCTTAGTCTGAATAGTATGCTCAAATTGATGTGCATGTTGAAATATGATATCTAGACTTAGTTTTTGTCGTTGGTTTTGGCATATCTGTTGAAAGATGAGGTATTTGGATTGGTTTTGTGTCGTGGTGCTTGGTTTGTGTTGTTACTCGTGAAAGGAGATGTTGAACTCGATGTTCGAGTTTCACTTTGTACCCTGAACTCGATGTTATGGTTTCACTTTGCACCTTGAACTTGATGATTTGACTTCACTTTGCACCATGTAACGATTATATTTATTACATATTGCACCTTGTACTTGGACTGTTGGTTACACTTTGTAATTAGTTTGTTAGTTTCTTAGTTACCATTTGATCTATGCATGCAGATGCCAGAGATATCTTTATTATGAAAGTTCACTATGGAGGTAAATTACTAATAGAAGATGAGGATTGTTGGAATTACATAGGGGGACAAGTCACGTTCTATGACTTTGTTACAATAGATTGGATTTCCCTTTTGGAATTGAAGTACATAGGGAATAATTTAGGTCATCTACCTTCTGAGTTGTCTGTATACTCTAATGAGATAAATAGTGAAATATTGGTGAAGATAACCTCTGATTGCCAGTTATTTAAACTGACACGACCTACCCCCAATCCTCCGGGATTTAAGGGATAAGCCATGCTCCCGTCTAACTTACATGCGACATGAAAGCTAAACCGACTTCTAACCTCCATGTAACACGTAAGTCGGACAAGGGATTCCCAAGCGAACCGTCCAAAAACTTCTAAACTTCCCAAAGCGCGCAGAACCTACTGTGGATCGAATGTGTGATGTCTCTGTCTCTCTAACAATAACCCGCACCGTAACAACCTGGAGGGTATCGAAAACACAAAAGACTGTGAGTGAACAAAAATAAAGGATAAGTTTAGAAAACCGTTTATAAGAAAAGACATTTATAACCTCCATTTAAAAACCAATGCATGCATATAAAACTCATTCCATAAAACCATTTCGTCTTCAAGCTAACGTAACCATTTGTGAAATCAAAAGCCAGAATCATTTCGTTTTCTTAAATCCCGGGCCTCAGCTCAAACCATCAAAATCCATGTCATCCGGGTCATAGCCCAAAACATCGGAAAATCATTATTAAAAACCATCAAGTGATCATCGAAATCCAAACATATTTGAAAACACTTTTGAAACCCATTTCAATCAATCGAACCTGTTGGATCTATTCGGGTCTTTAAACTCAATTCAGGCCTCAATATAATCCGAGTCTTTAAATTCCCGAGTCTTTAAACTCAATAGGCCTACGGGGAAAATCACAATATCTGAGTCTTTAAACTCCCGAGTCTTTAAACTCAATCCGGGTCTTTAAACCCAATTCAGGCCTGCCCCCGTCACATATCACATCCGGGTCTTTAAACCCAATAACCAGATCCAGCAAATCCAATCCAAAACCATTTTAAAACCATTTTAAAACCATTTTCAAATCCTTTTCTAAATCCAAATTCGAAATCACCATTTCGAATACAAAACCGAATCTGAAATCATCATTCTGAATCCAAATCCATATCCATAATCCATTTCCAAATCCGAATCCGAAACCATCATTTTGTAAGCCGGCATCCGGAATAATCATTCCGAACCCAAATCTGGAAATCCACTTTCAAGTTTCAAAACCAAATCCAAAGCATCCTTTCTGAAATCCGGTTTCAAAACCCGAAATCACGTTTATCGAAATCCTTTTTATGAACAGGGCTTCAAGCCCGAAATCACTTTTCCAAAATCCATTAGAAATCATTAAAATCAAATCATATTTCAAACCCCAAATTCAAATCATCAAAACCATCATCAAACTATAGCAGAAAATCATATCTCGTAAAACGTGCACTTACGTAAATATCTCGAAATACGTGCAAAATTGTAAATCACCAAAACCAAATCATAAACATATAAATCACATATAGAAAGCATATAAAACATTTATGCATGCATCATGAGTTAGAAAGCAAAGTCCACTCACACACCATTTACGTCGCCGCCTCGATACGCGCACAATTACGCTTTCCCGGCTAATCCACTATCACAGGCTTTTCCGAATCTGTCCAAATTACATAATAAGGTTACTAACTACTTCATTAAGCTTCTACTAAAGCCCCGTAATTTTCCCGAATTTTTAACTATTTTAAACAACCCTAAAACCTTCAGACATCCCGAAATATATCGAGACGATGTCCGATCGACTCGAAATCAGTGCCAAAATGTTTGTTACATCGATTAAATTATTTCACATGTTGAACACTTCCCCATCAGAGGCACCACGCGCCCTCACGGGCCGCCCAAAGGAGCTGCCCGTGGGCTTCACGCACGGCATTGTTCATTGTCCCTGTCCTTAGGTGAACCGGGTTCAAACCGGTCCAAGCCGACCCGGTCTAGACCCGAACCGACGTGGACGGTTCTCCTATTTTTCATTCCATTTTTTATCCGTCTCTAGTCCTAATTCATCCCTTAAGTTCGTCATTTCATCATTTATTAGTTTAGGACCTTAAAACATGAAAATCAAGCTAAAATCTCACCTTAAAAATCGAGGGCTGAACCGGTCGTCCTTCCCTCCATCTGGTTTCCACGATTCATACCACCTTCATTTGTCCTTTTAGCCTCAAAATGTTTGTACAATGTTCCTAAATATATTCAATGATTAAAAACCATTCAACGAACCCTAAAATCGAAGTTCCAAAGTTAAACTTCAAGCTCACCATTTATGGCATCGCAGGCCACCGCCCACGACTGTCCTCCACGGTGGCACCACCAAGGTCGTCTCATCTCTCTCATCATATGTCCTTCACACGCCAAAGTCTAGGGTTGAGGATCGAAGGAGTTTGGCTGGGTTGGGTCACGATTCCACTCTTCCTCTGTTTTCCATGTTTTCGGGCAGCCGTCACGGCCACACCACCACAACCCTCACTCTGCTTCTCCCACTTCCCTTCACCATTCACAAGTAGTCATCACATATGTTGAGGGAGTTAATGGAATTGGTTACAATCAGACTCTGTCTCTCTCTATTTCTCATGTACACCCAAAACCGTTTTAACTCATTTTCATTTTTCAAACACCTGAAACAATTTTGAGACGGTGGGGAGGGTTCTACGACCTTCCAGCAAGGGACAAGTGTCCCAAGCTGGTTGGGCAGCAATCCCAGGGCAGCCACATGTCCAATGATAACTGGGCACAGCAAAAAGATCAAATTTCCCTTGCCCTTGCACAATTACCATTATGCCCTTGGCCTTTTTAGACCAAAATCCAAGCCGTTCGAAATCCAATGACCATGTGCCGCCTGTCATTGTACTCAGGAGATCAAGACCTATCTAACGGTCCTCGAATTACGTGAAAAGTCCATTTCGTATGAAAAGTCAACAAATTGCCCCTTTTTTCAACAAATTACCAACTTACCCTTGAACTTCTAAACATCATAACTTCTTCCTCGAATGTCGAAATCAGACGTGCCACATGTCTATGAACTCGTGACGTCACGAACTATGTCACCGTCATCGGTCAAAGTCCATTTGACTACCCAAACTAAAAGTCAATATTTTGCCCATTTCAAGGGCAAAACCGTCATTTCGCACCGTCCGTCCAAAAGCACCCAACTAAGCACCGACTAACTTTACTAATCCGTCATTAATCACTAATCTAATCTCGATTTTCAGGACGGGTCATTACATAAACTCTGTGATAACTATGCAAAGAGTAATGGTTGTATCCCTCTATATATGCAAAAGGGAAGGGGTGATGGTGTAACGACCTGGACATTCGAAAAAGGAAAATTTGGGAAAATTTGAAGGAAATGATGATTTTGCCCCTAGAATTGGGCGAACAGTTGACTTTTGGTTTGAGAGGTCAAATGGACTTTGACTGATGACTGTGACGTAGTTCGGGACGTCACGAGTCCATAGACAGGTGGCACGTCCGATTCCGACATTCGATGAGAAAGTTATGATGTTCGGAAATTCAAGGGTAATTCGGTAATTTGGTTAAAACGAGCAATTCGTTGACTTTCCAAACGACCTGGACTTTTCACAAAAGTCGAAGACCGTTAGGTAAGTCTCGATGCCTTGAGTCCGTAGACAGGCGGCACGTTGAAAACGGACCTCGGACGGATGAGTTATGATTCTAGAATTAGGAAGGGCATTTTGGTAATTATGTGAAGGATATGAAAAACGGTAATTTCCAAGAGTGCAGTTTGAAACAGCCATGAGTGGGTTTTGAGGGAATCGTTTAACTAATTAAGTGACAATTGTCACTAAGAAATGATGGATTAGTGGCTGGTTGGGCTGAGTGCAGGTGAATTGTTTATGCAATTGGTTATTTTGAGCAGAGCACGGGAATACAATAGAGTGTTAGTGGGTTTGAGAACAGGTGCACAGTGTTGTGTTGGTGTTTTTTAAATAGAAAAGCAGAGACCAGACCACCATTGAGCGTGATCGACCTTCCCAAGACCAAATTGAGAGAAACTGAGAGCTGAAACAGATTGAAGAGAGGAAGAACAGAGTTCTGAGATTGAGAGAGAGGAAGGAAAGTGATGAAAATGGTGAAAGGAGAGTTCAAAAATCCGAAACCGTTCTTGGTTTAATGTAAGTTCGAATTTTCAATTTTAGACCAGCCCAAGTCGAATTAAGGTCAGATTATGCCTTCTGGGACCTTTATTAGTCGATCCAAATCAAGAAATACAAGGTTCGAAGCCCGTTGAGCTAAGAATAGACATGGCGAAGCTTGGAAATTCGAAGGATTGAGTTGCGTAATTAGAGGCGTTGGACGATGCAATTGAGATTTAAAACAAGTTTATGATGATCTTACGAAGCTGTTGGTTAGATCAATTGAAGAAAAACGATGAGGATCGATGAGCTTTGATGAAGGAACAGTGTTCGAATGGTCTTCGAAAACTCGAGCTCGCATTGACGAATTGAGGTAAGGTTCTATGTAATTTAGTTTACAGATCCCTAATTAAACTTATTTTGATACAACTGGACGTTTGAATTGTCGAAAACGATGTCGAATTGAGGGAAAATTTAACGGGTCATGTCGCGAGTTGAACAACCCGTTTGCAGGCTAGTTGGGTGAGGAAGACGACTGTGCAGGTACTGTAGCAGGCGCGTGAGCCTTACGTGCAGCAGCTTGCGGTGGCGCATGGGGGCGCGTGAGCGGAAATTTCGAGGTGAGGTCAACATGACTTTTTTTCTATACAATGTAACAAACATTTTAGCATTGGTTTCGAGTTAATCGGACACCGTTTCGATATTGTTTTGAGGGTCCGAAGGTTTATGTTACGTTTTTAATTAATATTTAATTCCCAGAAAATTATGGGAAATTAGTATGATGTTATTTGAGTCCTTAGTGACCTGAAGAATGATTTCGGACATGATTCAAGATTCCTGGAAAATGTCAAAAATTACGGAACGCGTGCAGCTCGAAAAGCGAGCGATATGGACGGTGTGTGAGTGGACTTTGCTTTCTAAAATTTAATGCATGCATAACTGTTTCTATGATTTTTTATGATTATTATTATGACTTATGGTAATTACGATTTCCGTATTTATACGTATTTCAATGTGCAATACGTAATTACACATATTTCGATACTATGGTTTCTCCTATGCCTGATGATGGTTTGATGAACGATTTTATATGAGTTGTGTGTATCATGTTTTGAGGATGATTGATTATGATTGTGAGTACGACTTACGGTTTTGGCTCGTATTTCGAGATTGTTACGGATTTGCACGTTTTACGGGATTTCTAGTATGTCGTAATTTGACCATGGTTTTGATGATTTGAATTTGGGATTTGAAATATGATTTGATTTCAAAGATTAAAAACGAATTTTGGAAAAAGGTGATTTCGAGCTTGATGCCCAAGGCATAAAATTAATTTGGATGAACAAGATTTCGGGTTTCGGAAACGTGAAAGTGAATTTCCGGATTTGGGTTCGGAATGGTTATTCCGGATGCTAGCTTACGGAATAATGGTTCCGAAGTCGGATTTGGAAATAAATGGTGGATATGATTTGAGATTTGAATATGAAGATCGAACATGAGTTCCATTTCGATAAAACATGATGTCGGATTTGGTTTTGGAATTTGAATTCCGATGGATTCTGGATTGGTGGTGAATTACATATGTTTTGGGTTTAAAGACTAGGTACTATTGCTGGATCATGTTTTGGGTTTAAAGACCCGGTTGATTAATGACAGGGGAAGGCCCTTGATATGTTTTGAGTTAAAGACTCGGTTATTGTGATATCCCCCGAGGCCTATTGATTATGTTTTTGAGTTTAAAGACTCGTTGATATCCCAGGAAAGCCTGATATATGTGAGTTTAAAGACTCGGTAATTGATATCCAGCAAACTGATTGACTTGTAATTTACTGTGGATTCCTGATGTTTTCGGATGTGTTGGGCGGTGGCCCGGGTTATATGGCTTGATGGATTTTTGGGTTATGTCCTGTACTTGGATTTGATTTATGATTTTGGGTTGAGGCCCTGTGTTATGATTTTCGGGCCAAGGCCCGGGATTTGAGAAAAATAAAATGATTTTGATTGTCATACGCGGTTTTCTTATTTGGAAATGAAATGGATTATGAAATAATTACCGAATGCATGCATTGGTTTACGTGGAGGGTAGAAATGTTTTTCTGTAACCTGTTTTATAAACTGATTCATTTTTGTCCACTCACACCTTTTGTGTTTTTATTGACCCTCCAGGTCATGATGCGATGATCGAGGCTATTCGAGAGGTGGAGGCATGAAATGGGCACACGTATGATTATCCCTTGTTTGGCAAGTGCTGAGGGTAAATTGGGAACTTCAGTCGACTTGCCAGACGGGAGCAGGACTGGATACGGTTATCAATGTCCCTTCGAGGACGGTCCTGTCGGATGGGATCCAACTGCCATGGCACGTGGGGATTGGAAGTGAGGATATGAATATGAGGGAAGTGCCTAAACGGAGAAGTTTCCCAAAGTGACAGATTCAATATTCTTCCACTGAATCTTATTCAAAGACTGATGATGAGGAAGATGATGAAGATGATCAGGATAGTGAAGATCTTGAGTGGGTTGTCGATGACTTTAGGCAAGAGGTTGAGGTAAACATGGATGAGTATGATGAGTGCTTGTTTTCAGCATATGTGCATGTTGAAAATGTTGAAGATAGTGGTGAGGCAATCCAAGAAGAAGATGAAGCACCTAATTCACCAAGGCTCAATGCATTTGAGTCAGAATCAGCTACTGGTGAAGAAAAGGATTTGGTTCCTCCTCCTCAAAAATTGTCAAGGATGAGGAAGTCTGTTGGGCCATTTAGGGAGTTTAACAATGGGGTGGATGTGAAAAATCCAAAATTTGCTTTTGGGATGAAGTTCTCAAGTGGTGCAATTTTCAGAGAAGTTATGAGAACATATTCTGTCAATGAACAGAAAAAAGATTGTGTTCAAGGTGAATAAGGGAGACCAGATTAGGGCCAAGTATGTCGAGGCAGAAGGATGTTTATGCCTCTAAGGTAAATATGAGGGAGTACCTACAAGTCAAAACTTATAATGACTTATATTTATATGGAAAAGGGCTGTCACTTATTATGCCAATATGAGGTAGTTTTGGCAGAAGTATATGAGGCAGCTCACAAGCAATAAGTGGGATGTAGGTGAATTTCAGGAGTTGGTAGTTCAGGATACTGGATATAGGCCTGGTAGGACTCAATGTTATAGGGCAAGAATGATGGCCTTTCAGATTCTGGAGGGGACCTACTTGTCTCAATATGAAAGACTCAAGGACTATTGTGAGGAACTTGTTAAAGTAAACCAAGGGAGTACAGTGAAAATCAAGGCAGAGATGGAAGGTGATGGACAGTTAAGATTCCAAAGGGTGTATGTCTACTTGGGTGCTTCCAAAGAAGGTTGGCTGACTAGTTGTAGGCCTTTCATTAGGCTGGATGGTGCTCATATTAAACGTCCCCACAATGGGCAAATATTGAGTGCTATCTCAGTTGATGCAAACAATGGCATGTTCCATGTGGCTTATACCATTGTGAAGGTTGAGTCATACTCTTCCTGGAAATGGTTCCTTGAACTGTTGGCATTGGACTTGAAGATTCAAAACAGTGAAGGGTACCTTTTCATCACTGATAAGCAGAATGGTTTACTTGAGGATGTGGGGGAGTTATTTCCAAGAGCAGAACATAGGAATTGTACCAAACACATGTATGCAAACTCCAATGCCCTTCACAAGGGGTTAGCACTAAAGGAGCAGTTTGAAAAGATCTTAAGATGCACCACTATGCCTTGATACCACAATGAAATGAAGAAAATGGCTGCTTTGAGTCTTGGTGCCCATGATTGGTTAAGCGGGATGGATCCAAGACAATGGACAAGGTCACATTTCAACATAGCTTTCAAGTGTGATATTATGCTCAACAACCTCAATGAGGCATTCAACGGGGCTATACTCCTAGCAAGGGATAAACTTATAATAACCTTACTTGAGAGAATTAGGACGTATGTGATGATGTTGTACTCTACAAAGAAGCGGGCAATTGTGAATTGAGGGGGTCACCAAATTGGTCCAAGGATAAGGTAGATTTTGGAGAAGAAATAAAAAGAGGGACAGTGGTATGTTACAAGGCATGCAAGGGATAAAGTTTTCAAAGTCACACATCAAATTGGGAGGCAGTTTAGAGTGGAGTTGAAATTGAAAAAATGTTCATGTAGAGAATGAGACCTATCTGGTATCCCATGCCCCCATGCTTGTGCATTAATAGCTTTTTTTGCATGGGAAACCAGAAACTTATTTCCATGAATGCTACAACAAGAAGGCTTACATGAGATCTTATGATAAGATCATTGAGCCAATGACAAGTAAAGATCAATGGCCTTCCTTAGGCTTGCCTCATTTGAAGCCCCCAACACATGCAACCAAGCAGACCAAGGAAAAGTAGGAAGAAAACTACTAGTGAGGCAGACCTACCCCAAAATCCAACCAAGCTTGGCAGGTTTCACACTGAGATGAAATGCAGCAATTGTGGCCAATTGGGGCATAGGCTTATGCCCCTAACAAATGCAAGGTATAAACCAACTTAGTTAAGAATTCTTATTTACCTCATTTGGATGCCTGGGAGGTAAATTCTAGACCATTTTTCATGTTTACATTATGAACAAGTGTGGTCCTGCTTTCTAAAACCAATATAAATATATTAGCTCTTGATTATGAACACATTTCCCTGTTTTATGAATTTGCATTAAAAAACACAGAACAGAAGACATATTTATAACACCACCTATTTTATGAATTTTCATTCCAAAACATAAAACTGAAGACATAAAGCCATTCAACTTGTATTTCAAGCTTGCATTCCAAAGAATAATAGCAATCACATAAATGGCAACCATTCAACCAAATTTTCAAAGGATTCATAGAGTTTCAAACCTGCTTAATAACCTAGCTAAATTACGACAAAAAAACTGAGGTCCCAAGCATTCAACCAGTATGATCACATACATGGGAACCACAAAAAATTACAAGCCTCCACTATTCTCTACTCCATATCTATTTCACCATTGTCAAGCACTTCAATTCAATGTTGTTTTCTCCTTTTACTTATTCTCAATTCACTCTCACTACAACTAGCACTTGTTGAGTCCTGAATTGAATCCTACATAAGGAGAAAACATAAATCAGACAATATTGCAACCAACACTACAACCATCACAGAAGTCAGTATATATACCTGGTATGATGCAGCTTTGTTAGGATAATTCTTTTTTTTGCAGTGTCCTTCGAGTTGATGTGGTTGATCCTTGAGTCTAAATTGTAACAAAAGTAATTAGATATAAAACTAAATGTGAAATTGCATAAATAAGTGAAAGGGGGACTTACATTTGGAGCAGCAGTATCTGCATCATGCCTGGTTCTACCTTGTGGTCTTAGTGGTAGTTTCTGTCTTGGAGGCAAGTATCGATGGTGGGTCCTTTCATTATGGGTTTGTGATGAACAAAAACTACAGCGCATAGAAATTCCCTGCTTACCCAATTTCTTCTTCCCACGTTCATCTGTAGTTTCTTGTGGATCCTTTACTCGAGATTTTCTAGGCCGTCCTGATTGCCGTGTATTTGCTGGTAGTTTTATACACGACTAGCATGTAGAGTGCTACAACTTAGGGCCATTTGTAGCTTCAATTAACAATGGTTGCTTTAAGTCCCTTTTGTTTGTCAGTCAAGAAGCTCCAAATAAAGCCATCAACCACAAATCTAAGAACCAAGTCTAGGAATCCTTTGTTTCTGCTTCAACCACTGTCATTGCTATAACCTAGGTCTCATTGTTCGCATCAATTCCAATTGTTGTCAACAACTGTCCTCCGTAGATCCCCTTCAGATGACACTCATCCAAGCCAATAAAAGGCCTACAACACTCATTAAATCCTGTCTTACAAGCCTTCAAGCAGATGTAAAATCTCTTAAAGAGTTTATCACCATCCACAAAATCACAAGCGAAAGAAGTGGTTGTCCCAGGATTAGTTCTCTTCAGCTCATGGCAGTAATCCTATAGCATACCATATGTCACGACATATCCCATATAGCACTATATTGTCCACTTTGGGCCTCGCCCTCACGGTTTTGTTCTCAGGAGCTCACGTGTAACTTCCCAGTGGGTCACCCATCAAGGGATTGCACCAGCCTCAACTCGCTTAACTTTGGAGTTTCAACCGAACTCAAAGCCAGTGAGCTCCCAAAAGGCCTAATGCTAAATAAGTGTGTGCCTACACATATAAGGCATATCACCATTCCCCTCATAAGACTGTGGGATCTTCACCGTTCCCTTTAGGACACGGGTCTTACATCTGTAAACCCATTTGGGTAGGTTTGAGTATTATTTTGTAAACTGACATATGTGCTCATTTTTTTTAAGATACTTATCCCTGGTCTGGCAATGTAGAATTTGAACTTGTTAAATGTTAAGCCTGTTAAGGTTATTTTCAGCACTCTAGTGTAATTGTCAGACGGAAGCAGGGCACATCCCAAGGTGATCCTAGGGGATCGGGATGGGTCCTGTTAGCTTGGTATCAGAGCACTAGGATAGCGATATGTACTTTGTACATTGACACTTCATATGTCCTACTAATTTATGCCTCTTAATAATTGAACATGCCTCAGAGACACACGCCTCATGCACAGATTGAAGATGAGTTAGTTAGAGACTTGGAGAGTGCCAGTATCGAAAGGGCTTAGCGCATGGGAGCTACTATGTTCAGTAAGGGATCAGATGTCAGGACCCTCCCTTCCTCGATCAGGACCCAACTCTAGCACAATATTGTCCGCTTTGGGCCTCATCGCCTTCACGGTTTTGTTTTCGGGAGCGCACGGTGCAACTTCACAGGGGGTCACCCATCATGGAATTGCACCAACCTCAACTCGCTTAACTTTGGAGTTCCAACCGAACCCAAAGCCACTGAGCTCCCAAAAGGCCTCGTGCTAGATAAGTGTATACCTAAACCTTTAAGGCACACCACCATTCCCCTCCCAAACCATTCCTCTAGCAGGAATGTGTGATCATTCACCGTTCCCTTCAAGATACGGGTCTTACAATCCATCCCCCTTAGGGTCCAGCGTGCTCGCTAGCATTCTTCCTAGTCGAGGTCTAGCTCTGATACCATTCTGTTAGGACCCGACCCGACGCTCCTCGGTTAAGACCCGACTCTAGCATGATATTGTTCGCTTTGGACCTCCTCGCCCTCACGATTTTGTTTTCAGGTGCTCATGGTGCAAGTTCCCAGTGGGCCACCCATCATAGAATAATACATACCTCAACTCGCTTAAGTTTGGAGTTCCAACCTAACGTAAAGCCACTGAACTCCCAAAAAGCCTCGTGCTAGATAGGTGTGTGCCTACACCTTTAAGGCACACCACCATTCCCCTCCCAGACCATTCCCTTCGTAGGAATGTGGGATCGTTCATCGTTCCCTCCAGGACACGGGTCTTATAGCAAATCCTGAGAAATCTTATCAGTGGATCACTCTGCTGGAGCGGATCTTCGCAGTGATGCACTATCTTCCAGAGGAGCGAGTTCTATTGGCCACATTTTTTTTTGGATGATGGGGCTTACCAATGGTGGTACACACTGGAGATGTCAGGCTGGAGTGTTAGTACTATGACCTGGGAGGTCTTCAAAGAGCGATTCTTAGATTAGTACTACCCACGTTCTTTTCGGGATGCCATAGAGACTGAGTTTCTACCGCTCCAGTAGGGGTACAAAACTGTGGCAGAGTATGAGCAGAGCTTTATGATGTTATCCCACTTTTGTGTTGACCCGCCCCTAATTTTTAGGTTTAATTAAGACTAATGACTAATTAGTGGGGCTAATCGGGGATTGGCCGAGGATTAACAGACGTTCAGGGCGAAATTACAATTTTACCCCTACACGAGGGTGAATAGTTAACTTTTGGCCCGGGAGGTCCGATGGCCGAGGGCCGAGGACTGTTACATAGATCGGGTCGATACGAGTCCGTAGACAGGCGGCACGTCGAAATCGATCGTTTGACGGGGAAGTTACAGTTCACGGAAGTTTCGTGGTACTATTTATGATGACACATTTTACGAGGTAAAAATGGGACTTTTTTCCTGAGTGGGCCCAGATCTTTTGAACAGGCCCAATGGATGAGTGATAAGTGTCACTCATCTATTGCCCCTTCCCTTCATTCATGCATATCACCCCCTTTGTCTGTTTCATTCCACCAAAAACCCAAAACCACGACCACCCCATCACCCCATTGCCATGTTGGTTCGATTGCTGGCCTGGAGAGATTGAGAATGATGATGTGAAGGAGTGGATGGTGGCTGATTGATGACTGGGCCGCCGTGGGCGGCGGTGGCACCACAACCAGGTAAACCCGAGCCCCTCCTCTGTTTTAACAATTCAAAATTTTGGATTTGATTGTTTGGATGTTAGATGGTGATTGGGCGGTGGTTTCTGAGTTGTATTGGACGTCTAGGAGTGGTGGTTGGCGGTGGGGAGGTGGCTGACCCTAGAAAGGTGAGGAAAACTTGGGCCGTGAGAGAGATTCGAACCAAGGGGTTTTGAGGGACTTTTCATAGTTTTAATCATTTAGGAAGATTGCTAGGATTGAAACAAAGATAATGGAATTGAAAGGGAGGAAAATCGATGAAAAATAAGGAAAATGTAGGGTCGGACCAGTCACGTAGGTCCAACTGGACTGGCCGAATCAGTGAACTGGCCGGACCGGCTGTCGCTGGGTTGAAGACGATGCACTGTAGCGACGCGTGGGAGGGGCTTTAGCCAGCACGTGTGGACGCGTGGCCCACTTTTTGGGGATGTGTTCAACACACGAAATCATCCTTTCGATGGAACAAACATTTTGGGACTGATTTCGTGTCGATCGGACATCGTTTCGATAGGTTTCGGGGTGTCCGGAAGTTTAGAATAGGGATTAAAAATAGTTAAAAATTCTGGAAGATTACGGGACTTTAATGAGGGGTTGTTTAAGTAGTTAGTAACCCTCTATTACAATTTGGATAGGTTCGGGAGCCCCGGAGACAGTGATTGGCCAAGGAGAGGCTTAAGGCACACATATTGAGGCACGACTTTGAACGGTCTGGGAGTGGACATTTCTTTCTAAATTGATGCATGCATAAATGTTTTATAAGTGATTTAGAACATGTTTTATGATGCCATGATTGCATTTGTTTGTGGTAGTTAGTATTGATGTGTTTGCACGCATTTCAAGATTTACGGTTTTATGTCGTGCCTATACGTGTTGTGTTTTTCTGTGATGATTTGATGGAAAGGTTTTGTATTTGAAAACATGGAATCGGGCATGAGACCCATTTGATTGGAAACTATCGGACTTGGAGTTTAATTGATTTAATGAGAAATCGGGTTGGAGGCCCATTTGAGTTATACGATCGGATGGGGGCCCCGTTGGTTTACGAATTTGAGCTTGAGGCCCAGTTGGTTATGATATCGGACATGAGGCCCAGTTCTGGTTTATAAACATGATTTCGGGTCGGGGACCCAATTGTGGATTTACGATGGTTTATGGAAAACCCGGGCGTGGCCCTTTGAACGATTTTGAAATGAATTATGAAACGATTTTCCGTATACCATCCTCACGAACGGATGCCCTCCAGACGTCTCGTAGTATCCTGGAGTGGCGAGTTGTCTCCTTCAGACGTCTCGTAGTATCCTGGAGTAGTCACGGGGCTTTGCTTGCGAGGGGCCATTGCACGGAGCGACCAGTCTGTATAGTGACTTAGGAGCAGGATTGCCAGAGGTTAAAACCTCCCCCCAGGGAGAGTCATTGATTTGCGGGTCAGTGACTTGGGTGGACCCTAGGGAGACTTGAGATTTGAAACCCAGGGTAGCACGCGTAGCTTGGAACCGTGACAGGATTGATTGTGACATCTCGGATGTCAGGCATTAGGGATGCTGGGGATTGGTTTTGGGTTGAGACCCAATTGTATTGATTTGGGTTGAGTCCCTACAGATGTGGCTTTGGGCTGAGTCCCTTTGCTATCGGTTTTGGGCTGAGTCCCACTTGAAATGGAATTTTGGGCTGAGACCCACATGAATGGTTTTGCGATGAGTTTCCACGTGTATTGATTTTGGGCCAAGGCCCTAATGGTTTCATTTTGATAACTGGTTTTCGAATGCATGCATGCTTTTTAGTGAAGGGAAAAAATAAATCTTCTTTTCATGAAATAGTTTTTATTAAATTATTGTTTTGTTCACTCATAGCTTTTCGTGGTTTTAAATACCCTTCAGGTTGATCGCGGATGCGGCCTGTAGCGGAGACCGAGACATCACACTCCTCATCCGGATCCTAGCGCACTCTAGAAGCCCCGGTGGGGCTAAAGTCAGAATTTTCCCTTGTCTGACACTTCGTGTCAGACGGGATCAGGCACGTCCTGCATTAATCTCGAGGGGATTTGGGATGGGTCCTGACAACTTTGCTTCTACGTTCGTGAGTAATAAGGCTAACAAGTGTCGCCGCTTCAAGTTGGGATTACGAGGGGAGATTCGTGCCATAATGATGGCAAGATCTTACACTACTCTAAGAAAGTTGACAGACGCAACTGTGAGGGTGGAGGCTAGTCTACCAGCTCGGCAGCAGACTTCTGGAGATGGACGACGCTGGGAGTGTTCGCACCTTGGACCTTCGAGCCATAGGGGTTTTAAAGGAGGCCATTATGGAGGAGCTTTGTCATCTTCTGGCAGAGGATGGTTTAACAGGTATGAGAGTCCCCAGAGTTTTAGTTTTAGGTCACAACAGACTACTCAAGATAGTGGTACATCAGTGGGATCTACGGATAGGCCGATGAGGTTGACTTGTTTTGCGTGTGGGGAATCTGGACACTTTCCGAGGGAGTACCCGTTGTTATCAGCTGGCAGTATAGTTGGTCAGAGTTTAGCATGATAGGAACCGAACGCAGCCACGACTTCGGATGGTACCAGTGGCAAAGGACAACCCGAGTATTTTCAGTTACCAGGAAGGAGGCCAGGGCAGCTCCGGGCTTTGTGACAGGTACACTTACTATTTCAGATGTTGATGTGCTCGTTTTAATGGACCTTGGAGCCTCACATTCTTTCATTTCACAGAGTTGTGCATGGTTGTTGGATAGAGAGGTGTCTACACTTGAGTGTGATATGGGTGTGGGGTACATCGACTAGGGATGTTTACATAGTGAACCAAGTGTTGAGGGATTGCCCTGTGAGGGTATGAGATGTGGACTTGGTTGCTGATTTGATACTTTTGGACTTGCATGACTTTGATGTCATACTTGGAATGGAATGGATGTCAGAGCACTATTCTACTATTGACTGCTGCAATAAGTGGATGATCATTCGAAGTCCAGGTCTACCTGAAGTGACTTTCCAGGGAGACCTGAGAGTTTCGCCACCTGGAGTGATTTCGGCTCTTACAGCTAACAAGCTACTGAGGAAAGGTTGTCAAGGTTACTTGGCTCACGTAGTGGATACGCGTGATACCCCGTTGAGGGCATAGGACATTCCGGTGGTACAAGAATTTCCAGACGTCTTCCTAGAGGATTTACCCCGATTACCACCGCACCGAGAGATTGAGTTCACGATTGAGCTACTTCTAGGGACACAACCGATATCTCAGGGGCTGTATCGTATGACATCGGATGAGTTGAGGGAACTGAAAGTTTAGTTACAGAAGTTGGTGGATCTGAGATTCATCCAACTAAGTGCTTTACTATGGGGACCTTCGGTTTTGTTTGTAAGGAAAAATGATGGTAGCCTGCAATTGTGAGTAGATTACAGACAACTCAACAAGGTAACGGTAAGGAATAAGTATCCCTTGCCCAGGATAGATGATTTGTTTGATTAGTTGATGGGGGCTAATTACTTTTAGAAGATTTATCTTCGATCAGGATACCATTAGCTGATGATTGCTAAGGAGGACGTTCCGGAGACTGCTTTTCAAACGAGGTATGGGCATTATGAGTTCTTGGTAACGCCATTTGGATTGACGAATGCACCAGCTGGATTCATGGATTTGATGAACCGGGTGTTTAGGTCATACCTGGATAGGTTTGTGATTGTATTAATTGACGACATCCTGGTTTACTCAAGGAGTGCCAAAGTATACGAAAAACATCTAAGGTTGGTATTGAACAGGTTGAGGAGGAGCCAGTTATTTGCTAAGCTGAGCAAGTGTCAGTTCTGGTTGAATAATATTGGCTTTTTGGGCCATATGATCTCAGCGGAGGGGATTAGTGTGGACCCTCAGAAGACAGAAGTTGTAACCAACTAGGAGAGACCGAAGGTAGTTACTGAGGTTTGGAGTTTCGTAGGGTTGGTAGGTTACTACTGACAGTTTGTAGAGGATTTCTCTATCATAGCAGCTTCATTGACCCGTTTGACCAGAAAAGGATTTAATTTTGTTTGGGATGAACGCTGTGAATAGAGTTTCTAGGAGTTGAAGAGACGGTTGACTACTACGCCAGTTCTAGCCCTTCCAGATGATACTGAGGAGTTTGAGGTGTACATCGATGCATCATTGCAAGGTTTGAGTTGTATACTGGTGCAACACGGGAGAGTTATTGTTTAAGCCTCTCGGTAGCTTAAGCCACATGAGTTGAACTATCCCACCCATGATTTAGAGTTGGCAACAGTGGTATATGCTCTGAAGATTTGGAGACACTACTTGTACGGAGAGACTTGAAGGATCTTCACGAACCACCAGAGTTTGAAACACCTTTTTACCCAAAAAGGAACTGAATCTGAGATAGAGACGGTGGTTAGAGCTGATTAAGGACTACGACTGCATGATTGAGTACCATCCTAGAAAAGCAAATGTGGTAGCAGATGCTCTGAGTAGGAAATCTACGAGTTCAGTAGCTCACTTGAGGATGATGTATCTACCCTTGTTAGTGGAACTCCGAAAGATAGGAGTTATACTTGGCCAGTTTCCATGTGAGACCAATCCTGATTGACCTGATTATGATGCGCAACTTCAAGATCCTACCTTACGTGTTCTGAGGATAGAAGTTGAGGAAACTAACCGACATGATTTCACCATCAGAGACGATGGAGCTTTACTGAAGCAGAGTCGTTTGTGCGCACCTGCAGTTTCAGAGTTGAATACAGAGATCCTAGAGAAGGCACATAGTTTAGCATATGCAATGCACCCAGGTAGGACGAAGATGTATTGTACACTTAAGGATCATTATTGGTGGGCCAAGATGAAGAGATAGATCGTAGAGTTTGTCAATATGTGTTTGTCTTTCCAGCAGGTAAAAGAAGAATGACAGAGACCGTATGGAGCTTTGCAGCCACTTCTGATCCCTAAGTGGAAATGGGATCACATCATCATGGACTTTGTGTTCAAACTGCCTAGGACACGAAGTGGATTTGATAAAGTCTGGGTAATAGTGGACAGATAGACGAAGTCAACATATTTCCTGCAAGTACGTGAAACCATTTAACCCAACCAGCTAGCTCAGTTGTTCATGGAAGAGATCATTAGGCTACATGGTATGCTAGAGTCGATAGTGTTGGATCAGGATCTGCGGTTTACTTCGAGGTTTTGACGAAGTCTACAGAAGGCTCTTGGTACAAGCCAACACTTTAGCATTGCTTTTCATCCACAGATGGATGGTCAGTCTGAGGGGAACATATAGACCATGGAGAATATGATGAGAGCTTGTGTGCTGCAGTTCCAAGATTCTTGGGATACGCTCTTACCATTGAGGGAGTTTTCCTACTACAACAGTTATCAGGCGAGTGTCGAGATGACAATATTTGAGGCACTCTATGGACGACAGTGCAGGACGCCTATTTGTTGGACTGAGGTAGGCGAGATGGTCGTTTTGACGCCAGATCTCATGGATATGACCCAAGAGAAGGTCTGGATCATCAAAGAAATATTAAAGGCGGCACAGGATTTCCAAGAGAGTTACGCCAATCGTCGGATCAGAGACCTAGACTTTGCAGTTGGAGATTGGGTCTTCCTAAAGTTATCTCGTTGGAAAGGGATTATCCGATTTGGTAGACGTGGGAAGCTGAGTCCCTATTACATTAGACTGTATGAGATTATAAAGAGAGTTGATCCAGTGGCGTACAAATTGGCTTTACCTCCAGAACTTTTCAGAGTGCATGACGTGTTCCATGTGTCGATGCTTCATAAGTACGAGCGTGAGGAATCACATGTTTTGCTAAAACAACCATTGGAACTCAAGATAGATTTCAGCTTAGAGGAGCAGCTAGTACAGATTCTGGATCGGAAGGAAAAGATTTTGAGGAACAAGACGAATCCCCTAGTTAAAGTGTTATGGAGAAACCATGATGTGGAACTCAAGGTCCGTTACGTAGATTGGGATATCAAGAGTCCGTAGATTGACGGCACATCGAAATCGGACGTTCGACGGGAAAGTTACGGGTCACGGAAACAAATCAAAACTATTAATACTTTTCGAGGATTTGCACAAGTGCCAGTTTTGGATTGGTCAGAAAATCTAGGTGGACCAATTAATAAGTGACAAGTGTCAATCATCTGATTAGCCCAAAGCCCAAGTAATTGGATATTTTGAACCCATTTTCTTCATTTCTCTCTGTGAACCCGAAACCCTCCCAAACATTCACCAACCCACACCACCACATTATACCATCATCTTCTGGTTCGTTTGAGAGAGTGAGAGGGAAGAGACGGCTACGAGACGACGGAGTGAGGCTGAACACGATGGAGGAGCCACAAACAAGGTAAACCCGAAGCCCCATTTTGGACCCAAAAATGTAAACTTGATTTTTAGGGTTTGTTTAGCGATTCTAATGATTCAAACATGTTCCTAGGGTTTGTACGATCTCAAGGAGACCAAAAACAAGAACTGAGGTGGCTGGAGTCGACGGGAAACCTAGTTTGAAAATCGGTCGTTACTGTTCAAGCTTGGGAGGTAAATTCTAGACCGTTTTTTGTGTTTTTGAATCCACAAGCTTGTTTCTGGGTTAATTTCGAGTCGATAGGGACAAGAATGGTAAACAATGGTTGAGTTTTTTATGAATTAGAACTGGGTCGAGTCGCGAGTCAGGTTGACTCGTTATAGTAAACCGGGTCGACCCGGCAGGAGGTAGACGATGATGACGTGTGGGTGACATCATCATCTGTCAGGGTTGTCAGGCCACGTGACCAATGGGGTGCTGCCACGTGGCAGTTGTCAAGTCCAGTCAGCACTGAC
The DNA here is from genome assembly GCA_032719365.1 of Prinsepia uniflora. Classification (NCBI taxonomy): domain Eukaryota; kingdom Viridiplantae; phylum Streptophyta; class Magnoliopsida; order Rosales; family Rosaceae; genus Prinsepia; species Prinsepia uniflora. Next base: position 63,547,184 of record CM064869.1, read on the forward strand.
GTGTCAAACACATGTACCAATTAGTGTGTGACACATGGCACGTGTCAGACCTGACAGGTGTCAGACTTGTCAGGCTAACGTTAGCGTTGACCGCTAACAATGACGTCAACATTGACTAAGATCTTTGACCCATGCATGGGCACATTTTTCGGGGTCAAACTGGTCATATTGGAAAGGTTTCGACGATCTGAATCCAATGGTGTTGGTTTCAGGTCGATCAGAGATCGTTTGATAGGTCATTTAGGAGTTTAAAGCCTCGAGAAACGTGTTTAGGACGCATTCCTGGTATCAGATTTTTTAAGGATTTAGAGTTTGAACTTGTAGAATCCGTTAGTGAACTTTGGATGTGTTTTGGACAGGCCCGGAGACTGCGGTTTAGCTTCGTGGTAGCTACAGCGCAGTTCGTTAGCGCATCGAAGACCGGGTGTGAGTGGACTTTTGTGTTATAAAATGAAATGCATGCATAACTGTTTTAACTGCGTTATTATATGATTTGAATTGAAATACTTTGGTATCATTCATTGATGGTCTTGCGGATTTTAAATGGTGGTTACAAACTGTTTTACGTATTACGATGTTTTGGGCTTGAGACCCGTCTGGATAATGTATTGACTAGTTTTGGAGTCCAACAGGGATTTTGAGAAATGGTTTAAATAGGATTTTCACTGGTTTTGACTATTGCACTATACATACCATCCTTATGGGTTATTATCTCCTCCAGACGTCTCGTAGTATCCTGGAGTAGTCACGGTGCACTGCCTGAGAGGGACCACTCTGAGGAAAGGCTCAAGATTAGAAGTGTGAGAGGTGGATATCATCCAGGACAGTGTTCGGGTGATATCACCCGGACACTGGTGAATCCTGGGGAGTACTCGAACTTGAGACCCCGAGTGGCACACGTAGCCTTAGGATTGTGACATATTTGATTAGACATCAAGCATGTCAGATATCTGGGATGTCGAGGATTGGATATACGGTGTATTATCATTCCACATTTATATTGATTTATATTTCTTTATGATTCAATTTCCATGTCTTACGATTTGACTTGAATGCATGCATGTTTGAAAATGGAGGGGAAAACCTTTATTTGTTTCCTTAAAATTGTTTTGGAAATACTGTTTATTTTTTCGCCACTCACTCTTTAACTGTTTTCTTGACCCTCTAGGCCGTGACACTGAGGCAGGGGCTGATCCAAAGGCCGATGCATAAATACTTTTCGTTGCGCATTTGTAAACCCGTTTTGTGACGACCTGGAAATTCGAAAGAGGAAAAATTGAAAAAATTGAAGGAAATGACTATTTTGCCCTTGGTTTTAGGGGGCAAAAGTTGACTTTTTGATCGGGACCTTGTTTGGACTTTCCGGAAGTACCGTTGGATAGGTCTCGAGACGCTAAATCCGTAGACAGGCGGCATGCGTCAATCGGAGTTCTGACATGAAAGTTATGGGTCTAGAATTATGAGAGGCGTTTTGGTAATTAGCCAAGGAAGGGCAAAATGGTAATTTAAGGCAGCAGGGTGAATTGGACAGTTCAATTGGCTGATTCAGCCGTGGTGGGTGAGTCACTTAGATGATTAAGTGACATCTGTCACTGTGGTGTTTGAATTAGTGGCAATTGTTGTTTGAATATTCAAAAAAGACTATAACATAATCGTTTTGTTGTTGAGAGATGATCACTATATATGAATAAATTGAATTAACACCAGGGACAGAGAGTGAATGGGATATCCAGAGAGGAAAAGAAAGAGAATTAAATGGTGAGTTATGAACCTTGAACCCAGCTGAACCTAAACTTAGAAACCCGAAAACCTTTGATGCACCTCAGGGTCGAATTTGAATTGTTGGACGTCCATGAGTGTAAATGATCTTGAATTCAGCTTTTTGGGATTGAGGCGAGTCAAACCCAATTAAATTTGAAGGGAATTGGAATCGTTTTGGGCTAGAACAGAGAGGAGGAAGACTTTGGATTTTCGAGCTTGGGTCGAGGAATTGGAGACATGGAATGATGCAATTGATGTTGGAAACATGGTTAATAGAATCCCACGAAGCTCCTGATGCATCAATTGAAAGAAAACAATGAGAATTTATGGAGATTGAGGGATGAACAGTGTTCGGCAGTTCTTCGAATTCGAGTTCAAATCGAATAGATTAAGGTATGTTTGATCTAAATTGAGGTTACAGACCCATAATTAAGTTGTTTTCGAAGCTAATAGAATGTTCAATTGTTGAAAAAGATGCAGAATTGATGGGAATTGAATCGGGTCTCTTCGTGGGTTGTAGGATCCGTTTATCAGTTAAATGGGTGAGGACGATGCACTGTAGCAGAAGGGTGGGTTTCACGCGCAGCCACTCACGGCGGCGCGTGGGCACGATTACGGAGGTAAGGTCAACATGACTTTTGTTCTATGTAATGTAACAAACATTTTAGCATTGGTTTCAAGTCGATCGGACGCCGTTTCGATATTGTTTCGATTGTCCGAAGGTTTATGTTACATTTTTAATTCGTAATTAATTCCCGGAAAATTATGGGAAATTAGTATGATGTTAATTAAGTCACCAGTGATCCTTAATGATGAATTTGGACAGGACTTAGGATTCCTGGAAAGTACCGGAAATTACGAAAACGCGTGCAGCTCGGAAAGCGAGCGATTTGGACGGTGTGTGAGTGGACGTTTGTTTTATAAATTGAGATGCATGCATAGTTAAATGTTTTACATGATTTCTTGCATGATTTGAATTTCAATGATTTGGTATGATTATTTCTGGATTTAATGATTATTTTAATCAGTGTTTTGGGCACATTTTTCGAAAAACTGTGAAATTTGCTATTTTGGGCGAAGGTTCGGGATTTGAGATTGGTTTTGACTCGGATTATGAGTCAGGAAATTGATTTGATGGATTTGTAAATGATTTTCGGATATGATTTTACGGATTTACGTGCATTGAATTATTTAATGATTTTACGGATTTACGAGAAATGAGAAATGAGATTTGGGCATGAGACCCCGTGATAAATGGTTTTGACATGGTTTTAATGATGATTTCGAAATAAAGATTTTGAAATTGTATTTATGTTCAGTGCCCCCAGATGTGTAATTCCTGGGTAGACTTCGGATGTATAATTCCCGAAGTGACTCCAGATGCGTAATTCTCGGAGGGACCGGATGTGTAATTCCCGGTGAGGCTGGATGTGTAATTCCTAGTAGGGCTGGATGTGTAATTCCTAGCAGGATGATAACTCTGGATGTGTAATTCCCAGAGGACCCTCGGATGTGTAATTCCCGAGTTATATGCTTTATTGTATGATAAAATGGTTTTATAAAATGATTCGTTTGTTTGGCTTGAGAGCCGGGATTTGATACTTTTCATGTGATTTGCCTTGGAAGCCGGTGATTCATATGTTTGATTCTATGCATGCATGGTTTGATAAACTGGAGGGTAAATGATGTATTTTAAAATGTGTTTTTAAATGATATTATTTTTGTCCATTCACACCTTTTCTGTTTTGATGACCCTCCAGGTCGTGGCCTGACGTTCGGGGCTGATCGAAAGGCGGAGGCATGAGCGAAAATCAGTACAGTTATCCTTTGTCTGACAAGTGCTGAAGGGTAGTTTTGGGACTTCAGTTGACTTGTCAGACAGGAGCAGGACCAGACACAGTTATCAAAGTCCAGTTGGGACGGGTCCTGTCACGTTTGGGTAGGTTTGAGTACTTTTTTGTAAACTGACATATCCGCTCATTTTTTTAAGAAACTTATCCCTGGTATGGCAATATAGAATTTGAACTTGTTAAATGTTAAGCCCGTTAAGGGTATTTTCGACACTCTAGTGTAATTGTCAGAAGAGAGCAGGGCACATCTCAAGGTGGTCCCCGACGGATCGGGATGGGTCCTATCAAGTGACTTTGCCTTGTCAAGATAAAAGACCATGGAGATGCCCATAACCTCGAAATAGTTGTTTACTTGGTTGGCCACAAGTTGGGAGTCGCTGAAGATATAGATTTACCGTCTTTCCCAGGGGGAGATCGGTTGTAACGACCCATCTCGAATATCGAGATTAAATATTAATTAATTATGGATTTAAAATGACTAATTGGGGATTAGTTGAGCAAAATCGAACGGACGGTGTTGTAAAATGACCGTTTTACCCCTAGATTGGGCAAAATGTTGACTTTTCACTAGGTGAGTCAAACGTAAGAGGACTAATGACCGTAACATAGATTGGGACGTCACGAGTTCGTAGACAGGTGGCACGTCGAAATCGGAGGTTCGAAGGAGAAGTTATGGGTCTAAAATGGAAAATGGTACTATTGCATGAAAACCGAGAAACAGGGGGACAAGTGGCAGGTTTGGACTGGATTGGAAATCTAGGTGGACCAATCAGTAAGTGACACCTATCTCTTATCTGATTGGCCCATTCCCCCACACTGTGGGATAATTCTCCCTTCCCACATCATCGATCATTTTCATTTTTGCTCCCAAACCCGTGACCGTGCAAAACCCATTCCCATGGCCCTTTAATTTCCATTATTTGTACTTGACGCGTGAATGAAAGAGTGAGGGTGAAGTGAGACGATGAAGATGGTGGCCACGGCTTGCGTCGTCGTGGACGGTGGCCGGAGATGCCATGAAAGGTAAGTTTTTAGTTTCAAAATTAGAAGTTGAATTCTTAGAGGTTGTTGAATGGTTTTATTGATGGCAATTGTTGTATGGAGGTTGTACAAACCTTTTGGAACGAGGAGGATGGACGGTGGTGGCTGGAATCGTGGAAAACCGATGGGTGGTGGTTGGCCGGTTCAACCATCAAGTTGAAAGGTATGATTTTGGACTTGGTTTCTTGTTTTTGAAATCATGGATCGATTAGGAATGATTAGAGGAAGGTTTAGGAGAAAATTGGAGTGGAAACGGGTTAAAGAAATGGTCGAAATTGGCCCAAATCGGTCATGCTAGTCCAGTTGGACCGGCTGCACAGTCGAACTGGACCGAACCGGTTCAGCCAAGGTTAGGGATGATGAATAGTGCAGCGTGTGAGTCCCACGTGCAGCGCCTTTGGCTGCGTGTGGGGGCGCGTGAGGGACTTTTTGGGGAAGTGTTCAACATGTGAAATCATCTATTCGATGTAACGAACATTTTGGGATTAGTTTCGAGTCGATTGGACATCGTTTCAATAGTTCGAGATGTCCAAAGATTTAGGATCGAATTTAAAAATAATTAAAAATTCGAAAAAATTACAGGGATTTATTAGAAGCTTAACAAAGTGGTTAGTGACCTTAGAATGTGATTTGGACAGGTTCGGATATTCCGAGGATGGTGATTTAGCCCAGGGAAGCTTATGGCAAGCGTATCGAGGCGGCATCGTATGACGGTCTATGAGTGGACAATGTTTTCTAAACTGTGATGCATGCATAACTGTTTTATATGTTTTATATATGTGATTTCTATAGTGATGATTGTGTCATTGGTGATTTACATGGTTGCACCTATTTCGAGGTAATCCCGTAATTGCATGTATATCTAGGTTTATGGTTTTACTATAGTTTTACGTGCTTGTGGTCTTGGTGATGGTTTGATGAAATGGTTTTTGGAATTGGAAAGATGAACTCGGGAATGAGACCCATTTGTGATTTATAAATGTGATTTCGGGTCTGGGACCCAATGTTTCATAAATGTGATTTCTGGTCAGGGACCCTAAATGGATTTGTGATGTTTTATGGAAATTTCGAGCAGGGCCCTTTGAGATGTTTTAAAATGGCTTTATAAAACTATTTTCCATGTACCATCTTGATACGAGGATCTGTGGATGGTCTCCTCCAAGTGTCTGGGACATTGGGGAAGTCACGGTGCATTGCCTGCGAGGGGTCATTATACGGAGGGACTGGACCGTATAGTGACTCAGGAGTAGGATTGCTATGATTAGACGTCTGGGACGTCAGACATCTGGGATGTCAGAGATATGGATCCGGAGAGACCCCAGGCAGCACGCGTTGCTTTTACCGTGAGATATGACGTCTGGGACGCTAGGCATGTGGGATGCCGAGGATGGTTATGTGGTAAATATGGATCATTGGATTTATTAAATGGTATTTCGGTGTTTTTGGATTTGTGTTTATGGATTTAGGCAGTGGCCCACTTGGTTTTGGATTTACGGATTTTGATATTCTATGGTTTTGGGCTGAGTTCCCACATATGTTTGGATTTACAGTTTTTGGGCTAAGTCCTAATGATTTATTTAAGTAAATGGTTTGGTTACTAGTTTTCGATTGCATGCATACTTTTTAGTGAAGGGTATAAATGTCTTTTTAATAAATGTGTTTTATGAACTTATTGATTTTCGTCCACTCATAGTTTTTAATGGTTTTAATGCCTTTCAGGTTGATCACGGATGCGGGCTGTAGCAGAGACCGAGACATCGCACTCCACCGATCCTGGCGCGCTCTGGGAGCCCTATATGGGCTGAGGTATGCATTATCCCTTGTCTGACACTTTGGGAGTATGGCACATCCCACGTTAATCCCGGGGGGATTGGGATGGGTCGTGTCATCTGTGAAAAGTGTTTCTTGTTCTACCTCATTGTTGAAGCCTTGAAGTTGAAGCGGAGGTCATATTCGAGATTCGCTTGGTTTAATATTAAATAAATAACATCAAAACTTTAGTGCTTATCCCATAAAAAAATCAAAACTTTAGTGGATTTTGCTAGGATTATTTAACCCATATCAAAACAAGTTTCATGGAGGTTAAAAAAAAGTGAACTCATCATTGGTCTTCTTCTTCACGGATCTTCTTCTTGAACCTTCACTAAGAAGTCCTTCGTCGCAAAGTGCCCTCTGCAACCCAGCTTAATTCACTTTGTTACTTAAGGTAATTCACCGCCCTCTAGAACCCAGAGCAATGCATCGTCCTCTATATATAGCACAACACACATCAACATCTTCTAAAACCCAACAACCGAGGAACAACAAAGAAGATGAGGATTTAGTGTATGCAAGAAACCTAGATATTATGCAGGAGAGCTGGTTAATCTAAATTCGAACCCAATTTTTTTCTCTTACTTAGCCTTTCTCTCTTGTCCGATGCCTTGCCATTTTTTGTCACAACCCACTACCTAGGGCCGCTTAACACTGCCCAAAATCGATCAGCACCTTTAGACACTCGTACAATTCTCATCCGATTTTCTTCACCACGTACACCAAATTTGGGGCGAGCACATTCTGTTTAGCATTGAGGCACCGCCTAGGCAGTCGCCGAGCCCACCTTTTAGAACATTGGTTAATCCATCCACATAGAGGGTCCAAATTGGTTTTGAATTGTCTATTGGAGATGGGGTGCTCTCTTCCCTTGTTTTTGCAGTTGGTTGCATGGTGATCTTGGTTGGCTCTTCCAACATGCAGTGAGAAGTGTTATATGTGAACTCTAAAATTAGATCGACAACTACTTGGCCTTTCTTTGATGGTCTTAGGGCAGAAGAAATGTCAAATTCGCTGAGTTCAATTACCCATTTGATTTGTCTACTAGAAGCATCTGGCTTCTATAACACATGTCTGTATAGCTTGTTGGTTAAGACCAAAATTGGGTGTGCCTGGAAGTAAGGCATGAGCCTTCTTTTCGTGATAACTAGGGCTTAAGCGGGTTTCCCTAGTTCACAATATATGGTCACTGCATTTTGGAATACTTTTCTCACGTAGTAGACACAGTGTTCTGCTCTTTCTTTTGTCTTAATTAGAATCAAATTGATGGCTGAAGTGGAGATTGAGAGGTAAATGGTGAGCTGGTCTCCTATGTCTGGTCTGGCCAGTAGGGGCGCCTTACCCATGCACTCCTTCAAATTGTTGAAAGCCCTCCTACACGCGGTTCATTGTTGAAAGCTTTGTTGAAAACCTTGCTCAATTTTAGTTATAATCATGACCTATTGGTATGGATGCTTATTGCGGAGTGTGATTGATTCAGTTTCCTCCACTGGTTGAGGTTTGGCCGTGATGGATAGGTCTCTAGAGTCCTCTGAAGAACTAGATTGGATTTACTTGGCAGTTTCTAGGTTGATGAGGTCGGCCTAATATACTGATCCTGTGACAGTCATCGTCTTCTTGCTTGCGCATGGGTTAACTTTGGTTAAGGCTGATTGGTAGCATGTTCTAGCTGAGAGCTTGTTTACCCTTACATGGCTAGTCCCCATGACCATTGGCAATTTCATTAAGAGCAATCAAGTGGAACATACTACGTTGATTTGGTTGAGTAGACCCTTTCCAAGAATGAAATTGTATGTTGTGGGCAGCCTTTCACGAGGAAAATGGTGATTTCCGTTGCTATGCATCATGTAGTGCCAACTGAGATTGGTAGGGAGATGGTTCTAATAAGTATCACTGAGTCCCCAGAGAAACTTAGTAATGGTGTTCCTGTTCTATTGAGCTCATTGTCTTCGATTCCAAGCTTTCTGAAAGCTTCAATGAAGATGACATTAACCGAACTTCTCGTGTCCATAAGTATTTGACCGACATTGAAGTTGAATAATCAGAGGATCGTCATAGGGGAAGGTTACTCCTCACTTTTCATCTTCGAAAAATGTGATTGCTTCATATCCTGCATTTCCTACCTTCCTTGTCCTACTAGATTCAATATTGAGGATCTTATCACTTCCTTAGGTTGCCCAAATGAAGTTATTTTTTGCTCGTTTAGAAGTGTAAATGGAAGAGATTGTTGGACCACCACTGATGGTGTTGATCTCGGGATAGTTGGCGACTAGTCGGGTATTTTGTAAAAGCTAGTTGATATTTCCATCCCTGACTAAGCCTTCCACAATATCTGGGAAGCCACACACTTATCAATGGTAGGGCCATTGAACTTGTGTTATTGATAGTATAAGTTGGAATGGGCGAGTGGCCTATGGTTTGGTGATCATGGCTTTCATTTGTCAATTATGCTCTCCATATTCATTAAGATATTCTCCAAGGAAGTATTGAGAATATTGTAGGTTTCATATCTAGGTACCGGAATTCTGGGTGGTCATCTTGGGGAGCCTGGTTGTTGGTCTTATGACTACGGTTGTCATAGTGGTGTTTTTCCTTCTTCTCCTTGTAGCTGTTGTCATACGAACCTTTCCACTAACCTAAGTATGAGTTCTTTCTATAGCCCTGATTTTGACCATTGATGTCGTTTTGAGGCTTCATATTTTGATTTTCTGAGGGGAAGGTCGTTTTGAGGCTTCAAATTTTGATTTTTCTAAGGGGAAGAGTAAATTGGAGCGACGTTCGCCTTGGGCTCAACTCATAGAGCATTGAAATATTTGGCTTTATCATAGATTGCTACTTGTCTCAATATATTATTGTAGTCCTCCCATACTTGGGTGAAAGCATGGTGTATGAAGGTGGATTCCTTCAAACCGTTATAGAATGCTCTAAACACTACCTTTTCATTAGTCTCCTGACATTTTGAATACTCAAGGTTGAATCTGACAGCTTACTTTTGTAGAGATTCATTCTCCCCCTACTGTAATGAACCTAGGTCTTCCGTGGTTAATAAACGATCCATCTGAATCATGAATTGGTTGTGGAATACCATGTGTAGCTAATAGAAATAATCGATTGTTTGTGGTTCTAGGTGGTAGAACTAGTTGAGTGCGGCTTCAATAAGAATGGGGTTGAAAATTAGGCATTATACCTCGCTTGAGAGGTTTTTAAAAGCTATGGAAGGCTAGTAGTTGTTCATGTGTGTCACTAGGTCACCATTTTTAGTGTAAGGGGTGATCTTGAGAGGTTTGACCTCTGTCTTATGTCGGGACTGCAAAATGCAATATGTGAAAAAACCAATATTAGCCTTGATTTTTGTTGGGAATATGGTCTTCATCTTGCCAGCTTCTAGTTCCCAAACTCATTGTAGGAGTTCATAAACGACATCGTCTCCCGTGGGGGGTTTGGATTGCGTCCCAATGGGGTCGGTAAATGGATAGTGACCTTCATTGTTAGTGCTTCTCCCTGGTCGTTTGGCTATTCTTGGTCTTCTTCCTCACATTTCTGTGGCAGAATCAGTGACATCCTCGAGGAGGGGTGAGTTTTAGTTCGGGTGGTCAATTGGGTTTTTACCAATGATCAGGACGTAGATGAGGACGTCACGAATCCGTAGACAGGTGGCACGCCCGATTCCAACATCCGAGGAGGAAGTTATGATGTTCAGAAGATTGAGGGCATAACCGTAATTTGGCTAAACTAAGGGGAAAAGTTGACTTTTCGTATGATCGGGTTTTGACTTGTTGACCTAGGATCGTTAGATAGATCTCGTCGTCCTGAGTTCGATGACAGGCGGCACGAGTTTATCGGAGTTACGATGTGTGAGATACGAGTCTAAAACGGTAAGGGTAAAATCGTAATTTTGGTTTAAAGGAAGGGCATTTTGGTCTTTGTGCTCTGGGATTTGTGCAACAGAGAGGGACAAATTGAGGGCTGAGATTGAGCCACTTGTGAGAGAAAGGGAGAGGATTGTGACGTGTGGCAAGGGCCTAGTGGCTTCTAGGCGTGTGCACGGTCCAAATAATTGGGGATGCCCGTGTGTTCGTGTTTGTTCTTCGACCCAGAGAGAAAACAGAGACTGGGAATTTGGGGAGGAATCGATCAAGCTTGGTGAGGGTGTGAGTTTGTGAGTGTGTGAGGAGTGACCAGAGATCAAGAAGGAGACAGAGAGGAGGTTTAGAGGTGCGGTGGCTGTGTGTGGGTGAGAGGTGAGCCATGGGAAACCAGGGGGAAAATAGAGAACAGAGAGGAGTTTTGGGTGGTGGTATTGCCGTGTTCGATCAATCAAGGCCGGTGGAGGTGTCCAGAGGACGGAGGAGGACGGGAGGAGACATTTACTCACGGCTGAGCTCACGACGGCGACCGGAGGGCAGGTAATTTCTGGTTTTCCTTTCGATGCTCTGTTTTGCCATCGATTTTCAAATCGAAAGTCGTGAAGTCTGGGGTTGAGTCGACGGTTCTGGTGAGTTGGGTAAGACTCCATGAGGTTCTAGGAAGGGTTTAAGGTAGCCACCGTGACGGGGGGTGACCTGGGTGGCCGGAGAAGAGAACAGGGGAGGTGTTCGGGTTTATGTTCGAGCTTGAGTCGACAGGTTTTAGGTTAAGTCGAGGTGTTTGGAGTAGGGGAATGGATAGCTTAGGACAGGACGAAGAGGATGGTGAAGAAATGAGGTGTTTTGGTGCAGGTACGGCAGTGAACCGTCCTCGCCGGTTCGAATTGCAGAGGCCGGTTCGACCGGGTCGACTCGAGGTAGACGATGGTACTGTAGCGGGAGCGTGAGGGCCACGCGCAGCCACTTTGGGCGGCGCATGAGGGCCACGCGCAGCCACTTTGGGTGGCGCGTGGGGGCGCGTGCGGCGGCGGCTGGGAAAACGGTCAACATGGTTTTTGGTCTAGGTGTTGTGACGAGTCTAATGGAATTGGTTTCGGGTTGATCAGACTTCGATTCAATGTAGTTCCGCGAGGGTGAAGGTTTAGGGTTTAGGTTCGTTTCGTTTAGGATCCGGGGATTTTTGGGGAAAATTAGGTGGACTTTCGTAGACGTGTTAGTAACATACTTTGGCGGTTGTGGACCCTTTCCTTGAACTCGAGCATGCATAACTGTTTTTCTATAATTGTTTTATGGTTTTAATCATGATTCTATGTTTATCGGATATGCTTTGTTGATTTTACATAATTGCACGTTTTTCGAGGAAGTTCGGTTTTCAGCACGTTTTAAGAGGAAAAGTGTAATTTCTGAATATGATGTTATGGATTTAGGATTTCAATGGATAAGTGGTTTGAATGTTCATAAAGGGATTTTGAAACATGATTTGGTGATTAAAGGGTTTCGGTTTTGAAGTCGGATTTCGGAAAGCGAGATTTGGTTTTAATGTTGAAAAGTGGATTTCCGGATTTGGGTTCGGAATGACGGTTCTGAATGCCGGAAGGGCTTCAAGATAGTGATTTCGAATTCGGGTTTGGATATGGATTTCGAAGTGGTTTTCAATTGGTTTTGATTGGATTTGCTGGATCTGGATATTGGGTTTAAAGACCCGAATATTGATTTGACGGGGGACGGGCCCGGATTGAGTTTAAAGACTCGGGAGTTTAAAGACTCGGATATATTGATATTTCCCCCGTAGGTCTGTTGAGTTTAAAGACTCAGGAGTTTAAAGACTCTGATATTATTGAGGCCTGGATTGAGTTTAAAGACTCGGATAGATCCAGCAGGTTTGATCGGTTGGTTATGGCTTGGTACTTATGTTTTCTGATACAGTTTTATGGCGCTGATGATATGATTTCTATAACGGTTTTTATAGTGTTTCTGTTTTTATGATGAGGTATATGTGATTTATAACTATTTTTAGTAACTGGGTTATGCATGTGGTTTCAAAACGGAGGGCTAAAACCCTGGTTTTATTATGAAATGGTTTTCGGAAAGTATTTTATTATTTATGGTCCACTCACACTTTTCTGGTTTTAAATTGCCCTCCAGGTCTTGGAGCTAGCGCGGGGTTTCGGCGTCGAGGCAGCGTCTGAGGCATAGAAGTTACGAGAGAGACCCCGGAGTGTTTAAATTTTCCGTGTGCGTGTATCTAGTTTATCAATTTTCTTTCTTCTGTATTAGTACTATGCTCTGTAAACTTTAACTTCGGGTTGTTTTAAAGTTCTCCTGCGTCTGACGGTGTATTTTAGTGGTTTGCTTTGGTGTTGTGTCGGGGTGTCAGACGGGAGCAGGATTTACCTCGGTTTTCGGGGTGGGTCCTGACATTATGTTAGTCAAGTAGGCTGAATTGGTAGTGGTCTCATGTCTAGTAGCTTACGAGCGTTGTACAAGATCTGTCTCCTTGAAGGGCCAGCGCCGATCAGCCTGGTGGACGAGCATTCTTCCAGATTGTTCTGGGTAGAAATGTTCTGGGCAACATGGTTCTTGTTTGATTCTGCTGGCGAGTGCCCTCTCGGTGGTAACCCGCTGTTCCTTCAGCTCTTCCCATATGGATTGGAGTATAGCAGAGCGCTCTGGTTTTGGTCTCCTCATATATGATATCTAATTTCAATCGTAGCATTTTTTTTTCTGTAGTTTGGTCATTTCTAGTCGGAGTTCCCTCTCCTGAGAGAGAAGTGTTGTTTAACTCTTCATCATCTTGCTCGGTCAACATTGTGATTGGTAGGAAGATGAGACAGTGACATGCGAGCTAGTAGGAATACTTACTCAGAATTCCTATAGACGGCGCCAATAGAGGCTCTTATATATATATATATATCAACTCTCAAATTGATTTGGAATTAGCCAGGTTGAGCGATTAAATAATGCAAATTTATATCTCTTATACCTAACTTATATTATGGCGAAACTCCAACACACTACAAGAAATATAGGTTGAGACCACAGTTAATTATTAGTGTCTTTTGATACTAAAGGCACAAATTATTGTGCCCAATGGTCAATGGCCACGGTGCAGCCACTAATGGGTGGTCGGTGCACTAGGTGGGCGTCACTATTGACCAGTTGTGTCATTATTTATAGGCACAACTAAAACTTATTTGGTGTCCCTAGATGTAATATTATATAATTTTTTAAAGAGTGCAAATGTATTTTTTGACACATTTATAGATTAGTGTCTTTTGAAATTATCACTACATGAAATTAATAATTACCTTATGAAAGTATTTTGTATGATAAAAGAAACAGAAACCTAGTGAAGGAAAAACATAAAAGTACTCGAGATCTGAGTAGACAACAAACTCAATACTTATATATGTCAAAGCCCACACCAATAATAAGAGGGTTAATCACAACGATATCCAAGAAAATAACATAATCATGGTAGATGAACAACTATACATGGTCTTTAACAAAACTAAGAACCTAAAATCTTTGAACAACTAGATTCATACAAGTTTTTCCATTTCCATTAATAACTCCTCTGGTCTGGTGCAACATTGCATAAATCAAGACACATACACGGTCTTAATTATGTGTCTTGATATGTGTCTTGAAATGGTCTTAATTATGTTTACATAAACATGTGGTTTTTCTCTGCCGCTCACATAATCATGTTTAGTTTTCCATTTATGTACGACTCCTTTGGTCTGGTGTAGCATTGCATCATCTCATCACCATCCTCCATTCCCAATTGAAATAAAAAATAAATAATTTAGAAGCTATGCATAAAACATGATTGACTGCACAACATGATCATTGGAATGTTTGAGGAGAGAAGGACCTCATTGAGGGTCTGCTCTACTCGTAGGCGACGACCATCAAAGAGGAAGGCAATTGAGTTGATCTCAACAAATTGGCGATCAAATGTTTGATCTCGAAATGGACCAACTTGTTGAGACCCGCTAGGGGATCTAGGACCAGCTACGTGGTGCTATGGGCCCGTTGGGGGCGTTGCCGCTCGGCAGAAATCCTGCAAAGACTTGACACCGGTGTGGTGTCCGCCAAAGGGACTCTGATGCCTAAGTTAGTATCTGCACGCCGAAGGACAAGGAAATAATAGTAATCTGAATGGGGTCTCCGAGTCTTACCTTTGTGAAGGGTTTCAAGGTATTTATAGTAGCCATAACTGCGATAATTGAGCTATTGTTTGGGAGCAGGTTCAGCTTTGTGGCTGAAGATCGCCTGGTGAGCCCTGGACATCCGGGGGAGATGTCAGCTGGTGTTCAACCTGCCCTCGTCAGGGTGTGGTTGTGGTAGAGTTGGTGTCAGGTGACTGTTGTAGCCAGCTGGTGCCTGTGCTTTAGCAGGTGCCGAATAGCAGGCCTGTAGGCTATGCCGATCGGCAGTCCACGATTGTGGGGGTGCCGATCAGGGAATCAGTCGGCATCCGTTCTGTCCTGGCGGGCTCTATTCTTAGAGGGTGGTCGGTCGATATGGTATCAACATAAGTCCCCTAAGTCTTTGACTGAGGTGGATTTCCTCGATCGAGAACTTGTGATTCCGGTCGATGAGTGACACTTGTCACCCATCCACAGACCACCCAAAATTGATTCATGCATCTCCCTTTTCCCGTGCATCTTCATTTTCTTCGTTTCTCCCTAAACCCACATTTCCCGATCCCATTTTCAATCCAAGACCAAACCCTTGACCCAGTTGATCATGCTCGTGAAGCCCAGAGGTAGAGAGGATAAAGGCTGGACGATGGTGGCCGGCTTGAAGCCACGCCGCCGTGGACGGCGGCCATGAAACCCGAGAGGTACTCGGTTTGCCCAAATTCCATTTTTAATTCGTGTTTTCCATTATGGTTGCTTGTGGGTGATTAGTAAGTGTTCAATAAGTTGCTAGGGAGGTTTGAAGACGGTCTGGGGGGTGGTTCACGGCGGAGGAGGCCGTGGGAATGGCGGGGACAAACTGGACCGTGAGGTCCATTTCGAACACGGGGTTTCGGGTGGGTTTTTCTTAGATTTAGGGATTGGGTTAGATAGGAAATGAAGAAATAGCAATTTAGGAATTGGAATGGAAGAAAACGGACCGAAAATGAGGGAGAAGGAGGCCTGGACCGGTTACGCCGGTCCAGTTGCAGGGGTTGGACCGGACCGGTCGGCCCGGACCGGCTGTGCGAGGAAGGCGACGGTACTGTAGCGGCGCGTGAGGCCCACGCGCAGGCAACTTCCAGGGGCGCGTGTGGGCGCGTGCTAGGGTTTTTGGGGATGTGTCCAACATACGATATCATCTATTCGATGTAACGAACATTTTGGGACTGGTTTCGTGTCGATCGGACACCATCTCGATAATGTTCGGGCATCAGAAGGTTTCAGATCGGGATTAAAAATAGTTAAAAAGACGGGAAAATTACGGGGCTTTGGTAGGAGGTTAATTAAGTAGTTATTAACCTTATATTAAAATTTGGACAGGTTTGGAAGTCCTGGTGACGGTGATCGGCTCGGGGAGCCTATGGCACGCAAATCGAGGCGGCAGCTCGGACGGTCTGTGAGTGGACCTTGTTTTCTAAATTGGTGCATGCATAAATGTTTATTATATGTTTTAAATACTTATTTTTGATGCCATGAGTGCATTTGGATGTGTGGTTACGTATAGGCACGTATTTCGAGGTTTCGGACTTATACGGTGCCTATACGGGGCTGTATGTCTTTACTGGTCTAAATGAAATGGTTTTGGATTTCCAAATGGATTATGAATATGATTTTATGATGTTGATTTGGATGCTTGTGATTTATATGGTTTCACGTATTTCGAGGCGATTTACGTGCTTGCACATAAATCGAGATTTTCCGGTTTTACTCTAATTTTCCATTCTTATGGTTTTGGGATATGATTTCATGAAATGGTTTTGAATTCGAAAAGGTAAACTCGGGTTCGAAACCCATTTGATTTACGGAATCGGGCTGGAGACCCAATTGGTTTACAATTCGGATCGGGGGTCCAGTTTGTATGTGGATTCGGGCCTAGGGCCAAGTTATCTATTACAAATAGTTTTTACGGGTCATGACGGTTTATGGGAACCGGCATGAACCCTTGAAATGGATTTACGTGTCATGACGGTTTATGGGAACCGGCACGAACCCATGAAAGGATTTTATGGTTCATGACGGCTTATGGGGGCCGGGCATGAATCCTTGAAAGGTTTCAAGAATGATTTCAAAAGGTTTTTCATATTCCATCCTTTATATACGATTGTCTCCTTCGGGGAGGGTCGTTGGCCTGGGTGGACCCCGGAGTAGTCACGGAGCACTGACTGAGTGGAGTCGCCCCCCAGTTGGGTTCCTTACTCTCAGGATGGGCATGGTTTGTTACCTCCAGGGAGGGTCATTGATCTACGGACATTGACCTGGGTGGACCCTGGAGAGACTTGGGTTTGAGACCCCGGTTAGCACACGTGTAGCTTTATTTTACCGTGACAGGTTCTGGATATGAATATAATGGATAAACGTGATTTCAATTGGTTTGAGAAATTATGTTTTATAATGATAAATGGATTTGGGCTGATATCCCTCGTATGTTTACTGTACTATGGTTTTCTGTAAATGGTTTTGGGCAGGAGCCTGGATGATTTGTATTTACATAATTTGGGGCTGAGACCCTAATTATGGATGTTTAAACATATGTGTTTGGATAAATGATTTTACTATGCATGCATGCTTTTTAGTGAAGGGTATAAAGGTCTTTATGAAATGTTTTTATAAATTCTTTATTTTTGTCCACTCACAGTCTTTCTGTTTTTAATACCCTTCAGGTTGGATACGATGTGGACTGTAGCAGAGACCGAGATATCACATACCTCCTCCGGATCCTGGCGTACTCTGATAGCCCGGGAGGGCAAAGGTCGGAAATATCCCTTGTCTGACACTTCGTGTCAGACGGGAGTAGGGTCATCCCGCACTAATCCCGGGGGGAGTGGGATGGGTCCTGTCATCGATGCACATCCGCCAGGATCCGGAAGGTTTTTTGACGAGGACGACGTTTGCGACCCAAGTGGTGTAAATGGCTTTGCGCACAAAATGGTTGATGCTGAGCCTGACGATCTCCTCCTGCATGGCGAGTTGTCGCTCTGCGTCGTAAGTCTGTTACTTTCGCGTGATGGGTTTGAAAGACGTGTTGATGTTAAACCTGTGGCAGATGACATCGGTGGAGATGCCGGGCATGTTGGCGTAGGACCAAGCAAAGACTTCGATGTTGTCCTGGAGAAACTGGATGAGTTGTGTCCTGATTTCTAGGGTGATTGCGCTTCCGATTTTTACTTGTCGCTTGGGGTGCTATGGGCAGAGGGTGATCAACTCCGTGTCCTCCACAGGCTGTGGCTACGAGACGGCGGAGAGGTCTCTCGGGTCCTTGGGGGGACATGCACTGATTTGGTTGAGGAGCTCGGAGTCGATGGGGTCAGCCTCGTAAGCAGCCTCAACGAAGGCCATGGTTTCTAGTTTCTCACACGGGTTGATCTTGGTCAGGGCGGTTTGATAGCAAGAGCGGGCAGATTGATGATTACCGCAGACCTGGTCGGTGCCCATGATGGTAGGGAACATCATGAGAAGGGACCGAGTAGCGATAACGATGCTAAGCTGATTGAGGAGTCCCCTGCCCAAAATAACGTTATAGGTCGTGGGGCAATCGACCACAAGGAAAGTGGTGATAACCGTCGCGATCCTGGGTGCACTTCCCAGAGAGATGGGTAAGGAGATGGTGCCCATGGGCATAACAGAATCTCCCGATAAGCTAAGTAGCGGGGAACCAGCGTGGGTGAGGCTCGTGGGGTTGATGCCCAACTGGTTGAAAGTTTCCATAAAGGGTACGTTCACGGAGCTGCCAGTGTCCACCAAGATCCACCCGACGTCGAAATTGGCTATTTGTGCTCGAATGATCAATGGATCATCGTGGGGAAAAATGACCTCCCATTCTTCTTCTTCGGTGAAGGTGATAGGTGTCCACCCTGCCCGTGCGACCTTGGCGGCACGTCCATTCTCGATGTTGAAGATTTGATGGTTGGATGTCGTAGCTCGCAGGAAGCTCTTCTTTGCGCGATTGGAGGTGTAAGAGGAAGAAATGGTCGGGCCACCACTAATTGTGTTGATTTGTGGCATGACATTCCCTGCGTTGGGCGTGCATGCTAGAGGAACTGGTTGATCTTTCCCTCCCGTACGAGTGCCTCCACGATGTCACGGAAGGCCACGCATTCGTCGATGGTGTGGTCGTTGAACTTGTGGTATTGGCAGTATAGGTTGGATTCGATGCCCGGATGGGGGCATGGTGGTCTCGCTCGTGGCTTGGGTATTGTGCCTTCGATGTTCATTAAGACATTCTCAAGGGAGGTGTTCAGGATAGAGTAAGTTTCGTACTTCGATGTGGGCCCTGTGTGGGGTTTACCCTACTGATGGTGGTTCGGTCCCTGCCCCTTGTTATGGTACTTGTCTCTCCCCTTATGATCATTGCTATACGTCCCCTTCCGCTTACCAGAGTGTGAGTCAGATTGGTGATCCGTACGTGTGTCATTGATTGGTGGAGGCGGTTGCGCCTGCTGGCTACTTGGAGGTAAATGATGTGCATTGGTCGAGTCGGGTCAAGGTACCACCTGGGGAGAGTTGAAGTGCTCTGCCTTGGCGTGTATTGGTGCTTTGGGCCTGTTGGGGGCGTTGCCGCTCGGCAGAGATCCTATAAAGACTTGACACCGGTGTGGTGTCCGCCAAAGGGACTCCGATACCTAAGTTAGTATATGCACGCCGAAGGGCAAGGAAATAACAATAATCTGAATGGGGTCTCCGAGTCTTACCTTTGTGAAGGGTTTCAAGGTATTTATAGTAGCCATAACTGCGGTAGTTGAGCTACTGTGTGGGAGCAGGTTCAGCTTTGTGGCTGAGGATCGCCTGGTGAGCCCTGGACATCCGGGGGAGATGATAGCTGGTGTTCAACATGCCCTCGTCAGGGGGTGGTTATGGCAGAGTTGGTGTCAAGTGGCTGTTGTAGCCAGCTGGTGCATGTTCTTTAGTAGGTGCCGAATGGCAGGCCTGTAGGCTATTCCGATAGGTGGTCCACGATTGTGGGGGTGTCGATCAGGGAATCAGTCGGCATCCGTTCTGTCCTGGCGGGCCTGTTCTTAAAGGGTGGTCGGTCGATATGGTATCAACATCACAGTTCCTGAAAAACACTTCATTCCTATCCTACAAAAAAAAATACAATTTATCATCCCTTTTTTTTCATCTCAAAATAAGCAACCTTGCATGTTATGATTCCAAACATGGGGCGTTAAACTAAAAAAGAAAATTCATCAAAATAACTATTGGAATCTAAAACTATTTTTCAAAAAAGGTCTCAAACTCGATACCAACACAATGAAATTCAATAAACAACCATCATCATGGCATAAGATAATATCTAAAAAAAGGACAAGCATCGCTGCACAGTACAGGCACAGACTGATATATACAAAGCAATAGAATCCATCAAACGATAATAGGGTTCTTAAAAGGTTAAACGGATATCACTCCACACTAACAGCACAGTCTGCTAATGCTCCACTGATGTAAGATAGAAAAGGACTCAAATGTATATGATCCTCTATAACAGAACAAACAAAATATCAAGACACATAATTAAGAACTAAAAAATATTAAGAATAATATGTCTCTGGATATTCTTATTAACTTACTCCAACTAAAAAGTAACTATAATAAATGATTATATATTAAAAAATTATATATTAATGCAATTATTGTACATTTTCCTCAATAAATTTTACCCAGAACCTAGCCATGGCTATCTCATAAGGATCAGTGGGCAGCAAGGGGTTTTCCGGCCATGTTTCGTCTATGTATTCGACGATGATCATGGATTCACAGATGGGCTTTTCCCCACGAACGAGCACCGGGATCCTCTTATGGACTGGGTTGTACTTGAGAAGTTGAGGACCTTTTTTTGTTGTTGGGAATATCTTCTTCTATGGTTTCGTATGATATACCTTTAAGCTTTAATGCCCATATAATTAAGAACTAAAAAATATTAAGAATAACCACATCTAAACAAGGGGTGCAAAATTAAACAAGAAAAACCTGTTCGATTCTGTGAGCGACGGTGGCGAGATGGAAGCAGCAACAAGCGAGCGGCATAGAGGTCGAGAGCTCTCTCTCCAGACACAGCGACGACGACTCGTTATTTAGGGATTGAAAGAAAATTTCAATTACCCAAACAAAAAATCCAACAAAGAAAAAAATTGAAAGGGAAAACCCTCATGAATTTCGTGGGGGTGGCGGCGAGATGGAGGCGGCAAGCGAGCGTCGACGAGGGTGAGAGCTCTCCCTTCAACCACGGTGGTGATGGAGAAGCTCGTCGATAATGAGTTTGGGTTTCGGTTAGGGTTTGGGTTTGCATCAGAAAATAAGAGCAAGAGTAGGTGGGCGAAAATGTAAGAGGGATGAAGGAGGAGAGTAAAATGATGTAGAAGGAGATGAGTGATGTAGAAGAAGGAGAGGAGAGAGTTCTAATTCAATTTTCCCCCAAAAATTAAGCGGAAATTTTGAGTTCTCACTTAAAAAAAATGCGGGAATTAAAAAAAATGTGGGAGATGAGTGATGTAGAAAGAGGAGGGGAGAATTATTGTAGATATTTAGTACAATAGACACAAATATATATATTTGTGTCCTTTAGTATGTCAAATACCTTTTAAAAAAAATAAACTTATCTTGCGAAATTATAATTCAAATTTCCCCCATTGGCTAAAAATTTGATTTTTTCACTAAAAATAAAAAAAATGCAGGAGATGAGTGATATAGGAGTAGGAGAAAAGAGAGCGATTGTAGATATTTAGTATAATCAAGAATTTGTGTCGTTTGACATGTCAAATATTAAATAAATCACACAGTTAATAAAATTATGTCGTTTTTTGTGTTAGGTGGGTCCTCTAATTAATAAAAAACACAAATATAACAATTGTGTCATTTGACGCACAAAATACCAACTTTATGCGCACGATTAATTGTGCCTTCATGTAATGAGAGTTCTGGAAAAAACGTTGGTGCCTATTGTATTAATCTTTGGGCACAAAATATTGTGTTTTTTTTTCCAGAAACGAAACATACAAAAATTGCGTATGCCTAATATAATAAAATAGGACATTGTAATATTATTGGTGTCCAATACAATAATAGAGGACACTAAAACTATTTTGGTGTCGTCAACAATTGTGGCCTAAACCCAATTTTCTTGTAGTGACAGCTCCACCGCCTTCTACATCGCCACCCTCAAACCCCAAACATAGACGTTATCTACGATTTCGTCCCCTGCCGCGGCGACATTGTCTCCACCGCAGCCTTTGAGGGTTAGGGATATAATGACAGGGTCCCTCCTGAATTTCCCTTGAAACCCCTGAGCAGCCCTGCTTCCATCGAACCTCAAAAACTTCCCAAATGCTCTCACACTTACAACCAAACCTTAAGAAAATTCTACCAAAATCCGGCAGAATCGCCCCTACAACGGGTCAAATATGGCTTCCACCTGTTGGACGAAAGATGCAAAACTTATACAAAACCAAACAGTCCAATTGAGTCCACACTTTATAAGAACTCCAAGCTCAAACTACCAAGTCCTAAAAATAATTTAAAATTACCAAAAGTGGATCAAAGGAAACTAGGTAGTGATTAATTGATTATATTTATAGAAACTAATGAGAATCCTACGTAAGTAACTAAGGACAGTGTAATAAAAGATGATGTCTCCTTATAGTTTTGTTGCCTCGTCCCGATACGGCCGAAAGGGCACAAAAAACCAACACAACTATGAGTGGGCAATAAAACCATATTGAAGCTTACACACACTAATATGATGATAGTAATGATAATAATAATCATAACAACTCACCTCGTGGTAGGTCATACTTACATTAAAAACCTACAATGCAATATATATAGAGTTTTTACTTAGGATGTATTATGAATTCTTACTTTGATCTTAAAATTCACTATAAACTCGATTTTGTATATGGATTCTCCCTGAAATCCCATTTTCGTTCCAAGTTAGTTATTTTTTTGTTAACTAAATTAACTTATTTTTAAATTTAAGGACATTAGGACGACTTTGGACAAAAAAAAACTAAATCTTAAAAAAAAAAAAAAACCCTCTATCACCCCTTCTGTCACGACCCGGCCCATCTAACACAATATTGTCCGCTTTAGGCCCAGCCCTCACGGTTTTGTTTTCGGGAGCTCACGTGCAACTTCCCAGTAGGTCATCCATCATGGGATTGCACTAGCCTCAACTCGCTTAACTTTGGGGTTCTAATCCCCCCCAAAGCCACTGAGCTCCCAAAAGGCCTTGTGTTAGATAGATATGTGCCCACACATATAAGGTACTTCACTTTTCCCTCCCCGAGCTATGTGGGATCGTTCACCGATCTTACCTTTCCAAGCTCACGGGTCTTGCTCATCGATCTTGCTTCTCAAGCTCACGGGTCTTGCTCACCGTTCTTACTTCCAAGACCGGGTCTTACAATCCACCCCCTTGGAGCCCAGCGTCCTCGCTGGCACACTTCCGGTCGGGGTCCAGCTCTGATACCATTCTGTCACGACCCGGCCCATCTAACACAATATTGTCCTCTTTGGGCCCAACCCTCATGGTTTTGTTTTCGGGAGCTCACGTGCAACTTCCCAGTAGGTCACCCATCATGGGATTGCACCAGTCTCAACTCGCTTAACTTTGGGGTTCCAATCCTCCCCAAGGCCACTGAGCTCCCAAAAGGCCTTGTGTTAGATAGATACGTGCCCACACATATAAGGTACTTCACCTTTCCCTCCCCGAGCGATGTGGGATCGTTCACCGATCTTACCTTTCCAAGCTCACGGGTCTTGCTCAGCGATCTTGCTTCTCAAGCTCATGGGTCTTGCTCACCGTTCTTGCTTCCAAGACCGGGTCTTACACCTTCCCAATCCAAGCTGACTCCTTGGATGTCCAAGGACGAAGATGATGAAGCTCCCCGCCTCTGGGGGTTGAGGAAATAGTCTTACAAGAATATGGTGCAATCGCATATAGTTTGTATTAACTCCGACTCTCTTTCCCACCTCATCTTCATGTCTCTCCATTGGTTCTTCACGTTTCCCATCTCGGCACTTTCAGACTCTCTCATGGGCTCATGGCGTCCCCAATTGATCAAGGTAATCTTCTGTCTCCATTTCTTCTTCCTTTTTATTTTTGTTTTCAGTTTTCAATTAGATCGATCATTTTCGGGAAAATATACATATATAGGAAGATATTCCAATGAAATAACAATCACCAACTTATCCGTTGGTCTTCACTTTGTCATGTGCTTGATTTCATTTTTGAAAGATAGATATTTTTTTTTATAGGAAAGTTTCTACTTTTCTTTCTATGAACCAAACAGATTTTAATTTTCATTGTAGGAGGTGATAGGGACTTAGAGAAGGGTGTGATGACTACACAGCAGAACCAAAACCTTCTGGCCGAGTCATTACCGTCGCCATCTTCGTATGCTTCTCCGTCTTCGACGGCATCGGCACCGGCTTCGGTTCTATCCAACTCCGGAAAGCGTATAGACCAGGCCAGAAAGAAGAAGTACGCGAAACAGGTCACGGGGCGCCACAACGACACCGAGCACCACTTGGCGGCTCAACGCGCCGATCTAGTTGCCATAAAGAAGACTCTCGGCGATGTCATCAACTGAGCTGAATTCGATACTGAGGTGTCTGAGGTCCATACAGCGGTGGTGAAAGAAACGAATGAGCTGGGAGAGACTACCCTGTTCATGGCTGCGAATAGAGGGCACCTTGATGTGGTTATAGAGCTGCTCAAGTATTCGAATAAGGATATACTATTGCGAAGAAAAATCGATAAGGGTTTGATCCCTTGTATATAGCTGCAAGTCAGGGGCACCAGAAAAATGCTCTCTCTCTCTCTCTCTCTCTCTCTCTCTCTCTCTCTTATATCTTGTGCTCTTTTGGATTTTCAAGTTGTTTATCTAGTTTTCGATTCTGTGGTTTATGACGTTGGGTGTGTTTGGTATTATATTTTTGGCGGCAAATTTCATACCGGAGATGTTGGAGATCTGGAATTTGTCATTTACGTTTTTATGTTAATGTAATGTGTTACGTATGCGCAGAGCTGCCATGGAAATAGGAAATACCATCTACGATAGTTCTATGATTTGGAAGCCTTGAGTGGTGGTGGCTTATTTTTTAAAGATTTAGTTTTTTTTTTATATTTATAAATTTGACAGTAAGTTAATTGAATTAACAAAAAAAGACTAACTTGGAATGAGAATGAGATTTCAGGGGGAATTTTGGCACAAAATAAAATTCATGGTGCATTTTGAGTAAAAAGCCATAAATATATATAGCTTACTAGATTACCATTTCAATACCTAGGTGGAACCCATGTCATATTCATTTATACCTGCTATTATAATACCAGACCGAAGTCGATATCCCAGGTCGTAACTCCACATGTAACACCCCGGAAATTCGAAGATTTTAATATTGTAATTTAATGTGTGAATTGACGCTTTTACCCTTGTGATTGGTGTGGCCAAATTGTTGACTTTTTGATTGGTGGGTTAAATGGACTTTGACCTATCACCGTGACGTAGTTCGGGATGTCACGAATTCATAGACGGGTGGCACGTCCAATTCGGACGATTAGGGAAAAAGTTACGACTATCGGAAGTTCAGGGGCATTACCGTAATTTGGACGGTTGGGGCGAAAATGTTGACTTTTTGTTTGACAACTAATTTCCACGTGACTCAAGGACCGTTAGGTAGGTCTCGACGTCCTGAGTCCGTAGACAGGCGGCACTTCGTACGGGGAAGTTATGGTCAGAAATGTGAAATCGGGAGGTTCGTGTCTCGGTTTTCGTGTCAAATATTTTATTCTGGAAATCTGATTGGAGGACACCTGGTGAGTGACAAGTGTCACTCACCCATTGGTTAGATTGGATCAAGCTCCACTAAGCATTTATTTAGAATTTAAATCACCTTTTAATCACAGCCTTAAATCACCTTTTAAGCATTTATCAAATGATTTTATAAACTTGAGTTTCGGTCCACTCACCCTTAATGTTTTTGGTAACCCCTCCAGGTCGTGATACTGAGGTAGAGGAGGAACCTGAGGCCGAGGCATAGATCTACTTATGCGTACCTGAACCCCTACTGGGTGGTTTACCCGCAGGTTTATGTTAGAGTCGTGCTCGCAACTTGTAATTTTGGGATTCATCCCTTGTCTGACATCTGTTTAATTCAGATTTGATGTATAACTTTAATTTGGTTATTTATGCATTTGATGTTTTGAGGTTAAAATTGGTATGAATTATTGGGTGTCAGACGGGAGCAAGGCACGTCCCCTTGTGGTCCCTGTGGGATCGTGGCGGGTCTTGTCAGCTTGGTATCAGAGCACTAGGTTGTGGTCAGTACTAGGTTATGGTCAGCATGCTAGACTAGCGATTAGTACTAGTTACTTTTCGAATTTTAAGAATATTGTTATCTGATCTATGCCTCTTGACAGTTGGTTATGCCTCCTAGGAGAATTCCTCATACACGAACTGACGAGGATTTGGAAAGGGAGATGGAATGCTCGAGCATTGAAAGGGCTCAACGTTTGGGAGCCACTCCTTTCTGCGGGGGATCAAACCCCGAGGATGCTCATGATTGGATCACCAAGTGGGAGAGGATCTTCTCGGTGATGCACTGCCCTCCGGGCGAACGAGTGACCTTGGCGGCCTTCTTACTGGAAGGAGGAGCCTACCAGTGGTGAAACGGACTCGAAATGTCTGGGTGGTCTGTTTATACCACTACTTGGGAAGCTTTCCGTTCCAGATTTCTGGACCAGTACTACCCACGATCATTTCGTGCGGCACGGGAGGCTGAGTTCCTGTGGCTAGAGCAGGGGGATATGTCCGTTGCGGACTACGAGCAGACTCTCGAAAAACTATCCCGGTTCGCTGCATCATTCGTGAGCACGGAAGAGGACAAATGCCAAAGGTTCGAGCTTGGACTCCGAGGGGAGATCCGGGCAAGTGTGACTGCTGCTACTCATGCTTCACTGAGAGATTTGGTCGACGCTGCGGTGCGTGTCGAGGCCAGTCTGGAGGCATACCAGACACGACAGCCTTCGGGCGAGGGGCGACGGCAGGATCGCCCACACCGTGGGCCATCAGGCCAGAAGAACAACAAGGGAGGGGGCTACAGGGGAGCACCCTCATCCTTCAAAGGTCGTGGCTGGTCAGGTCGACGGGGAGGCTCTCAGGGCAGAGGATCAGGATACAACTCTGGGCAACGTTCATCTTGGAGCGGTGCTTCTGGTGGGCATTCGGACAGGCCAAGGCCAGTTACCTGTTTTGCTTGCAGAGAGGAGGGCCACTATGCTTGTGATTGCCCGCAGTTGTCCAAGAACAACGACGCTGGGGGCTCTAGTGTGGTGCAGAGCACGGCTTCCCACACTAATAGAGGTCGCGGTCAGGGAGGTGACCGTGGTGCTGGGCGTGGCGCGCGCGGGCGCGGACGGAACGGAGGTCCGAGGGCCCAAGTGTTTGCAATGACCCAGCAGCAAGCGAGGACTGCCCAGGCATGGTTACAGGTACACTACATATCTTAAACCTTCTTGTACGTGTATTTATGGATGCGGGGGCTACACATTCTTTTATTTCGAAGAGTTGTGTTGGTATGCTTAATTGTGTGGTATCAGCCTTAGATTGCGAAATGGGTGTTGGCACCCCGATGGGCATCGTGTACCTTGTGAATCAGGTGATTCGGAGGTGCCCGGTAAGAATTGAGGATGTGAATTTACCAGCAGACTTAATTATTCTAGATATCCACGATTTCGATATAATCCTAGGGATGGATTGGCTATCGGAGCATGGATCGCTCATCGACTGCTGTAGCAAGCAAGTGATTCTGCGGAGCCCGGGTTTGCCGGAGGTTATCTTTCAGGGGGAACGTGATGGTTCGCCTCCTGGGGTGATTTCTTCACTTACTGCTACCAAACTTCTACGGAAGGGATGCCAGGGTTATCTAGCGCATGTCGTGTCGGATCGGGTTGATACTCCAGGTATCGACGAGATACCGGTGGCATGTGAGTTTCCGGATGTATTCCAGGAAGACTTACCTGGATTACCGCCATCACGGGAGATCGAGTTTACCATTGAACTACTCCCTGGTACCCGACCTATATCCCAGGCACCATACCGGATGGCGCCGGTCGAGTTACGAGAACTCAAAACTCAGTTGCAGGAGTTGGAGGATTTGGGATATGTCCGACCGAGTACTTCACCATGGGGAGCACCGGTGTTGTTCGTAAAGAAGAGGGAGGGGAGTATCCGTTTGTGTATTGACTATCGACAACTCAACAAGGTGACACTGAGGAACCAGTATCCTCTACCCAGGATCGATGACCTTTTTGACCAGTTGCAGGGAGCACAGTGCTTCTCGAAGATCGATTTGCGGTCTGGGTATCACCAACTGAGGATTTCGGAGGAGGATATTCCAAAAACTGCTTTTCGAACCCGTTATGGACACTACGAGTTCCTGGTTATGCCTTCTGGTTTGACGAATGCTCCATCAGCATTCATGGATCTGATGAACCGGGTCTTCCGACCCTACTTGGATAAATTCGTGATTGTGTTCATCAACGATATCTTGGTGTACTCGAGGAGTGCCCGAGCCCATGAGGAACATCTACGGTTAGTCTTGGAGAAGCTGAGACAAGAACAGTTGTATGCCAAGCTGAGCAAATGTCAGTTTTGGCTGAGCAGTATTGGTTTTCTGGGACACGTGATATCGACGGATGGGATTTGCGTGGATCCCCAGAAAACAGAAGCGGTGACCAACTGGGCTAGACCGACAACTGTGACTGAGGTGCGGAGTTTTGTCGGATTAGCAGGTTACTACCGGAGATTCGTGGAGGGTTTCTCCAAAATTACTGCACCATTGACTCGTTTGACTCGGAAGGGAGTGAAATTCATTTGGGACGAGCAGTGTGATCGGAGTTTTCAAGAGTTGAAGGATCGATTGACCACTGCACCTGTCCTTGCATTGCCGGATGACAGTGGAGAATTCGTGGTCTTTAGTGACGCTTCACTACAAGGTCTGGGCTGCGTATTGATGCAGGCTGGCAAGGTTATCGCCTATGCATCCCGGCAGCTGAAGACTCATGAGTTGAACTACCCTACCCATGATTTGGAGTTGGCGGCGGTGGTTCATGCTCTAAAAATCTGGAGACATTATCTGTTCGGCGCAACGTGTCGGATATACACCGACCACCAGAGTCTTAAATACCTATTCACTCAGAAGGAGCTTAACATGAGACAACGGAGATGGTTGGAGCTACTGAAGGATTATGACTGTACGATTGAGTACCATCCGGGTAAGGCCAATGTGGTGGCAGATGCACTCAACAGGAAATCAGCGGGATCAATTGCACACCTGGGGATGGTGTACCTTCCTTTGCTGGTGGAACTCCGGAAGGCGGGAGTTATTTTGGGTACGGAGGAGCTTTGTTGGCCAGCTTCCATGTACGACCAGTACTAATTGATCGGATTATCGAAGCACAACTTCAGGATCCGATACTCTGTATTTACAGAATTGAGGTCAATACGGATGGGAGACAGGATTTTACCATCCGGGATGATGGAGCACTTGTGAAATTGGGCCGTTTGTGTGTACCTGCAGTGGCAGAGTTACAGACCGAGATTCTTGAGGAGGCCCATAGTTCGGCTTATGCTATGCATCCGGGAGGTACAAAGATGTACCGTACCCTCCGGAACCATTATTGGTGGCCAGGAATGAAGAAGGATATTGTTGAGTTCGTGAGCAAATGCGTAACCTGTCAGCAGGTTAAGGCGGAACGGCAGAGACCTTATGGGGCTATGCAGCCACTTCCGATTCCCGAGTGGAAGTGGGATCACATCACCATGGACTTCGTCTTTAAGTTACCAAGGACTCAGAGTGGAGTTGACGGAGTATGGGTGATCGTGGACCGGCTAACCAAGTCAGCCCATTTCCTGCCAGTTCAGAAAACTTATAAACCTAACCGACTGGCTCAGTTGTTTGTGAAGGAAATCATACGATTGCATGGTACGCCGGAATCGTTCGTGTCAGATCGTGATCCGCGTTTCACTTCCAGGTTCTGGCGGAGTTTGCAAGCTACTTTGGGAACAACCCTACATTTCAGTACTGCTTTCCATCCTCAAACCGATGGAAAGTCTGAAAGAACCATTCAAACCCTGGAGGACATGATGAGGTCCTGTGTGCTACAGTTTCAGGACTCTTGGGATACTCATTTGCCATTAATGGAATTCGCTTATAACAACAGCTATCATACAAGCATCGGAATGGCACCTTATGAGGCACTGTATGGTCGACAGTGCAAGACACCTATCTGCTGGACGGAGATAGGAGAGCGAGCGACTGTAGGGCCGGAATTGATGGACTTAACCATGGAAACTGTTCGTGTTATCAAGGAGAGATTGAAGGCGGCATAGGATCGCCAGAAGAGTTATGCTGATCGACGGATTCGAGACTTGGAATTTGAAGTGGGAGATTTCGTCTTCCTGAAGTTATCTCCGTGGAAAGGGATTATCCGTTTTGGCCGACGGGGGAAACTGAGTCCGCGTTTTATCGGACCTTATGAGATCGTGGAAAGGATTGGCAGAGTTGCATACAGATTGGCACTACCTCCAGAACTATCTAGAGTTCACGATGTTTTCCACATATCGATGCTACGGAAGTACGTACATGATGCTTCGCATGTACTGGGGGAACAACCTGTCGAACTACTTGAGGATTTGAGCTTCGAAGAACAACCAGTACAAATCTTGGATCGGAAGGACAAGGTACTACGTCGGAAGACGATCCCTCTCGTGAAGATTCTCTGGAGAAACCAGAATGTGGAAGAAGCCACATGGGAGCCTGAGGCTCAGATGCGAGGTCAATTTCCTCATTTGTTTCTTTGAAATTTCGGGACGAAATTTCTTAAGGGGGGAAGGTTGTAACACCCCGGAAATTTGAAGATTTTAATATTGTAATTTAATGTGTGAATTGACGCTTTTACCCTTGTGATTGGTGTGGTCAAATTGTTGACTTTTTGATTGGTGGGTTAAATGGACTTTGACCTATGACCGTG
The DNA here is from genome assembly GCA_032719365.1 of Prinsepia uniflora. Lineage (NCBI taxonomy): Eukaryota > Viridiplantae > Streptophyta > Magnoliopsida > Rosales > Rosaceae > Prinsepia > Prinsepia uniflora. Next base: position 63,577,734 of record CM064869.1, read on the forward strand.
ACGTAGTTCGGGATGTCACGAGTTCATAGACGGGTGGCACGTCCAATTCGGACGATTAGGGAAAAAGTTACGACTATCGGAAGTTCGGGGGCATTACCGTAATTTGGACGGTTGGGGCGAAAATGTTGACTTTTCGTTTGACAACTAATTTCCACGCGACTCAAGGACCGTTAGGTAGGTCTCGACGTCCTGAGTTCGTAGACAGGCGGCACGCCGAAATCGGACTTCGTACGGGGAAGTTATGGTCAGAAACGTGAAATCGGGAGGTTCGTGTCTCGGTTTTCGTGTCAAATATTTTATTCTGGAAATCTGATTGGAGGACACCTGGTGAGTGACAAGTGTCACTCGCCCATTGGTTAGATTGGATCAAGCTACCTTTTAATCACAGCCTTTAATCTGAAATCTCCAGATCAAATCCTCACCATTGAATCTTAAGTCAGATTCAATCCTGGCCCTTGATTTCCTATACATATTCTGTATTAAAACCATGCGACCATACACCTACATGTTCATTGTAACAACCCGTCCCGAGAATTGGGATTAAGATAGTGATTAAGGTGTGATTAGTAAGGTTAATTAAGGGTTAGGTGGTCCCGAGGGGTCCGGGAACTTAGAATGACGACTTTGCCCCTGATTCGGGCAAAAATGTTGACTTTTATTTTGGGTGGTCACTTGGGGCTTTACCAGTGACCAGGACGTAGTTTAGGACGTCATGAACCCGTAGACATGTGGTATGTTTGATTCCGACATCCGAGGAGGAAGTTGTGATGTTCGGAAGGTCGAGGGCATTCTCGTAATTTTGGTAAAATAGGGGGAATAGTTGACTTTTTGAATAATCGGGTTTTGGTAGGTTGACCTAGGATGGTTAGATAGTTCTTGTCGTCCTGAGTTCGATGACAGGCGGCACGTATTCATCGGACTTACGAGGCGAGAGTTACGGGTCTAGGAAGTTTCGGTAAAACCGTAAAATGAGTAAAACAGGAGGGTATTTTGGTCATTGTGGCACATTGGGATTTGTGCACAGAGGAAAGGAATGGACGGCTGGGATTAGGCCATGTGGGAGTGTGTGGAGTGGATGGTGACACATGGCATGTGTGTAGAGGATTCTGGTAGGATCCTGTGCATTCACGGCCCAATTAATTGGGGTGCACCCGTGTTATGCATTCTGGTGCTTCGACACACAGAGAGAAACAGAGGGAGGAAATTGAGAGAATTGGAAGGCTGATTGTGGTGGCTGGTGAGTTTGTGAGTGTGTGAAGGAGATTAGAGAGTGGGAGAGAGCAGTTGAGACGGTTGGGAGGTGAGAAATCGTGGTGTGTGCGAGTGGGGAGCCACGGGAACCAGGGAGGAACTCAGGGGGGAAAACGGAGAAGATTGAGGGCTTGTGGTGGTACGGTAGCCGTGCACGGTGCAACGAAGATCGCGGTGGTGTCGTGAGGGCTGTGGGGAGTCGACCAGCCCCGGAGGAGCTCACGGCGGCAGCAGGAGGCAGGTAATTTCCTCATCCCCGTTTCGGTACTCTGTTTTCCGTTGAGGTTCAACGTGGAAGTCGTGGGTCTAGGGTGAGAGTCGAGGGAATTGGAGGTCAGGGCGAGGTTCAGGAGAGTCCTAGGCGTCGACTAGGATGGTCGCCGTGACGGGGAGGTACACGGCGGAGCTCAGACGACGGCAGACACTTTGGTGCTCTGTTTTGCTGTGAGGTTTGAACCCAAAGTCGTGACGATTGGGGTTGAGTCGAAGGTCTAGGAGAGTTGGTTTAGGTTCAGTGAGGTTCAGGGAAGAGTTTGGTGAAGCCACCGTGAAGGGTGGTGAGCTGGGTGGTCGGATCGCGAAACAGAGTTTTGGGGAGGTTTGATTTCGAGCTTGAGACGACGGGTAGGAGGCTGTGTCGAGGTGATTAGAGGATGGGGATGCTTAGAGTAAGGTTGGACGAAGCTATAGGAGAAGGAAGGAGGTGTTTTAGTGCAGGCACGGCGGAGAACCGTTGACGCCGGTTCAAGCTGTAGCCTACTGTGTTGAACCGGGTCGACGTGAGGTTGAAGGTGCACTGTAGCTGGCGCGTGGGGCCACGCGCAGCCACTTTGGGCGGCGCGTGGAGGCTCGTGCGGCGGTTCTGGGAGAAACGGTCAACATCGTTTTTGGTCTAGGAGTTGTTGTGAGTTCAATGGAATTGGTTTCGAGTCAATCGGAAGTCGTTTGAGTGTAGTTCCGCGAGGGTGAATGTGTAGGGTCCCGGGGTTTTAAGTCTTTGGTTCGGGGATTTTTGAGGGCATTTAGGTGAGTGTTTGTAGACGTATTAGTGATGTAATTTGACGGTGATTGACAGGATCGGGATTTCCCGAGGAAGCCGAGGAACGTGCTGGACATTCGGGACGCGAGTAGGGCTCAGTACTGTGAGTGGACCTTTTCCTTAAACTCGAGCATGCATAACTGTTTTTATATACGTATTTTATGGTTTTACTTATGAATCTATGTTTATTGACTATGAAGTGATGATTTTATGTGTTTGCACGTTTTTCGAGAAAAAGACGGTTTTGGCACGTTTTTCGAGAAAATGCTGGTTTTCGGATTTTGATGACACATTTGGGGATTTTCACCTATAAAGGTTTTCTGATAATGATAAATGGGTTATGAAATACGAATTGTGATTACATGTGGTTTTGGTATGAAAATGGATATTTTCCGGATTTGGGTTCGGAATGACGGTCCTGAACGCCGGAAGGGCATCAGACCAGTGATTTCGGATTCGGGTTTGGATGTGGATTGGTAAATGATTTTCAAATGGTTTTGGGATTGGATTTGCTGGATCTGGATATTGGGTTTAAAGACCCGGATATATGTGACGGGGGACCGACCGGATTGGGTTTAAAGACCCGGATTGAGTTTAAAGACTCGGGAGTTTAAAGACTCGGATATATATTGATTTTCCCCCGTAGGCCTTGAGTTTAAAGACTCGGGAGTTTAAAGACTCGAATATGATTAAGGCCTGGATTGAGTTTAAAGACTCGGGAGTTTAAAGACTCGGATAGGTCCAGCAGGTTTGATCGGGAAAATGATGATTTGATGTTTATGGTTTTTGATACGGTTTCTGATACTCATGCTGTGGTTTCTTAAGATATTTTATAGTGTTTCTGTTTCTTATGATGTTTATAATGATTATTTTATAACTGTGTTCATAACTGTTGGTTATGCATGTGGTTTCAAAACGGAGGGTTAAACTTGATTTTCGTGTAAAATGGTTTTTGAACTTTTGTACCTTCTGGTCCACTCACATTTTCTGTTTTAATTGCCCTCCAGGTTGTGGAGCTAGCGCGGGGTCTTGACGTCGAGGCAGAGTCTGAGGCATAGAAGTGACGTGAGAGTTCCCAGAATAGATTAAAGGCTTCTGTGTGCGTGTAGTTATCGGTTTTATTTTCTTTGTATGTTCGTACTATGTTCTGTAAATGCTACCTTCGGGACATTGTGTCTAATTACTCCTGCATTTGACTGGATGCAAGTGAGTTTTACTTGAGTTTTGCGTCGAGGAGTCAGACGGGAGCGGGATTTACCTCGGGTTTCGGGGTGAAACCGGGGTGGGTCCTGACATTCATTCTCTCAACCCGATTAGCACGGTTACCCCTTGGAACAACTCACCAACACCTCACCACTCAACCTCACACCCCAGGCAGCCAACAGCCACCCCCAGACGCCGGCCACCACTCCACAGCCACCCTGCACGGCCGGTTTTCCCCCAGACCCGAGAAGAAACCTGAACCACCCACACCACCCAAACCATCCAAACCTTCACACTTGGATTCGAACCAACGTATGGTTGTGTTCACTGTGACGACAGGACGACCTAGGACTGAACTGGACGGCGTACGGCGGCGACACGTCGGCGGTAGGACGAAAAACCCGTGAGTGCCCGATTTCCTTCCCTACTTCGAAACGTCTGTTTTTGACGTTGGAATTGTTTGGTTGTTGTTATGACACGTTTAGGGGACCTTGACGACCAGTTTGAACCAAGGACCGTGGCTGGAAACTCGACGACTCGCCGGAGAAGATAACCAGAACCGGCAGCCAACCTTCCCGTCGATTTTCAGGTAGTTTATTCAACCTAAAATCTAGTTTCTTTACACAGAACTATTGTTGAGGTAGAGACGAGTCCATAGGAACAAATCCCACCTGAAATGGTGGTCGGAATCACGATCTGTGATCGGGTCGAGCCGTGGGTCTGCGGTGACCCGGTTACTGTAGCTGACGACGTCATCATGCTGACGTCAGCAGTGACGTCATGATGACGTCATCATGTCAGAAACTGTCAAACCAGGGACCAATGGACTGCTGACACGTGTCCTCTGACACTGTCAGTGATGACGTCATGCTGACGTCAGCAGTACTGTAGCACAGTTGACCAGAGGGTTGACCAGGCGCGTGGGGGCGCGTGTGAACAGTACTTTTGGTGGGACCACAACCATTCTTTAGGTTTCGACGATCCGGATCCAATGGCGGTGGTTTCGGGTCGATCGGAGATCATTAAGTTGGTCAAAATGAGGGTTATTGCCTTGGAAAGCGCGTTCGGGTGGCTTTTCCGGGCCACTTTCGGTCTAGGGTTTCATGGTTGAATGTTAGGGGTTTAAATTGACCTTTACGAATACTTTGGACTTGACAGGGATTGTACATTTGTACCAGGACGAGGGTATACGTTCGGTTCCTAGCAGGATTGTACTGTGAGTGGGCCCGATTTCATTAAACCCTTGCATGCTTAAATGTTTTCTGATTTACTTATATGTTCACATGCTGGAATCAATAAATGGTTTTGATGATATTGAAATTTCGGTTATGGCACGTTTCACGGTATTTGGGCATGAGACCCGTTTGATGAAACTTAATGATTGGTTCAGATTTTACCTATGTATACATATATGTTTTGCATGTGGATATCAATAAAATGTATTTGGTACTGCAATGTATAGATCCATTCTTATGATACTGTCTCCTCCGGATGAGGTACCCCGGAGTGGTCACGAACGTCTAGTACGTCCAGCGTCTATGACGCTAAGCATCGGGGATGCTGTAACCGAACAGGGTTCGGGGATTGAACTCGGAATTGAGACCCGAGTGGCACGCGTAGCCTTGTGATTGTGACCTTATTGGATGTCAGGGACGTCAGACATCAAGGATGTCGGGATTGGAGTGTATAGTGCAGTGGCTACAATTATGGTTATGGTTTTATTATATGCCTTATGGTTTATATTATATGATTGATGGTTTTAAATTCGGCTGCATGCATGTTTGGAAAACGGAGGGGTAAATTATATGTTTTACTTATCAAATGATTTTATAAACTTGAGTTTCGGTCCACTCACCCTTAATGTTTTTGGTAACCCCTCTAGGTCGTGATACTGAGGTAGAGGAGGAACCTGAGGTTGAGGCATAGATCTACTTCTGCGTACCTGAACCCCTGCTGGGTGGTTTACCCGCAGGTTTATGTTAGAGTCGTGCTCGCAACTTGTAATTTTGGGATTCATCCCTTGTCTGACATCTGTTTAATTCAGATTTGATGTATAACTTTAATTTGGTTATTTATGCATTTGATGTTTTGAGGTTAAAATTGGTATGAATTATTGGGTGTCAGACGGGAGCAGGGCACGTCCCCTTGTGGTCCCTGTGGGATCGGGGCGGGTCCTGTCACCACATCCCTACCGTAGCCATCATCTTGAACTATATCTCAATATATAGAGCTTACTAGATTACCATTCCAATACCTAGATGAGTTTTGAGTTTCGCATGTTATGTTATTAGTATTTCTCGTTAAACTTGCTTGTTTACTAATATGATATCTTTGAACTTGTTTCCAAAACTCTGGGGTTAAAATATATTTTTAATTATGTGGTTTTATACTGAAATTAGCTTAAGGTCCATTCATCGTTATGTTTTTGTACCTCTCAAGTACTTCACGCATTTCGAGGAACTTTTGATTGCGACTCTGATATTCACACCGGCTAGTTTGGATGTGATGCATCAGTAATTGTGGTAATTCATGTGGTTATTGAATTTTATGATCATCATCAAAATGTAATATGCTCTCGACTTTAATTGGTGTGATGATTTGTATGTTGGTTTTTATTATTTACTTTGCACACAACCTCCTAAAACATACTTTTCTTACTTTTGACTTTTTTCATCTAGATGACACTATTTAGTTGTTGGCTAGCATACCTCCCTATCTGGTTTCAAATGTGGACTTTTCAGATTGGGGTGTGTCAATTGATGCCTAGCGGCCCTAATTTCTCAATCTTATTGAGCGTTAGAAGTTTTATATTTTTGTAGTATTTAAAATAATATTTTATTTTATTTTAGTTAGAGAATTTTTAGTAAAAAATAATTATGATATAATTATAAAATTCTTCATAAAAAACATATATCAAATTATATAACTCATTACCATTTTAGCAAAAATCAATTACAAGATATAAAACTTAGGGGTAATTATATACAAGTCATTTTTTAGAGTCCAAATTATAAGTTAGTCAATTACAGTAAATATGAACTGTAAATAAGAAATAACTTAAGTTTTTAATTATTGGTCAAAATCTAGTATTAGTTTTAGTCTCTTAATTTTTAAAGAATTACAAGCTTGTCATTACATATCATATAGTTTGATTTTATTTTACATAATTTATAGGAATTTTAATTGTACATAAAAATGTAATTTACCTATGAGAATTTTAATTGTATTATAAATACGCAATATACCTCTCTCAAATTGAATAGAAAAATAAGAAATACACCGATTATTATTAATTTACATACGAAAGAATAAAATAAGCAGGTAATTAATAATTTACATACGAAGGAATAAAACCAAAAAACTTTACTAATGAGTTTGTAATTATTCAAAAATATCATATAATATATGAGAAATTTGGTGGATTAAAATGATTTTCATTCTTAAAACAAATTTTAAAATATGAAATTTAGTTAGAATTATCTTATCAAATAATTTTAAAAAATAAAAATAAAATATTAATATCTAAAATTTGAAAGTTACTTATCCATATTTGAAAAAGGTATAAACGGTATTAGAAAATATAAAAAAAATAAAAAAATACAGTAAAAATCTTAATAATATAGAAAATGAACTATTTTATATGTGTGGTGGACTATTTTATATGTTATACTTAAAAATTGGACTAATTTATAATTATTTCTAAAACTTAATATGATTTTGTAAAACTTTATCACATAACTCAATATAATTCTGTTATTAAATTTGTAAAAGTTTATGAAAATCTATAAAACTTAACCACTTCAACAAAAATTAAAATTATCTATATAAATTTGAATTAAACACCCAAAAGTCACGACTCCAAATTACCTTGCATTTTCTCATTTTTATCAATCCATGCAAATTGGAGATTATGTTGAATTACAGGGGTTGTTTGGTTTGTTGATTGATTATTAAAACAACAATTACTTTAACAACAAAAGAAAAAACTTTTTTTACTACGGAATTTATTTCTTGTAGAACTCTTTCTACTGTATATATAAAATATATGTATAAATTATCACATTATAAATCAATTTCACACAAATTAGTGAAATTGTGATGTTTATGTTAATTAATATGAATAAATTACAAAAAGATGTCTCATAAGCAAAGAAAAAAAAGGAATAAATAAATTACGTGTCACATAGGAAGTGACGTGGATCACTATACGTATCTTACGTAATACGATGTAAACCTACATGGCATACTATGATTGGTGCAGAAAACTTGGATGTGTGAGAGCTGTCCATGTATGATTATATGTATGAATGAGAAGAATGTAAACTTATCTTTATAAGCATATATATCCTCCAAATTAGGAATGTTGTTTTGGTGCAAAATGAGTTTAATTGTGAGTGATGACTAGTCAGCTCAAGTCATATATTTGAGCTTGAATTGGTAATAATATATGTAAATATGGATTATATGGCAAATAATGTATATGGAATTTAAAAAAGAAAAGTTCAAACTTAAAAAGGAGTAAAAATATCAAAAAAGTTTTTTGATATTTTCTTTCTTTTGGTTATCATTTGAATTTACTTCTTTACTAACGAGATATGGTCATAAATAATAGGGCGTGTTACGGTGTCAACAGGTGAAGGAGATTATATTTATATCTCATATATGTAAAATTTTAAAAAAAGTCTTGCATTATCATGCACCATTTGGCCAAGGCCTTTGAAGGACACCTTAATATTTTCCCATATAAATTTCTGACCACCTGGTTTTGTTCCTTTTGCGTAAGGAAATGCTTGTCACCTACTCATAAAGCCCCCTACTAAGTTTCACACACAAACACACTCTTCTCTTATATAATTAAGAGGGGGGGTTAAGCAAAAAACAGAGAAATCTTGCTCTGCTTCATCGTCAATCTCCATCCATCCATGGAGAAGCAGAGAATCTGCAAGATCTGCAACAAGAGGTTCTCAAATGGGAAAGCCATGGGTGGGCACATGAGATCTCATCTGGCCAAGCTGCCTATCCCACCAAAGCCGGACTCGCCGCCGCCGCAGCAGCACCACCTCTACCAACTCGGTGACTCGCCTGAGTCATCGTCGCCGTGTCCTCTGTTTTCTTCGTCATACAGGGGCATGCATTTTTCTTCGCTGTTGAACAACCGGAATCCGTCTTTGGACTCTGCCATCCATGACGGCGAGAGCGACACCGAGTCGCATCCGAGAAGCCAGACTCGGAGAAGATCGAAGCGGCGCCGTAAAGTGATTGGCAAAGCGTCAGAGACGCCGTTTGAGGCAGAGCAGGTGAGTTCTGTTTCTGATACTTTTTCAACTGAGGATGTTGCCAGGTGTCTCATCATGCTCTCCTTGGATAAATGGGAGAAAGTTAGGGTCCAAAAACAACTGTGTGTGTTTGCTAATGAGGATGAAGAAGACGAGGATGAGGAGGATGATTCGGGCTTTCGGGCTCGAACCCAAACCCAGACTCAGGGAAAGTTTAAATGTGAAACTTGCAGCAAAGCGTTTCGATCTTATCAGGCACTCGGTGGGCATAGGGCAAGTCACAAGAAACTCAAGGCCCCGGTTTTCGATGAGGAAGAAGAGGATGATTTTGAGGAACAAGATGATGTTCACTACCATGGAAATGCTAGAAATTTCGTGGTGGAGCAGCCGAGGACTTTCGAGTGCTCATTTTGCTTCAAACAGTTTGATTCTGGTCAAGCACTTGGTGGGCACAAGAAAGTTCATTATTACAATCATCTGATCAACAATGCCAATGCGAATGCTAGGAATGTCAATGTCAATGTCAATGCGTCATCTTCTTCCAATAATTTCGTAGACAATTTGGTGATAGATCTCAACCTCCCAGCACCAGAAGAGGAAGATGATGATGAAGATGAAGAGGTTAGCCAGATTGAGTTTTCAACTGTTTCCGAATGATGCTTTCAAAAGTCCTTGAATTTTAACTACTTTTGATCATCATGACCAACTTTTAGGCAAAAGTTGTTTTCTTTTCAAACATGCTCTAGTTTTTTTTTTTTTTTATCTTTTGTATAGACTCATGAACTAGAATTTTTCTGATTCCCCATTATCAGAAGTTAGACAGTGAATTTTCTTCTGGAGATTTGAACAAAGTTTGCCTAACTTTCATATAATTTTATCTTAATTTATTTAGCTTGAACTGAGTCATTATTATATCCATGACTCTACCATTTCCATAGCTATAGTAACTTTCCTTGGTCATATTCAATTAATTAATCTCATTTAAAGATAACACTTCTTTCTTAGGACTCGTTTGGAGTCAAGTTATTTCTGTGTTATTTATTTATCTATTTATTTATTTTTGTTTGGATGTGAAATTTGCTTCTTGTACCTGTCATCTCCTCCTTTATAGTTTGCACAGTTGGCGTTGGTGAAGAAGTCAAGAGACCTCTCTACCTTCTTATCTTCTGGGTTCTCTTTCTATATTTTGATTATGTGTGGTGAAGCCATGCATAGTCAAGCATGATATTTTCATATCCTGCCTATCACGCCATTTTGCATTCAATTATATTAAGGTTTTAGTCTTTAAGAATTCAATATGAGGCCAATACAGTCTTCACCCCAAAGACCCTCCTTCAACCTCTAGCTATTATAAGTTTATAACCTACGTAGCAACTTTTTTTAATAATATTTATAAAAAAAATGTATTCATATATAAGAATATTCATTTTAGATATCCACTTTATTCTTTACAAAAAAATTCAATTCAAAACCTCTAACTACTTCATAGTAAGAATACTACTCGAACTGAATCCTTTTTTTTTTTTCTTTCAAAACTCTTTTTCCAATAACTTTGAAAAGAAAAAAATCTCTCAAAATAAGCTCGTGGTATTCAGATTTTTGGATAATTGCAGATCTGCTGGATTGGATTCCATTTTTCAAATGCAAATTCTGGCGTGGCTGATAATTAATAATATTTTGGATAAACCCATCTCTTTCATTATTTGGATTAATATTATCGAAGACTAGATATTATACAATTAATTAATTGATATTATTACTGAAGCAAAACTAATTAAGAACATTTTTTTCGTAAGGGAATTCTAGTTCCTAGAAAATAAAGAGAAAATTCAAATGTTCGAACTCTATTATTTTATAAATATTTAAGTACATAATACAATATGTTGTGACGGATCGACCAACATGGTGTGATACATACAATATTGAATTTAACTCTAATATTTTTGTTTTTTTTTTTTTTTGTATTTTGTTTGAGCTAGCTAGGTTTATGGTATTTATGGTGGTAATTATTATTTAAAAGAAAAAAAAAGATATTATAAAGGTGGAGGTCCAAAATGAATATAGGCTACGTACGGAGAGATCGAGTGGAGAGACGCCCTCGCCATTTATTATCATCCTTACAAGAACGTCATGTTAATTGTAACCAAATTTGTAACTGTCGCGTCAGATTTGGTAATTAATAATAAGTTTAATTTCTCAAAAGTGTACATTGATGGAGGCGAAATGTCATTAACATATTTCTACTCAAGCAAGCAAAAGGTCAAAAATTGAAGGCTAATTTTTTTTAATCTTTTATTTTGAACTTTACACGTTTTGTTGTTGGTTGCTAGGTCGAGTTGAAGCTATCTATCTATATATACTGTTAAAACTACTATTTCTTTCCTTAAATGCCATTAAATACTGTTCATCTTCTTCTTCTCTCCTCTGAAACTCCAACGCAAACCCTCCAAAATCCTCCACACTTACTTCCATGACTTCTCCACCAAGCTCTCCCCCTCCCAAGCCCATAAATTCCTCCATCTACAGAGCAATGCTGATTGCAATTTTTGAGCATGGGAGAAGATGAAGAGGAAGAAGATGAACACCCTCCCATTCCATAATCCCTCCAAATCACATATTTGGGCCGATCCATGTCCCAAATTCGACTAGCAAGCCTAGTGATCTTCTCTCATATACCATTATCGACCATCAATGCTTGCGGGAAGGAACAAATTGACGCTATAAACCCAAAGAAAACCACCGTCATTGACTTCGTTTTCAATCGACATGGACTGCAAAACCACTCCCAATCTTTCCTTCTTAGCAAGAAAAAGCTCTTGCAAAAAAAAAAAAAGCAAGACAAAGCTACTCAAGTATGCCACATGAGCCAAAGACAATGTAATTGCCCAATCGTACAAGTTCAAAGCCCTAATCTCCACTTCTAATACAAAACTGGGCAAATTTGTAACACCCCGGGTATTTGAAAGAATGAAAATGTCCATTTACCCCTGGAAGTTAAAAGTTGATATTTACCCAAAAGAAGGTCAAAATATTGACTTTTGGATCAGGACATATTTTGGACACTTCGAAAAGACGGTTATACAGGTCTCAGCTTCCCGAGTACGTAGACATGTGGCATGGCAAAAACGGAAGTTGAATAGGGGTGTTTTGGTCATTTTCCATCAAGGGCATGTTGGTAATTTTGAGTGGAAGGCCTAATGTTTTCTAGAATCCTCTCCATCTTTCTTCAGCTTTCCTCAAAAATATCTCTCCCTCACCGACCTAATTCTATATAGTGTTATGTGTGTTTTGGAGGGTATTCAGTGGAATGAAGTCGAGAAGAAAAAGGGAAAATTGTGATGGAAGGGGAACGTGAAAATCGGAGGAAAAACAAGAGGAAATAGGGGGGAAAGGAAGAAGATGGGAGGTAAGGTTGAATGATAATAGGAAGAAGAGATGCAGGTAAAGTTCTGGGATGTAGAGCTCTGGGTGATCCCATAACTAGAACCCGTGATAATCCATGAAGGTCGTGACTCACCCAACGATTCCAAGACCCAAGGTGTTGGTCTGAGGAATTTATACTATTAGTGATGCCCTTGGGGTCGTTTTGAGACAAAAATAACGAAGGGAAGAGGCCTGGAAAGACTACAACGAACTTGGGAAGCCGAAGCCGAAATTCCATGAATCTGGAGCTTATAGATCCACTCCTATGAATCTCTAGATGCTTTTAGATACTTTAAATGCATAATATGGACATGGCCCACGCGCATAATATGAATTTTTGGACCCATCTCGAGGTAGCTGGTAACATGCCTGCACATGAGGCCTTCACGTAAAGGCCTACGACGGCACGTGAGCGCGCATGTAGCCGCTCCAGGTGATGCAATCAACATGAAAGTTACTTGTCTTGCATTTCTGAGTTCAATGGTATAGTATTTGAGTGATTTGGATATATAATGAAGAATTTATGCTCGTTCAAATTTTCTGTGTTAATTAGGTATACTTAGTTAGTTTTAAAAGTTTAGGGATGATTGTGTTAATTGTGATCAAAGATGAGCTTAGTTAATGTAGTGGGAGAAATGATATTATATCAATACTAAAATAGAAGTGGGAAAATCACTGTCAATCTACAGTGATTTTCCACGTTTTTCTTTTTCTTTTTTCTTTATATTTTTTTTCTTTTTCTTTTCCTTTTCCTTTATTTTATTTTTTTCCCTTTTCCTTTATACATATCAATTTTTTTTCTTTTCCTTTATATATCTTTTTTCTTTTTCTTTTTCTTTATTATTATTATTATTTTTATTTATTTTTTCTTTTCCTTTATACACATCAAAAAATCATAAAAGATATATGAAAAAAACATTGTTCCTCTACAGTGTTTTACCGGTTTTGCATTTTTTTTCCTTTCCTTTATAGATATAAAAAAATCACTGCTCATTTATGGAAAATGAGTAATACTCAATTCATATTTAATTCAACAATCCCGCGGCAACGCGCGGGCCTAATTGCTAGTTTGATCCTATATTTGACATTATATGTAGTATGATAATCTAATATTAAGGACCTACTTATGTGTAGTTAATTGTAGACTTCCCTTTAGCTATTTTTCATGTTAATTGATGATAGTAATTACTTAAATTACTATATGGATACAATACATATTTATGGTGTTTAATATAAGAAAACGCGGAAATATTTACGATTATAGCCAAGGATTTCGTTGATATTAATTTTCTGCAATTATCATATGGCTATGATATGTATTTTTATATTATAGCTTTTATAATAAAAGGGAAAATTGTTAGGTTATGTATCATAAATTGTGACCTCTTAAATGTAAGTTTAATAGCTCATATAGTAATTCGAATAAATGTAGCTATAAATTAAGTTTCGATTGGGATAAAAAATTAGTAGATTCCACCATGTGTCGGGGAAAGTGGGTTGGAAGTGGGTAGTAACCCCCTAAGGTGGAATTAATTTGGTTTATTTAACGAATTTTTGAACCGGGTTAAAAATTGTAAAATCCCTTCTCTAACACAAGGTTGCCAGACGGGAGCAGGATCGATCCAGATTCCAGGATAACAAGGGACGAGTCCTTTCAACTTGGTATCATAGCTAGAATTTGAAATATTGGCTTTTACAATAGATGAGTCAAGTTAATTCGAATATGAGCAGTATAGGATTTTTAAAAATATTTTGGAGGATTTTATGAAGTAAATTGGCATACTTGTTGACAGGACCGCCCCCGAAGGGACATTGATAACCGTGTTTGGTCCTGCTCCCGTCTGGCAAGTCGACTGAAGTTCCCAAATTACCCTCAGCACTTGCCAAACCAGGGATAGCCACACACGTACTCACTCATGCCTCCGCCTCTCGATCAGCATCGATCAACGTGCCACAACCTGGAGGGTCAATAAAAAAACACAAAAGGTGTGAGTGGAAAAAAATGAATCAGTTTATAAAACAGTTACAGAAGACATTTCTACCCTCCACGTAAAACCAATGCATGCATTCAAAATCATTTCACAACATAAGAAAACCGTGTATGAAAATCAAAATCATTTTCTTTATCTTAACCTTCGGGTCTTAGCCCGTAATCATAAACACAGGGCCTCAGCCCAAAACCATGAATCAAATCCAAGTACATAACATAATCCAAAAATCCGTCAAACCACATAAACCGGGCCACCGCCCAACACATCCGAACATCAGAAATCGTCAATAAATCACAAGTCAAATAGTTTTGTTGGATATCAATTATCGAGTCTTTAAACTCACATATATCAGGCCTTCTCGGGATATCAACGAGTCTTTAAACTCATAACATAATCAATAGGCCTCGGGGGGTATCACAATAACCGAGTCTTTAAACTCCGAGTCCTTAAACTCAATCCGGCTCTTTAAACCCAATCCGGGCCCGCCCCCGTCATCAATCAACCGGGTCTTTAAACCCAAAACATCATCTAGCAATAGTACCGGGTCTTTAAATCCAAAACCATTTGTAAATCACAACAATCCAGGATCCATCGTGATCTAAATTCCAAAATCAATCCGAAATCACATTTTGTCATAATAGGACTTATGTCCGAATTTCACATTCAAATCCCCAAGCATATCCGTCATCCATTCCCGAATTTGAATTCGCAATAATGATTTCGTAAGCTAGCATCCGAAACCACCATTCCGAACCCAAATCCAAAAATCCACTTTTACTTTTCCAAAACCTGAATCTCGTTCATCAAAATTAATTTTATGCCCTGGGCATCAAGCCCGAAATCACCTTTTCCAAAATCCGTTTTAAATAGGTGAAATCAAATCATATTTCAAATCCCAAAGCCAAAACATCAAAACCATGATCAAATCACAATATACTCGAAATCTCGTAAAACGCACAAAACCGTAATAATCTCGAAATCCGTGTCAAAACTGTAAGTCATACTCACAATCATAATCAAAACATCCTTAAAACATGATACGCACAAATCATGTAAAATCGTTCATCAAAGCATAAAAGAAACCATAGTCTCGAAATATGTGCAATCACGTATTGCATATCAAAATACGTATAAATACGAAAATCGAATTCACCATAAGTCATAATCATAATCATAGAAATCATAGAAATATTTATGTGTGCATTAAACTTTAGAAAGCAAAGTCCACTCACACACCGTCGATAACACTCGTTTTCGCGCTGCACACGTTTCCGTAATTTCCGACAATTTTCAGGAATCTCGAATCCTGTCTAAAATCATTCTTCAGGGTCACTAAGGTCTCAAATAACATCATACTAATTTCCCATAATTTTCCGGGAATTAAATATTCATTCAAAACGAAATATAAACCTTCGGACCCTCGAAACAATGTCGGAACGGTGTCCAGTTAACTCGAAATCAATGCCCAAATGTTCGTTACATTGCATAGGACAAAATTCGTGTTGAACTCACCTCGAGAATCGGGCCCACGCGCCCTCACGCGCCGCCGTAAGTGGCTGCGCGTGAAACCCACTCGCCTGCTACAATGTCATCTTCCTCACCTGACTCCCTGCTAAACGGGTCCCAAACCCGCGACACAACCCGGTCCAATCTCCTGCAAATCCAGCTTAATTGCTTCAATTTGTCCATCAAAAATCTTCCACTATAACTTAATTTAAGTTATCCGTTATTAAATTCACACATCAAGCCCTAAATCGATCATTTCCCTCATGATCAATCATACGGTTTGAACTTTCGAAATTCATTCAAATTAACTCAGTTTTCAAATTAATTGATACAGAAGCTTCATAAGACTTAGCTAAACATTAAACCACAACCAATTTCATGAAGTCTTACCTATAGGTGGTCTTCCTCAACCTCGAAATTTTCCAGAATCTGGAACTTGGGTTCTTGGCCAAACCGTGATCGATTTCCTTCAATGTTTGTACGGTTGAAGTCTAAATGAACCCAGAAGACTGTGTCTAACCTCTGTTTAGTTCCTCTCGACTCACAAATTGAATTCCAATTTTCCCTCCAATTTTCCCAAATTTTTCCCGACTCATTTTTCTCTCAAATTCTCAGTCCCTTCCTCTCCAAATGATCATGAAGCACTTCTACCCTCTCTGTTAATCAAACCGGCCTACACAATTAACTAAGGAATCCCTCAGACCCATTGTGGTTTTGGTTTCCCGCAACAGAACCAAAACCATTTCCAATGGCACCCGTGCTCTGTGTTCTTCACAGTCCAGAGCAGCTTGTTTCCACTCAGCCTTTCTGAGTGTTAAACAATTCCTCCCAATGCCACTAACAAGGATAAACAATTCGTTGAACAGACCACCCAAAGCACGGTGGTTTCAGCCATGCTGCACTGTTCCAAACAGTTCCCTTGGAAAATTACCATTTTGCCCTCCTTCACAAAATTACCAAAATGCCTCTCCTCTTCTAGAACCGTAACTCACCCGTCCGATGTCCGTTTTCAGCGTGCCGCCTGTCTACGAACTCAGGGCATCGAGACCTACCCAATGGTCCTCGAATTGTGTGGAAAATAGCGGTCGAGCAAAAAGTCAACAATTTCCCCCTTTTTGTCCTAATTACGAAAATTCCCTTGAACTTCCGAATGTCATAACTTCGTCCCTGATCGTCGGAATCGGACGTGCCACCTATCTATGGACTCTTGACGTCCCGAACTACGTCACAGTCATTGGACAAAGTCCGTTTGACTGCTCGAGCAAAAAGTCAACCGTTCGCCCATTATCTAGGGCCAAAATTGTCATTTACTTCAAATTTTCCCAATTTTCCTTTTTCGAAAGTCCGGGTCGTTACAACCTACCCCCCTTAAAGAATTTCGTCCTCGAAATTCCAATTAATGGGAGCCATAAAATTTTTCCCACGAGTACATGTCTACGATAGTCCCGAAACATAATCACTCCCAACCGAGTACAAGTCATCCCCAACTTATAGAAATCATACCACCAGTCTCAATCCTCCTGTAAACCCCTGCCCTATGGGCAGTCATACTATATACTTACTCGGAATACGTAGCCTAGCTCACGTTCGAGTCCCCACCAACCCAGAAACACAAAATCCGTCATAACTTCTCGTTTACATGTCATCCACTCGTGACATGATCCAATGGCTAAATCCTCACACATATGTCATTTGGCCACCAGGCCAATAAGCTCATAAGGTCCAATAACTCGGGAACTTATTCCCCTCACTAGGTCAATCACACCATATCCCTTTCCCAGGGTCACTATGTATAATGATTTTAACCTTTTCTCCTGATTCCTTCCTAATGCCAATAAGCACTCAATATAATCGCTCGTACTATATCGCAAGGCACATCCCTTTCTTAACCTCGACTCCACCATACACCAAGTATGGTCCTGCAGTTGGACGCCAACCGTCCAAGTTATTAGAAATCATGTATTACTCCAATCATATGGAGTTCCATAACTAACAAGATTTCACCTATCCTTAAGTTATCAAACATGACAATCCTCTCCCCAGATAGTACATGCTCCGCCAATGTGGTTGTAATCTCAATATATTTCGACCATCACCTTATCACACATTATACCTTTCTTTTTATCCATTATTACTAATCCTGATGGTCGATGCAGTACTCGTACAATCCTTCCCAAGGTATGTGACCTCTGCATACTCAACCCGTGGGTCGATCTCAACTCATACAAGAAAGGTCAAACTTCTGAGGGTTCATCTAGCATCAACACACGACTCACCGAGTCCCAAATCTTTTAGTAACATCTCATTATACACGGAAGGGATCACCAACGAGCATAAGTCACTATTTGTCCACTTGTAACCATTATACCCCAGTTCTTGCTTCCAGTGACGAATACGTCTATTTTTGACAGGACCCATCCCAATCCCCCCGGGATTAACGCGGGATAACCCTGCTCTCGTCTGACACTAAGTGTCAGAAAAGGGATATTTCTGACCTTTGCCCTCCCGGGCTATCAGAGTACACCAGGATTCGGAGGAGGTATGTGATATCTCGGTCTCTGCTACAGTCCACATCCGCTGTCAACCTGAATGGCAGTCAAAACATTAAAAGTTGTGAGTGGACAAAACAACCAGTTTATAAAAACATTTCATAAGACATTTGTACCCTTCACTAAAAATCATGCAAGCATTCGAAAACCATTTATCCGAAAGAAACCATCTGTGGGAACTAAGCCCAAAATCATAATCAAATCAAATATACGGGCCACTGCCCAAATCCATAAGAAACAAATACGGGACTCAGCCCAAAACCATAACCATACTGAAACCAAATACAAGAGCCACTGCTCAAATCCTATGCACACCTGTGCACACCACATATCACATATCATATATCATATATAATTCACACAACCAATCATGTCACGGTTTCCAAAGCTACGCGCGTGCTACCCGAGTCTCAATCCGAGTCTTCCCAAAGTCAAGGTCAATGTCTGCAGACCACTGATCCTACCTGAGGTTATAGTAACCATAGCCTTCTTGAGAGTAAGGAACCCAACTAGGGGGTGACTCCACTCAGTCGGTGCTCTGTGACTACTACGGGGTCCACCCAGGCCAACGACCCTCCCCGGAGGAGATAATAGAAGTAAAGGAAGGTATATGAACATATATATACATAACATAATATTCATGCCCGGTTCCCCTGAACCGTCATGATCTATAGCATCCATGCCATTCATATATATATATATATGTATATAGAAAACATCCTCCATGCCCGGTTCCCATAAACCGTCATGTACCACAATAACATAACAAGGGTTCATGCCGGTTCCCATAAACCGTCATGAACCTGGAAATTCATGTAAGGTTCCTGACCCGAAATCATAACCGTAAAGTAACTGGGTCTCATGCCCAAACATATGACATTAGCTGGGCATCCTGCCCGATATCTAAGGGTCAGTCACGACTCCGATCATAGTGATGCGTGCAACCATCCATCCAGGACCGCCCTCAATCCTGGTATGTCGCCGTGAATGAATCAACCGATAAGACCACCACAAGATCATGGTGCACCTATCACCGATCGATATCCTAAACCGTCAGCACTCTGAAGTCGAGCCTCCATTGGCCACCCGACCACAGATCGTGCATCGTGACCTCTCCGGAAGGAACACATCCCAAACCGGAGGCGAGCGTCACGTCGTCCGTCGTCTTGCACCAAGCATCTGCCGCGACCACGACTCGGACTCGTAGGTCATCAATAGGGTCATATGCCCAAGAAAAAACCAAATGGGTCTCATACCCGAGTTTATCCTTTTAGAAATCCTAAACCATTTCATTTTGACCATCAAAGAAACACAGACCCGTATAGGCATCGTATAGGGCCGAAACCTCGAAATACGTGCATATACGTAACCACACATCCAAATGCACTCATGGAATCACAAACAAGTATTTAAAACATATAATAAAAATTTATGCATGCACCAATTTAGAAAACAAGGTCCACTCACAGACCGTCCGAGCTGCCGCCTCAATATGCATGCCATACGGCTCTCCCGAGTCAATCACCGTTATCGGGACTCCAAAACCTATCCAAATCGTAATAAAAGGTTACTAACTACTTAATTAACCTCCCAATAAAGCCCCGTAATTTTCTGAAATTTTAAACTATTTTTAAATTCGATCCGAAACCTTCCGATGCTCTGAACATTATCGAGACGGTGTCCGATCGACACGAAACCAGTCCCAAAATGTTCGTTACATCGAATAGAAGATTTCACGTGTTGAACACATTCCAAAATTGTGGGCCACGCGCCCTCACGCGCTCCAAGAAGCCACTGCGTGTGGGCCTCACGCACCCTGCACAGTGTCTTCTTCAAGCTGCCGCGAACCAGTCCAGACTGGCCGGTTCGGTTCTGTTCTGCAACTGGACCGGCGTGACCGGTCCAGGCCCATACAATCCTCATTTTTCGTCCGTTTTGTCCCTAATCAATCCCTAAATTTCTATTTTCTCCTTTCCAATCTATTCCAATCCCTAAACCTAAGTTAAAACCCTTAAAATCCATGGTTTGATTTTGAACCAAACGGTTCAGTTTTTCCAAAATTCTCCCACGGCTTCACAGCTGTCCAAAGCTTCCCAAAACCATCCTAGAAACCTCCAAGCAAAATAATAACCATTTCCTAATCATCTAATACTAACCATAACAACAAAACATAATTTTGGATCCAAAAACCAAAACCGAGCCATACCTTCGGGTTTTATGGCTCCACCGTCCACGGCGGCTTGCCCTTGGCCGTCCAACAACCTCCTCAGTCCTCTCATCACTCCCTGGCCTCTCTGTCATGATCATAGGGTAAAGGTTGGATTAGTTTGGGTTGCACAGAGAAGAGGAAATGAGATCGGGTGGGTTTGGGTTAGAAATGAAGAAGAATGATCAATGCATGAATGTATAAGGATGGCCTGTGGATGGGTGACACTTGTCATTCATCCATTGGGCCTCCATAAAATATATGGGCCCCACTAGGGTCCAAAAGTGGTCTGTCTCGTAAAACATGCAATAGTGCCCCGAAACTTCCGTGAACCGTAACTTCGTCGTCGAACGTCCGAATTCGACGTGCCGCCTATCTACGGATTCGTATCGTCCCGATCTACGTAACCTTCCTTGTCCCTCGGCCATCGGACATCCCAGTCCAAAAGTCAAAATTTTGCCCCTTTTATCCATAATTACCAAAATTCCCTTAAACTTCCGAACGTCATAACTTCTTCCTCGAATGTTGGAATTGAACGTGTCGCCTGCCTATGAACTCGTGATGTCACAAACTACGTCACAGTCATCAGTCAAAGTCCATTTGACAGTCAGAATGAAAAGTCAATGTTTTGTCCAAGCCCTAGGGCAAAACAGTCATTTTGCATCGTTCGTCCGATTTCGCTCAACTAATCACCGATTAACCTCACTAATCGTGATTAGTCACTAATATAATCCTGGAATTCGGGACGGGTTGTTACAACCTTCCCTTCTTAATTAATTTCGTTCTCGAAATTCCAACCGACCTAATTCCAACCGTTCTTCCCTCCTTAATTAGTTTCGTTTTCGAAACTCCAGCTATCCTGATTCCACATCCACCTCGTGGAAAGCAATCGACCTCGCAACATGTGTACACTCGTACACCAACTAACCAAAACAAAACTCTTCTGCACCCAAACGTACCACTAACACTCTCGTCGCATTGACTACATTCGACCACGTCGAATGACAGTAATCACAAGTTCTGTACTGACAACACTTGTCAGTATCAGAGCAACCCGAGTATCCTATGAGCTAACCACTTGTCACATCTACCCTTTCGCTGACACAACGGCTCGACGGTTTCGTTCTCAATCTCAATCTATCCTGACGTCTGCTCCCACTGGGAGTCATCAGACCTCACTAACCAATCCACGCTGACACCTTTGACAAACTGTCACCACTTGACAGTCGTCAGTCGAAAACTGACACTATAACCACTTATGGTCACACTAACCACTAATTTACTCAACCTGAGTAAACACTACCAATATTTCACTCAACTTGTGTGTAACTGGACCCATCAGAAATACCATGACCCAACGCACAGTATCCGATGTCCAGTCTACGACCTCAAATAATCTGATGGTAGCGGAACCAATCCGACTACCAACACGCTCACCGACGTACCACTGGTATATCCAAAATACCGCTACCAGACACCACAAGCCTGTCCAGTATCGTACCTCGAACAACGCACAAGGTACATACCTCTATTACCAACCAGACTACAACAACAACCTAAGTCGTAGCCAATCACGTTCCTATTCTGGAGTCCATCTGTCCAATCCAGTACTAGACAAATCAAAACTCCGACCCATTATCCATTTCCAAATCCGAATCCAAAATCATCATTCCGTAAACTAGTATTAGGAATGACCATTCCGAACCCAAATCCATAAATCCACTTTCAAGTTCCAAAATCGAATCCTGAATCGTCATCCAGAAATTCGATTCCAAAACCCGAAATTTCGTTCATGTCTACCGAGACGCACCAAACTGAACCTATCGGTTACCTGTTCAACCGATTACCACAATACAATCGATTGACTTCATAGGGAAGCCAATCCCAACATCAAGACATCTAGGCTGACCAAATCCGACATCGTCGGAAACTTACTCGCTCAAGTAACAAGCCATACGGGATTTACCTCGAAAAGAAGTTCAGTCCCATCATCCTCAACTCAAACATCCAACTAAGAGTGATAAACTCTCCACCTATCTGGTCCATCGTAACCGTCCTTGTCCCTCGGCCATCGGACATCCCAGTCCAAAAGTCAAAATTTTGCCCCTTTTATCCAAAATTACCAAAATTCCCTTAAACTTCCGAACGTCATAACTTCTTTCTCGAATGTCGGAATTGAACGTGCCACTTGTCTATGAACTCGTGACGACACGAACTACGTCACGGTCATTGGTCAAAGTCCATTTGACCGCCAGAATGAAAAGTCAACGGTTTGCCCACGTCTAGGGGCAAAACAGTCATTTTGCATCATTCGTCCAATTTTGCTGAACTAATCACCGATTAACCTCACTAATCGTGATTAGTCACTAATCTAATCCTGGAATTCGGGACGGGTTGTTACAGTTTTTCCTAGGATTCACGCTAATCCCGACCGTTATTCGTTCGGCCAGACCTACCACTTATTTAAAAATATGTTTTGCTCTGAGGCATTTGCTACACCTGTCCAGTATCTCACACACTCCTGTACATATGAGGACACCAACCGATCAACTCTCAGTTCTTAGTTCCAATAACTCTGACCTCCTTCCGGGTCAATCACCAAAGCTAGAAAAACATGGTAGAGAACCCCCCCCTACAATCCTCTGTGGTCTCCAACAAGTCTCAGACCAACTCACATTTCCCAAACCTACTCTGGTCTATCAGACTTAACACTTATTCAACTATATCTCTCTCTGAGGGCATTCAATACACCTATTCAGTACATTACACGCTCATCGGTACATATAAGTACTGCAATGGGGTCAGACTACCCGACTCCTCATCTCTCAACTATAACTAGTCCATTTGGCCATCCAAGGGTATCACTATCAACTAATCTTAGCCATATCAAATCCGAACATGATCCTTTTCTCTCTTTTACTCAAATCAACAATCACCACCATGTTGGCCTCTCTTAATAAGGTCACTACTCACAACCTTCCCACGAAACCACAATTCCTAAACTCGTGATACGAAATCCTTATTCCATACAGTTACCTTATTAAGTTCTCCAAAATCAACATGTAAACTCAGATCATCGTAAACTCAATTTCTCATCCTAGAAAAATCTCAAGAATAGGTTGAGAAATTTGGGCATCCGCAGCCCTCACTAGGAATCTCATACACGAAGCACAAACACCACACATGTGACCAACAAACTTGAATACCTCATACCAACCATCTATTGGTTGTGAGGATCACAGTCATCCTAAAGGGTAACACCCTCGAGTCCCCCTGAAATATAACCTCTGGAATCCTAGATTCCACGTGTCACTCTCTAATCAACATACTCGATAGAAGTCTCATGGGTCATCAACCAATCCATTCCAAGGATTACATCCAATTCATCCAATTCTAAGTCAGCCACTAGGCGAACAAGCCAGTCATCCTGGGTAACCTCACATCAGGAGGTCTACCCCCCTTATGTCTCACCAATTTTACCATATATAATTACCAAGGTTACCACATAACTATTATCAAGTATCACACCGGTAACTCTAGTCAGTTCAACGACTTCCATACCAAAACCAATCACAAAAAACACCACATCCGGCCAATAGCCAATCTCAAGTCATGGAAGAGTGGATAGCCCGGGACCTACCCAATACATACGTTCGGGGTTAAACTTACATCATGACCACTAGTAATAGGTATCCAGGTCCTCACTCCGGGGCTACTCAGACTTCCTACGAAGGAATTGCAAATCCCCGGGCATGTGGTCCCAACTGACCACGCCCCTATGGTCTATCACGGGCCCCACCAACTCCTCCCTCGCCTGTCATATCAAAAGTCAATATAGGAGCCAATCCTCACTCTACCACACCCCAACAGCGCCATCTCACTATATCAATCAATCTGTATAACCATTTCTTTATGGTGTGACAAGGCGACTCCCAATCATACTATTACTATATACTTACCCTTGTTACCTTACCTCCCAGCGGACCCGACTTGCGTCCCACTGAACTGGACTATCTCCTAAGTCCAACTCCTTGTACACCTCGGGTTTCCGCCCGAACCTCAGTCACTAAGGACACTGACGCGTCCTATTAGTCCAAAACAAGGCCAAGCCATGATTTCCTAACTCATCAGTATCTGACCATATACCAGTCCTTGGCATCCTAAGTGCCAAACATTCCTCAATCAGCCTTTCTGGCTGCTCTCGAGCCTTGATACCTTACCATGGCTCATCTCAATTTTCTACTCAATATCCTGACTCACCTTGAGTCCAACATCTACATCTCGACTCCTCTTGAGTCCAATCTCATACCAATCAATCATGCCATCATTGACATACCCAGTCAACGAGCACATACCAATGGTCAACCATATCTTATACGACCGATAAGGCCTAAGAGATATCCCATCACATTTTAGACACTTTAAATACACATTCCATGTAAGGAATCCACTGTGAATAATCTCAACAAATAGTAGTTCACGGTGTACACTAAATACCACCTTACCCTCAACGCAGGGTCAATCTCATCCGAGATCTATCACGAGGTCTCCTACACTCTCGTCTACCCTTCTCACTACAAGGTCGTGCACGAGGCTTACGCTTCGGAGGCATGATGTGGCAACAGAATCAGCAACCTAGTGCTCTGATACCAAATTGACAGGACCGCCCCCGAAGGGACATTGATAATTGTGCCCGATCCTGCTCCCGTCTGGCAAGTCGACTGAAGTTCCCAAATTACCCTCAGCACTTGCCAAACCAGGGATAGCCACACACGTTGACAGGACCCGTCCCAACTGGGCGTCAAAAACCGTAATCGGTCCTGCTCCCGTCTGACAAGTCAACTAAAGGTCCGAAACTCCCTTTCAGTGCTTGCCAGACAAGGGATGTTTGCGCGGATTTCTGCTGCTGTCACTGCCTCACGATCAGTCCCGAACGTCGTACCACGGCCTGGAGGGTCACAAAACAGAAATGGTGTGAGTGGACAAAAATAACCTCTTATAAAAACATTTATCAAAATACAATCTTACCCTCCAGTTTTCACAAACTTGCATGCATATCGTGAAACATGAGTGACCGATAAAATCAAAACATATTTTCCCATGGTCCATAAAACTCATGATCACCAATTCAGTTCATGTTATAAAACATCAAATCCCGGCTCTCAGGCCAAAACATGTGAAAACATAATCACCTGGCCACAAGGACCAAAAACCCGTACTCAATACCAGTACATCATCACAATCAATACCAATCAGCATTACTTACCAGTGCACAATAAATATATCAATCCAATCAATCCGCACTACTCACGAGTGCATAAAATATCACCAATCACATCTGCACTACTCACAAGTGCACAATCAATCAAACTGCACTACTCACAAGTGCTGCACTACGCGTAGGCCAATATCCAGTCACTCTCTCGGGAATAAACACCTCTGGGCTCAACCCCCTCGGGCTCAGTCACCTCTGGGCGAACACATCCCCAGGATCAGACACCTCCGAGTGGTACATCCAGGCTCAGTATCATCCGAGAAGCTGACTACCATAGGATCAACTCCCGATCCTACAATCACATCCCCCAAGCTCCGGTCGTCTGGGTAATCCCCCCCCAAGTACCGACCGTCTGGGAATATCACAATCACAATGAAAACCATCCCGGGAATTACATCCCAAAACATTTCAATCAAATCTTGACTTCATACCAAGTCAAGGTCATTCTCAACTGGGTCTCAAGCCCAAAATACCTTTTACACATAAACCGTTAAAATCACATTTAAATCAATAGAATAATCCGAAAAATCATCATTGACTCACCAACCAAGTCAAAACATCATTTTAGAAATCATTTAGACTCCGGGCCTAGCCCAAAACATCATTTGCACGTACCTCGTAAAACGTGCCCGAAAGACTGATTAAAATAATCATAAAATCACAAAAATCATTAATTTCATCAAATTCACAAGTGACTCCAAAACCGAGTCAAAATCACTATTCACTTGGGTTATCATGCCCAAAATATCATTATTACGCAAATCCATGCATTGCAACCTCCGTTGCCATTTTCACGTAAATCCACGAAATTGACCCTCGACTCATTCCCGAGTCACCATATCATCTTTCAATCCATGACTCAATAATCCGAGTCCAAACATTATTTTCAATCAATTTCAATCCCGGACTCATAAACCAAGTCCAAACATCATTTTTACCAAATTTCGTAATTTCTCGAAAATCACCCAATAATAATAATATAATAATCATAAAACCGAGAAATTACCGGATTGAAACACAAATCATGCCCAAGCATATAAAATCATATAATAAGGCATTTAAATCATATATGCATGCATCACTGTTAGAAAATAAAGTCCACTCACACACACCGTCCAAAACGGTCCGTTCCGAGCTGCACGTTTTTCCGTAAAATCTGGAAATCACAACTCCTGTCCAAAACCATTATAGAGGGTTACTAACATCTCAAAATACAACATATAATTTTCCCCAACTTTTCCGGGATTTAAATACGTATTTTTAACGTAATACAAAACTTCGGATACGCGGAGTATTATCGAAACAATATCCGATTTCCCCGAAACCAACGTCAAAATGTTCGTTACACTAAGAGGATCAAAAGTCATGTTGACCTCACCTTGAGACTAGGCCGGACGCGCCCTCACGCGCCGCCGTGAGTGGCTGCGCGTGAAATCCACGCGCCTGCTACAGTGTCACCGTCCCAACCCGTTTGTCTGGTAAACGGGTCGTTTAACCCGCGATCAGACCCGGTTTCAGTCCTATCAATTCGACACTGAATTCATCAATTGAGCATTCAAACAGCTTCGAATTAAGTTCAATTTAAGATCTGTGGACACAATTACAATCGAACTTACCTCAAACCTCATGATCACAGTTGATCATTCAAAGAACACCCCGCACACTGTTCATTCTCAGAACTCCCTCAATTTCAATCGATTTCTCTCAATTGATGCAACCAGAAGCTTCAGTGGATTCAGGTAAACTCTTTCCCCATCTCAATTGCATCAATTCACGGCTCAAACGCCACGACTCAAACTCGATCCTTCGTCACTGTGCAACTATGGAGTTCAGTCAATTTCAATCAGTTTCTTCCAATTGATGGATCCAGAAGCATCGTGGGATCCTCAGGAACACAATCCCCACATCAATTACACCGTTTGATCGCTCCAAGATCACGACACAGCCTCGATTTCTCTCACTGTTACCAAACCCGTTCAGAGCCAAATGAGCCTCAATTCAACTCGTTTTTTATTTGAAACAACTCGTCTCAACCTCAGGAAGCTGAATGTGAGCTTCAATTTGATCCTCACGACCCCTCACTCGACATTTGAATTTCCCCCCAATTTTCTAAATTTTCGATTTTGATTTCATCCTCCCTCACTCTGTCCCGTGTATTTCTCTCAATTAATACAATCTTCAAGTCTCACAATTCCCTCAATTCTGCCACAAGAAGGCAGCCAAGTCCCCCAGCTCACACACTCAATTGATGTAGTTCACGGTATAAGGAAATATGGAGGAAAAGGAAGAGAAAATGGAGGACAAGGATGATTAGGGATGATGATGATGTTGTAATGATGGTGTTGGGAGGGAAACATGGAGCTGGAATCAAGGGATGGGTGACACTTGTCACTCATCCGGATGTGCACAGTCACCGGGTACTGTTCATATTAAACTATTATTTTATTCCCGGTTCGTTCGGTTAATCGAGCCCGATTCCGTGACCATAACTTCGTCGTCGAATCTCCGATTTCGGCATGCCGCCTGTCGTTGGATTCGTATCGACGAGACCTACGTAACGGTCCTTGGCCCTCGTCCGTTGGACTTCCCGGCCAAAAAGTCAACATTTGGCCCCTACTATGCCAAATTACCAAAATGCCCCTCATCTTCCGATCATCATAACTTTCACTACAAATGTCGGAATCGAACGTGCCACCTGTCTATGAACTCGTGACGTCCCGAACTACGTCATAGTCATTGGTCAAAGTCCGTTTGACCGCCTGAACTAAAAGTCAACATTTTGCCCACGCCAGGGGCAAAACGGTCATTTTGCACGTTTCGTCCGATTTCACTCAACTAATCCCCGATTAGTCATTCTAGATCATGATGAATTCATATTCAATCCCGATATTCGGGACGGGTCATTACAACCTTCCCTCCTTAAAGAATTTCGTCCCCGAAATTCCAACTATCCGTATTCCACAACCACTTCGTGGAAAAACAATTGGCCACACATCACGTGTACACATGTACACCCACTAGCCAACACAGAATTCGTCTGCACAGAGACGTCACATCACAGATGCACGTCGTACTGACTACACTCGACCACCCCGAGTGAAAATGAATCACCAGAAATTGGCAATGTCATCACTAAGCTGACTCTTTCAGCTTGAAGGCCCCACGTAATTACTAATGTGCCCTGACATCCGCTCTCATAGAGAGTCACCAAAACTCACTTGGCAGTCCATGCTGACACCACAAGCCAAACTGTCACCACAAGCCAAACTGTCACCACCGAGCTTTACCACCCTAGTAAAGCGCCAATCAGTAACAAATCAGTGACAACACATCAAACCACCACGTCCGTCAATGTAGCACAAGATCAACAGCATGATCTCCCCTCGCAGGGCAAACTCAATCCTGCGACAAATACCAACAGCAGTATCCACAACTGTCACCCCCCCTCAGCGATCCCAGATGCTGGTAAGGTCACGGCAAGGTAACATCTCGCCGCAAAGCAACTTGCGGTCACACTAACCACCAACTCACTCATCCTGAGTATATGCATACCGTCATCACACTCAAACAGACGGTGTAACTGGAACATATTGAACACCAGCCTAGCAGTGATCACACAACTCAACACTAGAGTTATACTAGCCAACCATGGCTCAGAGCACCTGCTCAAACAATCACTGAAATCATCAGAATCACTCTGCCCAGTGCATCATGTTCAATGTCCAGTTCACGTTCACAACCCATCCCATGGTATCAGGATTAAGCCGACTACTAACACGTTCACCAACGTACTACTGGTATAACCCGTATACCGTCACCCGACACCACAAGTCTGCAAAGTATCGTACCCCAAACCATAAACAAGGTACACACATCTATCCATTGACAAGACTACAACCACCTAGGTCATAGCCAAACATGTTCCAATAATGGAGTCCATTTGCCCAAACCAGCAAGAGAAGAATCGAAACTCCGCCAATCAGTTAATTCCGATTCCGAATCCGAATCCGCAATTTCGTAAGAAATCCCGAATCCAAACCCATACATCACATTTTTAATTCATGTCCAAATCCCAATCCGAAATTATTATTCCGTAAGCTAGCATTTGGAATAATCATTCCGCACCCAAATCCAGTATTCCACTTTCAAGTTCTAAAATCGAATCCTGAATCGTCACCCAGAAATTCGATTCCAAAACCCGAAATCTCGTTCACGTCCACTCGGACGCACCAAAACCGAACCTATCGGTTACCCACTCATTATACTCGGTTGACTTCATAAGGAAGCCAATCCAACAACCACACGGTTAAGGTTGACAAAATCCGATCACTTCGGAAACCTACTCACTTGAGTAACATACCACAAAAGGGCTCCACTTCGAAAAGAAGTTCAGTCCCGTCATTTATGACTCACATACCGGAGTAAGAGTGACAAACTCTCTACCCAACTGGATCATCAGGATTACGGTCCAGATCTATCACGACGCCAGCTGACCATGAACATCACGATCCTAGATCGTCACAATGCCCAATGTCCATGACATCACAAACCCGATCCACCTAGGGAAAACCAAGGATGATCCCAAAACGATAACACCAATATTCATCACCAGGTCAAGTTTATTCTGGGCCCAACACGCCCATCTACAAACCAGACTGTTAACAAAAACAACCATCCGGACCCACAGTAGTCCGACACACCCACAACACCTGATACAATATTACATCACAAATGGACAATACAAACCATTTACAAGGTATCACGAAAACATGAATCAATACAATTATTCTGACCTACGGTCAAGTCGATCGGGGCAGTTCCTTCGCAAATGTCCGAGTTTCCTACAAAAGTGACAAGTGGCAGTGCTGAGGCGACTTGCCCCACCACGCCGCTTACTTATCGATTGGGTTGAAGTTCCACCCGAATGAACGCCTACCGAGGATTGCGACACAAGATTATGAAGGTTAACTCGCTTCGTTGTTTCCTGACTCATCTGTTCAGTATCCTGACGCTCTCGGCGTCGTCCAGAGCCCAAAGATTGTTCTGGCATAGGTAAAATAGTAGCCTCCACTCGGATAGCAGCATCCGATAATTCCCTCAGGGTGGAATACGAGCCAACAGTTACAGCTCCTCGTAACTCATTCCTCAATCCCTGCTCAAACCTTCGACACTTATCCGCCTCAGTAGCCACATACAGAGGAGCAAAACTAGATAAGTGCAAAAATTGCTGTTCATAATCGACCACTGACCGATTCCCTTGCTGCAATTGGAGAAACTCAACCTCCCTAGCGTTCCGAAATGAGCGAGGATAAAACTGATCCAAAAATCGCTCTCGGAATGCATCCCATGCCAAGGTACGGGCATCCCAGCCAGTCAACTGTAAACTATGCCACCACCTGTAAGCATAGCCATCCAAGAGAAAAGTGGCTAAGGGTACCATGTCCTCCAGGGGACATATCATAACCTCAAAAATCCTTTCCAATCGAGTAAGCCAATCTTCGGCACCATCCGGTCCCGAATCACCACGAAACACAGTGGCTCCCAACCGTCGAGCTCGCTCAATATCTGGGTCTTTACTAACACTACTCTCGCCCCTCCCATCTTCAGACCGTGTACGGGACGCACGACTCGGAGGCATGACGTATCAACAGAAATCAAGAACCAAATGCTCTGATACCAATTTGACAGGACCCGTCCCAACTGGACGTCAAAAACCGTGCCCGGTCCTGCTCCCGTCTGACAAGTCAACTAAAGGTCCGAAACTCCCTTTCAGTTCTTGCCAGACAAGGGATGTTTGCGCGGATTTCTGCTGCTGTCACTGCCTCACGATCAGTCCCGAACGTCGTACCACGGCCTGGAGGGTCACAAAACAGAAATGGTGTGAGTGGACAAAAATAACCTCTTATAAAAACATTTATCAAAATACAATCTTACCCTCCAGTTTTCACAAACTTGCATGCATATCGTGAAACATGAGTGACCGATAAAATCAAAACATATTTTCCCATGGTCCATAAAACTCATGATCACCAATTCAGTTCATGTTATAAAACATCAAATCCCGGCTCTCAGGCCAAAACATGTGAAAACATAATCACCTGGCCACAAGGACCAAAAACCCGTACTCAATACCAGTACATCATCACAATCAATACCAATCAGCATTACTTACCAGTGCACAATAAATATATCAATCCAATCAATCCGCACTACTCACGAGTGCATAAAATATCACCAATCACATCTGCACTACTCACAAGTGCACAATCAATCAAACTGCACTACTCACAAGTGCTGCACTACGCGTAGGCCAATATCCAGTCACTCTCTCGGGAATAAACACCTCTGGGCTCAACCCCCTCGGGCTCAGTCACCTCTGGGCGAACACATCCCCAGGATCAGACACCTCCGAGTGGTACATCCAGGCTCAGTATCATCCGAGAAGCTGACTACCATAGGATCAACTCCCGATCCTACAATCACATCCCCCAAGCTCCGGTCGTCTGGGTAATCCCCCCCCAAGTACCGACCGTCTGGGAATATCACAATCACAATGAAAACCATCCCGGGAATTACATCCCAAAACATTTCAATCAAATCTTGACTTCATACCAAGTCAAGGTCATTCTCAACTGGGTCTCAAGCCCAAAATACCTTTTACACATAAACCGTTAAAATCACATTTAAATCAATAGAATAATCCGAAAAATCATCATTGACTCACCAACCAAGTCAAAACATCATTTTAGAAATCATTTAGACTCCGGGCCTAGCCCAAAACATCATTTGCACGTACCTCGTAAAACGTGCCCGAAAGACTGATTAAAATAATCATAAAATCACAAAAATCATTAATTTCATCAAATTCACAAGTGACTCCAAAACCGAGTCAAAATCACTATTCACTTGGGTTATCATGCCCAAAATATCATTATTACGCAAATCCATGCATTGCAACCTCCGTTGCCATTTTCACGTAAATCCACGAAATTGACCCTCGACTCATTCCCGAGTCACCATATCATCTTTCAATCCATGACTCAATAATCCGAGTCCAAACATTATTTTCAATCAATTTCAATCCCGGACTCATAAACCAAGTCCAAACATCATTTTTACCAAATTTCGTAATTTCTCGAAAATCACCCAATAATAATAATATAATAATCATAAAACCGAGAAATTACCGGATTGAAACACAAATCATGCCCAAGCATATAAAATCATATAATAAGGCATTTAAATCATATATGCATGCATCACTGTTAGAAAATAAAGTCCACTCACACACACCGTCCAAAACGGTCCGTTCCGAGCTGCACGTTTTTCCGTAAAATCTGGAAATCACAACTCCTGTCCAAAACCATTATAGAGGGTTACTAACATCTCAAAATACAACATATAATTTTCCCCAACTTTTCCGGGATTTAAATACGTATTTTTAACGTAATACAAAACTTCGGATACGCGGAGTATTATCGAAACAATATCCGATTTCCCCGAAACCAACGT
The DNA here is from genome assembly GCA_032719365.1 of Prinsepia uniflora. Lineage (NCBI taxonomy): Eukaryota > Viridiplantae > Streptophyta > Magnoliopsida > Rosales > Rosaceae > Prinsepia > Prinsepia uniflora. The sequence goes on from CM064869.1 coordinate 63,610,965, forward strand.
CAAAATGTTCGTTACACTAAGAGGATCAAAAGTCATGTTGACCTCACCTTGAGACTAGGCCGGACGCGCCCTCACGCGCCGCCGTGAGTGGCTGCGCGTGAAATCCACGCGCCTGCTACAGTGTCACCGTCCCAACCCGTTTGTCTGGTAAACGGGTCGTTTAACCCGCGATCAGACCCGGTTTCAGTCCTATCAATTCGACACTGAATTCATCAATTGAGCATTCAAACAGCTTCGAATTAAGTTCAATTTAAGATCTGTGGACACAATTACAATCGAACTTACCTCAAACCTCATGATCACAGTTGATCATTCAAAGAACACCCCGCACACTGTTCATTCTCAGAACTCCCTCAATTTCAATCGATTTCTCTCAATTGATGCAACCAGAAGCTTCAGTGGATTCAGGTAAACTCTTTCCCCATCTCAATTGCATCAATTCACGGCTCAAACGCCACGACTCAAACTCGATCCTTCGTCACTGTGCAACTATGGAGTTCAGTCAATTTCAATCAGTTTCTTCCAATTGATGGATCCAGAAGCATCGTGGGATCCTCAGGAACACAATCCCCACATCAATTACACCGTTTGATCGCTCCAAGATCACGACACAGCCTCGATTTCTCTCACTGTTACCAAACCCGTTCAGAGCCAAATGAGCCTCAATTCAACTCGTTTTTTATTTGAAACAACTCGTCTCAACCTCAGGAAGCTGAATGTGAGCTTCAATTTGATCCTCACGACCCCTCACTCGACATTTGAATTTCCCCCCAATTTTCTAAATTTTCGATTTTGATTTCATCCTCCCTCACTCTGTCCCGTGTATTTTTCTCAATTAATACAATCTTCAAGTCTCACAATTCCCTCAATTCTTCCACAAGAAGGCAGCCAAGTCCCCCAGCTCACACACTCAATTGATGTAGTTCACGGTATAAGGAAATATGGAGGAAAAGGAAGAGAAAATGGAGGACAAGGATGATTAGGGATGATGATGATGTTGTAATGATGGTGTTGGGAGGGAAACATGGAGCTGGAATCAAGGGATGGGTGACACTTATCACTCATCCGGATGTGCACAGTCACTGGGTACTGTTCATATTAAACTATTATTTTATTCCCGGTTCGTTCGGTTAATCGAGCCCGATTCCGTGACCATAACTTCGTCGTCGAATCTCCGATTTCAGCATGCCGCCTGTCGTTGGATTCGTATCGACGAGACCTACGTAACGGTCCTTGGCCCTCGTCCGTTGGACTTCCCGGCCAAAAAGTCAACATTTGGCCCCTACTATGCCAAATTACCAAAATGCCCCTCATCTTCCGATCATCATAACTTTCACTACGAATGTCGGAATCGAACGTGCCACCTGTCTATGAACTCGTGACGTCCCGAACTACGTCATAGTCATCGGTCAAAGTCCGTTTGACCGCCCGAACTAAAAGTCAACATTTTGCCCACGCTAGGGGCAAAACGGTCATTTTGCACGTTTCGTCCGATTTCACTCAACTAATCCCCGATTAGTCATTCTAGATCATGATTAATTCATATTCAATCCCGATATTCGGGACGGGTCATTACACACGTACTCACTCATGCCTCCGCCTCTCGATCAGCCTCGATCAACGCGCCACAACCTAGAGGGTCAATAAAAAAACACAAAAGGTGTGAGTGGACAAAAATGAATCAGTTTATAAAACAGTTACAGAAGACATTTCTACCCTCCACGTAAAACCAATGCATGCATTAGAAATCATTTCACAATATAAGAAAACCGTGTATGAAAATCAAAATCATTTTCTTTATCTTAACCTTCGGGTCTTAGCCTGTAATCATAAACACAGGGCCTCAGCCCAAAATCATGAATCAAATCCAAGTACATAACATAATCCAAAAATCCATCAAACCACATAAACAGGGCCACCGCCCAACACATCCGAACATCGAAAAATCGTCAATAAATCACAAGTCAAATATTTTTGATGGATATCAATTACCGAGTCTTTAAACTCATATATATCGGGCCTTCCCGCGATATCAACGAGTCTTTAAACTCAGAACATAATCAATAGGCCTCAGGGGGGTATCACAATAACCCAGTCTTTAAACTCCGAGTCTTTAAACTCAATCCGGGTCTTTAAACCCAATCCGGGCTTGCCCCCGTCATCAATCAACCGGGTCTTTAAACCCAAAATATCATCCAGCAATAGTACCGGGTCTTTAAACCCAAAATATCATCCAGCAATAGTACCGGATCTTTAAACCCAAAACCATTTGTAAATCACACCAATCTCGGATCCATCGTGATCCAAATTCCAAAATCAATCCAAAATCACATTTTGTCATAATAGGACTTATGTCCGAATTTCACATTAAAATCCCCAAGCATATCCGTCATCCATTCCCGAATTCGAATTTGCAATAATGATTCCGTAAGCTACCATCCGGAACCACCATTCCGAACCTAAATCCGAAAATCCACTTTTACGTTTCCAAAACCCGAATCTCGTTCATCAAAAATACTTTTATGCCCTGGGCATCAAACCCGAAATCACCTTTTCCAAAATTCGTTTTAAATCTTTGAAATCAAATCATATTTCAAATCCCAAAGCCAAAACATCAAAACCATGATCAAATCACAATATACTCAAAATCTCGTAAAATGCGCAAAATCGTAATAATCTCGAAATCCGTGTCAAAACCGTAAGTCATACTCACAATCATAATCAAAACATCCTTAAAACATGATACGCACAAATCATGTAAAATCGTACATCAAACCATCATCAAAGCATAAAAAAAAAACCATAGTCTCGAAATACGTGCAATCACGTATTGCATATCAAAATACGTATAAATACGAAAATCGAAATCACCATAAATCATAATCATAGAAATCATAGAAACATTTATGCATGCATTAAACTTTAGAAAGGAAAGTCCACTCACACATCGTCCATAATGCTCGTTTTCGCGCTGCACTCGTTTCCGTAATTTCCGACATTTTCTAGGAATCTCGAATCCTGTCCGAAATCATTCTTCAGGGTCACTAAGGTCTAAATAACATCATACTAATTTCCCATAATTTTCTGGAAATTAAATATTAATTAAAAATGAAATATAAACCTTCGGACCCTCGAAACGGTGTCCGGTTAACTCGAAATCAATGCCCAAATGTTCGTTACATTGCATAGGACAAAAGACGTGTTGAACACACCTCGAGAATCGGGCCCACGTGCCCTCAAGCGCCACCATGAGTGGCTGCGCGTTAAAGCCACGCGCCTGCTACAGTGATGCTATAGTGTCATCTTCCTCACCCGACTCCCTGCTAAAAGGGTCCCTAACCCGCGACACAACCCTGTCCAATCTCCTGCAAATCCAGCTTAATTGCTTCAATTTGTCCATTGAAAACCTTCCACTAGAACCTAAGTTAAGTTCTCTGTTATTAAATTCACACATCAAGCCCTAAATCGATCATTTCCCTCATGATCAATCATACGGTTTGAACTTTCGAAACTCATTCAAATCAACTCAGTTTTCAAATTAATTGATACAGAAGCTTCATAAGACTTAACTAAACAAACCCCAACCAATTTCACAAAGTCTTACCTGTAGGTGGTCTTCCTCAACCTCGAAATTTTCCAGAATCTGGAACTTGGGTTTGTTGATACCATATCGACCGACCACCTAAGCACATGGCCTTCTAGGACAGGACCGGCGCCGAATGATTCGCCGATCGGCACCTCCACAACCTTGGCCCGCCAACCGGCACGTGCCTACAGAGCTGTCATTCGACACCTAACAGGGCACAGACGCCAGCTGGCTGCGACAGTCACCTAACCAACTCTGCCATACCCATTCCCTGACGGAGGCAGGTTGGGACTCCAGCTGGCGCCTCATCTAGATGTCCAGGGCTTGTCAGGAAACTCTCAGCCACAAAGCACAACTTGCTCCCACAAAAGTAGCCCACCTATTGCAGTTATGGCTACTATAAATACCTCGAAACCCTTCACAAAGGTAAGCTCTGAGACTCGATCCAGAACATTGTATTTACTTGCCTTTCGGCACTCGGATACTAACCTTGGCATCGGAGCCTCTTCGGCCGACACCACACCGGTGTCAAGACTTTGCAGGATCCCTGCCGAGCAGCAACGCCACCAGCGGGCCCAAGACACCATACGACTGGTCCCAGATCCCCCAGCGGGTCTCATCGAGTTGGTCATTTCAGGATCAAACAGGGTTCTTGGCCAAACCGTGATCGATTTCCTTCAATGTTTGTACGGTTGAAGTCTAAATGAGCCCAGAAGACTGTGTGTAATCTCTGTTTAGGTCCTCTCGACTCACAAATTGAATTCCAATTTTCCCAAATTTTTCCCGACTCAGTTTTCTCTCAAATTCTCAGTCCCTTCCTTTCCAAATGATCATGAAGTACTTCTACCCTCTCTGTTAATCAAACCGGCCTACACAATTAACTAAGGAATCCCTCAAACCCACTGTGGTTTTGGTTTCCCGCAACAGACCCAAAACCATTTCCAATGGCACCCGTGCTCTGTGTTCTTCACAATCCACAACAGCTTGTTTCCACTCAGCTTTTCTCAGTGTTAAACAATTCCTCCCAATGCCACTAACAAGGATAAACAATTCGTTGAACAGACCACCCAAAGCACGGTGGTTTCAGCCATGCTGCATTGTTCCAAACAGTGCCCTTGGAAAATTACCATTTTGCCATCCTTCACAAAATTACCAAAATGCCCCTCCTCTTCTAGAACCGTAACTCACTTGTTCGATGTCCGTTTCCAGCGTGCCACCTGTCTACTAACTCAGGGCATCGAGACTTACCCAACAGTCCTCGAATTGCGTGGAAAGTAGCGGTCGAGCAAAAAGTCAATAATTTCCCCCTTTTTGTCCTAATTACAAAAATGCCCTTGAACTTCTGAACGTCATAACGTCTTCCCTGATCGTCGGAATCGGACGTGCCACCTATCTATGGACTCGTGACGTCCCGAACTATGTCACAGTCATTGGTCAAAGTCCGTTTGACCTCTCTAGCAAAAAGTCAACCGTTCGCCCATTATCTAAGGGCAAAATCGTCATTTACTTCAAAATTTTCCAATTTTCCTTTTCCGAAAGTCCCGATCGTTACACTTGTTGTGTGGAAATGTTTTATAAATCGGTTCAATTTGGGCCTAATTTTAATTATGAGTTAAAGTCTTGGCATGCAACAACAAATTGAACTTAGTTTTCATAAAATCGTTAACTATTTTTGGAATGTCAAACTAATTTGAAATACTTGAATTTTATAAAGCTTTTTATATGTGTAGATTGTTCTGGATAATGCTTGGGCTAACATACTTGGTTTGATTGGAATTAAGGGTCGTAGTAATGGGTGATTCGTGACTATGATTCGTAATTTCCAAATAATCACCGACCTGTTAAGAGGATTCAATGATTAATGATGAATTTTGCGAACTTTGGAATATGTTGGTTTGGATAGGGTTTTAAAATGATTTTTTTTTATGTTGGCTAAACTCTGATTTGGAATTTCGTTTGATCAAGGTGATAATAACTTCAATTTGGTTTTGGGTGATCATTGATGAGTCTTGGGAACCTTAAATAAATTACAAGAATGGAAATTATTTTATGGAACGTTTTACGAGATTAAGTGTGGATTGTGCTTCGAATTAAGTTGAGGGCTATGAAACTAATATGTGTTTATGACATTTGTTGTAAGACCCGTGTCATGTAGGGAACGGTGAACAATCCCACATTCCTGCGAGGGGGAATGGTCTAGGAGAGGATGGTGGTGTGCCTTAAAGGTGTAGGCACACACCTATCTAGCACTAGGCCTTTTGGGAGCTCAAGTGGCTTTGGGGGGGATTGGAACCCCAAAGTTAAGCGAGTTGAGGCTTGTGCAATTCCATGATGGGTGACCCCCTGGAAGTTGCACCATGAGCTCCCGAAAACAAAACCGTGAGGGCGAGGCCCAAAGCGGACAATATGGTGCTAGATGAGTCGGGTCCTGACAATTTGGTATCAGAGCTAGATCCCGACCGGGAAGTGTGCCAGCGAGGACGCTGGGCCCTAAGGGGGTGGATTGTAAGACCCGTGTCCTGTAGAGAACGGTGAACAATCCCACATTCCTGCGAGGGGGAATGGCCTGGGAGAGGATGATGGTGTGCCTTAAAGGTGTAGGCACACACCTATCTAGCACTAGGACTTTTGGGAGCTCAAGTGGCTTTGGGGGGGATTGGAACCCCAAAGTTAAGCGAGTTGAGACTTGTGCAATTCCATGATGGGTGACCCCCTGGGAAGTTGCACCATGAGCTCCCGAAAACAAAACCGTGAGGGCGATGCCCAAAGCGGACAATATGGTGCTAGATGAGTCGGGTCCTGACTGAGTAGGGTCGGGTCCTGACATTTGTGATTTAATTATGATAATAAATTGCATGTGATTTCCTATAATTTTTATGGATATTATTTTAATGTACGAGTTTCGAGGCTATGAATTAGTTCTAAATGCTGGAATAATTTGAAAATAATGTGAGTAAGGTTATCAAACGATCCCTTAATGATTTTCGCACATTATGATATTCACATGATAACAAAACAGTGATGAAATATGATAAGGAATACATGATATTTTGTTTGTTAAGAATGTTTTTGTTGACGAAAATTATGTTGGTATAATGGTAATGGGATGTCGTAGTATAAGGGATGATGATAATGTTATGAATATGATGATATGATCGTGTGAGGGATGGTTGTACATGTGTATGTTGTTATGGACTTAGATACTGAAAGTGGATGTTGAAGAAATAATAAATGTTATCAATACATGTTTTCTAGATATGCGTGTTTGGTTGTATTTTTTTTTTGGACAAGTCTCTCGACTAACACTCAAATATTGTGTGCCGGAACGAATAATGAACAGTTTCAAACGTCGAGTAAGACTCCAGATCCTGAGACTGGTATGGTGAGGTTACGACTCAGATGTTGAGGTAAACAGGTTCACCGGGATCATTGGGTGAGGCATTTTTCGTCGAATGTCTTATACTCAGTAAGCATTGGGTATTTTTTCATCCAAGATCCGTCTATTAGCGGTAGCACAAGTACTGGTGCGGATAGAAATGGTAGTTATATTAGGAGTTTTCGGAGGAAGCTGTGGGGGATTAAAGCTCCTAAGAAAATTAAAACACTGCTTTGGAGGTTTGGAGGATGGCAAAGAGGGCCCTTCCTTATTTTTTTGCCCTTAACCATCGAAAAGTCCATATAGAACCTTGGTGTGTTAGATGTTGAAAAGAGCCTGAGTTGGCAATCCATGTGATTTGGGACTACCCTACTGCACAAAATGCGCAGAGATGGTCTCCTTTGAGTTCATTGGTTGGAAGACGGAGATAACCTTCTTACATGGATTTTTTCTCCTATACATGGAGTTTTTAAAGGAGGATGAGCAAGAGTGCTTTGTGTCCTTGATTTGGAAAATTTTGGAAGACCGAATTGTTGTGATTTATAGAAAAAGGGTTGACAGTGCTAATCAATCTTTTGAAAAAGCTATGTTGTTTAGAGATGAGTACATCAGAACTAACGCAAAGACGGTGAAGGCGCCGACGTGTCCTATGTCTCAGGACGGGGGCTGGTCTAGACCCTTTCTAGGAAAATTTAAATTAAATGTGGATGGTTCTTTTGTTGCATTGTCTGAGAAGAGTGGAGCTGGTGCAATCGTTAGAGACAATGAGGGGGAAGTTTTGGTGGCATTGTCCAAAACTATGGAGATCGCGTGGGGCGACATGCTAAAATTTTGGCTCTGTCCAAAGCTATGGAGGTCGCGTGGGCTTCTGGATTTCACTCCTTGGTGGTGGAGTCTGATGCTCAAACTATTGTTACTTTGATTAATAGTCATGAGGAATGCCTATCATCTGATGGTACTCTTATTGCGGAGGCTAGAGAGTAGTTTAACTCTTTTTGATGATTTTTCCTGTGTTTTTATTCCTAGAATAGAAAACATGGGTTCATCATTAGGCCGAGTCGGGCAAGTCCAATCCAAATATTTTGGGGTTTGGGCCAAGCCAGATGGTCTAGGTTTGTGTTGAATTTTAAAAAGTATTGAGCCAAGCGGAGCAGATTTAATCATATATATAAAAGTCCAAGCACTTTATCGGGCTGGATTTTTATTGGACTTCACAGGTCGGGCCAAATAAGCCCTCTCGGACTGCGCTCAACTGGGTTTTTTGGATTATTTGGAAAATAAAAAGATAAATATTAAAAAAAAATACTTGAGATTTTACTACCTATTAGTTTAATGATCGAATTACAATTTTTATTGATAAAATAATATATTTAAACTTTATTCTCAAATTGTATCACTTTCACTATCAATTTTACTCTCAAGTCAAATTAACTCAATTTCACTCTCAGGTCTCAAGTTCAAACTTGGCTAGCTTGATCGGGCTTACATGGATGAACGGGGGCTAGGCTTCAGTGGCAGGGCCTAACAGATATATGAGATTCAAACATCTAAGCTTAAATTCAGTTCACTAAATTTCGAGTCGGGCCGATCCATGGCTCATAGTGCATCAGACATGACTTTTGTCGAGTGAGCCAAGCAGACCCTCACAAGTCTATAAGCTTTTAGGCCAAATAGTAAGGGCTTTACATGACTGCTTATACTCTTGTTAAAGCCGCCCACGAATTTTGTGAGGAAATTGTTTGGATTGAGAAAGTTCCATCTTGTGTGGAGAATGTCGTCACCAAAAATTTGGAGTGTTTTACCCCCAGATAATGAAGCTAAGAATTTTTTTTTTTTTTTTAAAGGAGAGTAAGCCATTTTTGACATTTCCCAAACTAAGAATCAAACTTTTTACTCAACACGTAAAAGCAACGTTAAGCTGCAGTGCTAATGATAATTCGGAATTTCAGAGTCAATTAATTTTGTTTGTTTAGATTCCACTAAGCGTTGACAAAAGAACAGAAAAAACACTGTTGGGTTGGTATCTGCACGTACGTACATAATGACTGACATGATGAATTCTTCAGCCCTAATTTTTCTTTTGGTCAATATTAATTTCTAATTCTCATTGCCCTACACAATCCCAACGTGCCATCAACTTCCCTCGACATCGACCATCATTCTTCAATATATAAAATAATATATATATAAATATTAATCATTGAAAAATAATTGTAAAACCTTATATTGTATGTACCTGCATGCCCCTACATATACATTGCTTCTAGGCTTCTAGCACATGAACAAAATTCATTGAGTTTCATGAACACGACCATGGACAACACATACACACGCAGGCAGCAGCAATCCAGCCCTCGACTTCTCCGAAGCCGGAGCGGGTCAACTGCTCCAACCACCATCTTACCGGCAAGCAGTAACCCAAATTCGCGGAGCTCCACGCCGAGCAACAGCCAAAGATTCGCTACCTCTCGATCGACATCCATCGCGAAATCAAGAACCGCCCGTAAAAATGATGAAGAGAAAGTACTCGAGCTAACGCAAAAGAAAGGTCAAGAAAATGGTATTATTAGAACAGCTACCAATTTGAATTCAAATTTAAATACAAAGTTGGTGAAGCGTGGGAGCGCTACCACTAGCCCTAGTCCTCGCCCTAGAATGTCGTCATCGGTTCCCCCGCCGCGGTCTCCGTCTGCGTGGGCCATGTCCCCGGCACGGTCTTTGCCTTACATTGTGGCGCCGGAACAGTCCCCTGCCGCTTCAACAAGAGTGTCTAAGATTAAGCAGAGTGGTGTTGGAGGTGGAGTGAGTGGGGTTTTGAAGTATTTTAGGCTGCAAAAGAAAGTGCCGCCCATTCAAGAGGAGGACTTTCACCGCTTTCGGTTTTTGCATAATAGGTTGCTTCAATGGAGATTTGCCAATGCCAGAGCTGAAGCTGCCACTCTTGGTGCACAGAAAATTGCACAGGTACTCAATTAACCAAATTGCTTAGTTGTTATTATCAATGGAAAAATATACTTGCATCCACCGCATATATAGTGAACGTGCTCATTCGATCCCTCTATATATGAATTGTTATGTTCTTAAAAGGATAATATATACTTACATGCTGCTGACAGTATTTTCTCACATCACATTTTTCATTTATCAAATTGGCTTTGTATATATATTATAATCAGAATCAATTATTTTCTAAATCATCATATTAAAATAATTTTCTTAAAAGATCATAAGATTAAAGGTCGTTTAGTCATTCATATGTATCAAATAAATAGACAAGTCGCATGAGTTTTTTAATTAATTCTTACCAAAACCGTTTGACTAAACAACTTCCAATCTTATTGAATTTTTTATAGAGATAATCTTAACATGATAATTTAAAGAATAAGCGGTTCCTATTATAGTATATGTACAAAGATAATTCGATAAATCGAAAGGGTGGTATGAGGAGGTATCAATGCAAGTATTTTCCTTCTTAAAATATCATGTAAGGATTATTCTTCCTAAAATTCAACTAATAAAATTCAACTTAATTGAAGATCGTTAATTCGGTAGCCTATATTTATGTATCAAAATAATCTATAACTTCTATAGCAATTGCGATGCTTAATTATAGTAAAATGTTAATTTAATTGATACATACGAATGACCCAATTATATCCCTAATTTGATTAGTTTTTTTAGAAATGACATATCTTTACAAAATAACAAATCAATATATACGATTCCTTCCAATAATCCAATAATTATATTTAGTAATCAATCATAAGGGGAGTTAGCTAGCTAGTAAGCACTTCTGCTAGTATTGCACCTTTTCACCTCCTTAATTGTGATTTAATTCATTCCAGTTGCCGCTAAAATTCGATTTTTGAAAAAAATTCGGTGCGCCTGATGTAACAGGGAATTTTTGTGTTTATGTAAATTCTGAAATTGGGTATTTAAATTTCAGGATAAATTGTTGAGTGTGTGGCTTAGAACACTGAAGGTGAGAAATTGCATCCTAGAGAAACAAATGCAAGTGCAAAAGCTCAAGCATGAGATGAAGCTGTATCACATTTTGAGCCCACAAATATCTCTCCTCAACGAATGGGGGAATATATTGGAAAAAAGAAATCATGAATCTGTGAGCAGGTTGGTCAGGAAATTGTCTGGAATTTCGAACACACTCCCGTTGGTCCAAGATACTAAGGTGAAAAAACAAACAATTAAAATTAAATCTTCTGGCTACTATATGACTGATGATTTCAAATTTTGTGTACCAAAAAAAATAATAATAATAATTGCAAAGGTTAAACAATGTACTTAATTACTTTCGTGGCAGGCGGATACGGCGGGCGTATACGACGCCATGACAACGGCCATGGTTGTCATGGAAGGTATTGTGGCAATGGTTTCAAAATTGCTTCCGCAGGTTAGTTCCCTTTATATAGTAGAACTGATGAATCAATGCCGAAAATAAAAGTTAATCTTATCAATTAGTACTTATTTTGTAGATTATAATTAAACAGTGATTAGCTGTTGATTAATATAATTTTGGACGATTTGATCAGCTCGAAAAGGTGCTTTACATGGTTACGGAGCTCTTAATTATGCAGAAGCAACAGAAAGACTTGGCGAAGAGTGTTACTTTGGTTGCTGCGCTTGTGGTGAGTCCTCATTTGTTGATGTCAAGCTCATGCTTTTTTTACCGGTGACAAATTTATGCTAAATTATTTTATTTTTGATACAATCAATATCAGAAAAGAAAAGATTCATGCTGGATATCGACTCACATTTAAAATCTCCCACTATACAGTGAGGGAAAATACTGTATACACAGCGATGGAGTAAAGCCCAAGTCTAGTGTTTCTGGATATTTTTCCATTGGGTTATAGAATAATGTAGGAGGGGTTTAACTTTGTATGGGGTGGACCCCGACCCAGGCCCATTTCACCCAGGCCCATTTCAGAAGTGGACATTTGTTTTTTTCTTTTTTTCAAAGATTTCAGGTGTCATTAATTTTTGAAGAAATGAAGTGTACATCAAGTGTGTATACCAAACTGACACGGTAGATTTTCATTTTCGGTTTAAAATGAGCCGAAGTAAAGACTAATTAAAATTGCAGATGTACTTAGTACAAAAATTTATTATTTTTATACTACGAAGCCGTGAATCAGCTTTTTAAAGTGCTAAGATATATATATATATATATATATATATATTAAATTCGTTATTAAATTGAGAGGATCCAAATACAATCGAAAATTATTATAAATTGGTTCAATTTTTAAGGGTAGCATATAAAATAATTCATTTAATATATAAAATAGTTCATTTGTTGTATTATTAAAAAATTTCTATGTTTTTTATTGTATTATTATTTTTAAATTTTTTAATATCGTTTATACTGTTTTCAGATATGAATGAGTAATTTTCAAATTTTAGATATTAATATTTTATTTTTATTTTTAAAAATTATTTGAGAAGATAATTCTAACTAAATTTCATATTTTTAATTTTTTTTGGGGAATGAAAATCATTTTAATTCACTGAACTTCTCAGATATTATCAAATACTTTTGAATAATTATAGACTCACAAGTACTTTATTTGTTAAATAAAGTTTTTATTTTTGTTTTATTCTTTCATATGTAAATTATTAATTACCTACTTGTTTTATTTTTTCGTAGGTAAATTAATAATTATCTTTGTATTTCTTATTTTTATGTTCTATTGTAGCGAGGTATATTGCGTATAATATATTTTTATTATACAATTAAAATTCTCATAGATAAATTATATTTTTGTGTATAATTAAAATTCCTATAGAAAATTATTTAAAATAAAATAAAATAAAATGATATGTAATAGTACGCTTGTAATTCTAAAAAAAGATTCTATATATAATTGCCTCTAAATAAAACTAAAATAATAATTGAAATTCAATTTATTGTTTTCTTAACAGGAGGAGGAGGCAAGCATAAGGGCACATCTCATCCAAATAGAGAGTGAAGGTGCTACGACCAATATACCCTCGCCATATAAAATCCAAATAGACTATAGTCAGTGTATACTAACATCAACATGTATATCTAGCTAGGTTTACATGTATATTAGTACTTTTTTGTTATCAACAAAATTTGTTCCCCAAAATCATATAAATTTGATCAAGAACTTCTTCGATATATATATATATATTATGAAAATTTCACATAATACCAATTTTTTTTTTTTTTGCCAAAAAATTTGAAATTTGAATTATCATCATCTAAAAAAAACGAAGACTATAATTTATGTTTTTCACGATAATTATAACACTAATTAATTAACAAGTAACACCCTTTAATTTATACATGTAGGCCAAGAACGTACCAAAACCATGAAAAATAGAACAGTAACACCTGAGAAAATTCCATTGAAATAAAGTGGAAGGAAAAAAAAAAACAAGAAATCGCTTCTCCTATACCAATCGCCCAGCATTTGAGAAATAACCCCCAAAAAAAAGAAAATTTAGAACCCATGAAGGCTTGAACTAAACCCTATTAACATTGATCAACTGATGGCTTTTGTGGCAAAGGAATATCATCAACTCCCCCAACCCCATTCTCACGACCACCAACACCGGCAAGCAACTTCCTCTTGGGCTTCGCTTCTATCATCATTAACACTACGTCCCTCATCGACGGCCGGTCCGCCGGATTCCGACTCGTGCAAAGCAAAGCAATCCTAAGCATTTGCATCATCTCCTCCCTCACCGGCGCACAACCCGCCCCAGCATTCTTGTCTAACACGTCGTTAATCCCGTCTTTCGCCTTCACTTTCGCCCGAATCCAATCCACGATGCTATTTCCGTCTCCGAACTCCGCGTCCACCGATCTTTTCCCGCTCAAGATCTCCATCAGCACCACCCCAAAGCTGTATATGTCACTCTTTTCATCGACTTGTAGGGTATACGCATATTCTGCAAAAACACAAAAGCAAACAAATTAATATTTTTTTTATATATACGGGACGATAAATTATCTACATTAATTATCAACTTCATTTTTTATTTGAATGTCGAACTCGAACAGTTAACCACATTTGGAATGAAAAATGCATGGCCCTCCCAAAGTATGGTGTGGTGGACATCAATGTCAACCTACTTTTGCCTTTTGCTTTGTGAGTCGAAGCAATTTAAGAAATAGTGATATAATCTCCATATGAACAGATTCATATCAGTAAAAGATTAGTATGAATGTGAAATGAATAGAATAATTTTAAATGTATATTTAAGGGACCGACCATTGTAAGAATTTGAATCATACCTGGATACAAAAAAGATTAAAAGGAGAAAACAAAATTGTTACTCTTTTTGACCAAATGGACCGACCAATATTGCAATTTGGATTGCGTATAAATACAATATGGAATCAAATATATTAGATGATTCAGATTTCGTCACCCAACAAAATGAACTTTACCCAAACAGAGCCAAAAAAAAAAAAAAAAAATTACCCATTAACAAACAAAAACAAGTACCACCAATCAGACAAAGCATATATCACTTACTAAGTGCTAACAACCCAGATCGGTCAACCCCTCCCTCCGCCACGTACGTTCAGTTTCCGTCACTCTAAATTGAATATTTTATATAATAAATTTAGAAGATAATTAAAAATGAAAATCGCACCTGGCGCAATGTAGCCGTAGGAGCCAGCAATGACGGACATCGACTCGTCGGTCTGGATCAACTTGGCCACCCCGAAATCTGCCACTCTGGCCTCCATCTCACCGTCTAACAAAATGTTACTCGGCTTGAGGTCGCGGTGCACGATCACCGGGTCACAGTCGTGGTGAAGGTAACAAATCCCCTGAGCCACGCCGAGGGCAATTTTGTACCTTGTAACCCAATCCGCCACCAAATTTTGCGCCTTGTTTTTGCCATGCAACAAGTCGTCTAAGTTCCCATTAGGCATGTACTCGTAGAGCAGCATGGTACAGTCCCTGTTGCAGCAGCACCCTAACAGTCTCACTATGTTCCTGTGCCTCACATTACCCAACACCTCCACCTCCGCCAAAACACCTCTCCGCCGTCGGATGAGAATGCTGTTGTTCTCCTTCTGCTTCCCCCACAGTTTCTTCACTGCAATGATCTCGCCACCTGGCATCTCCGCCCTGTAAACCGTTCCCGTGGACCCCATACCGATGATCTTATCACTCATCTCCAAACACTCTAAAACGTCATCAGCCGTAAAATTCAACCGCTGGAACGCAGTTAGTTTCCACGGTCCGATCTGTTGACTCTCGTTCATCTGACGGCTGTAATTCGCGTGAAAGCAGCGGGTCCCAGCAACGAGAACAAAGAGCCCGATACCGAATGCAGCAGCCATGATCCAAACAATTGCGCCAGCCGTCCGCTTCGGCTGCTCGTGGCCGCGAGCCTCCACGGCTCCAGCCGACAACGTATCAGCCGCACAGGGCTTCGCCAAAACGCCTCCGCACAGACCCTCGTTCCCCAAAAACGACGTCGGATGGAGATTGGGGAAAATCGTACCGGACGAGGGGATCGGACCGGTTAGCAAATTAAACGAGACGTTGAAAGTCTCCAATGTGCTGCAATTCTCGAAATTTGAAGGGATCGTACCGGAGAGAAAATTATGCGAGAGGTCGAGGTCGGTGATCGAGGGCAAAGCGGAGATTTCCCACGGGATAGTGCCGGTTAGCGAATTACGACTCAAATTCAAGGTGAGAAGCTTCTCGCAGTGGCCAATGTCCCAAGGGATTGAGCCGTTAAAATAGTTACGTTGAAGTTCGATCTTGTACAAGCCCTTGCAGCCTATAAAGTCGGGGATTTTGCCTGTGAGCATGTTAGAGCTGGCGGAGAAGATCTGGAGATTTTTTGCACTCCAGATGCTTGACGGAAGGACTGAGTGAAATTGGTTCTGGGAAATGTTGAGATACTGAAGTTCTCCGGCATTGCCGAAATCTTCAGGGATGGAGCCGGAGAAATTGTTGTTGCTGAGGTCGACGAAGGTTAAATTGGGCAAAAGCCCGAACCCAGTTGGTATGGACCCGTTGATTTGATTGTTTTGGATCCGAAATCGAGCCAAGGAAGTGCAGTTGGCTAAGGAGCTTGGCAGTGCGTTGATGAACCTATTTGAGAAAAGTATGAGCTTGGTGAGCTTGTTGCCTTTGCAGAGGTTCGGAGGGATTGGGCCGGTGAGAGAATTGGAGGAGACATCGACCCTCACGAGCTTCTCACTGAAGCCTAAGCTTTGGGGAAGGACTCCTGTTAGTGAATTGTTCCAAAGAAGCAAAGTGTCCAAGTTGGGTAGCTCTCCGATTGGCGCTGGAATTTCACCGACTAGCAAATTGTCCATCAAGCTTATCATGGTAAGTTCTTTCAGGGAAGAAATTTCCAGTGGAATGGAACCGGTGAGCTGATTATCAGACAAATCAAGTGATGTTAGACCACGCAAGTGTCCTAGAGTTGGCGGGATTGTGCCGGAAAATTTGTTCTTGAACAGCAACAGTGTGTCGAGCATGGTTAATTTGCCGAGCTCCGGCGGGAGAGAACCGGAGAGAGAGGCATTGGAGATGTCTAAGTACGTAAGGTTTGATAACAGAGACAATTCTACGGGAAACCCACCTGAATACTCGTTGTACCCGATCTCCATCCGGGTCAGCTCCGGTAAGAAACCTAACTGAGGTGGAATTGGGCCTTTAAGCTCATTTCCGGCGAGGTGGAGAAACTTTAAGTTGGGGAAGGTTCCATAGTCTTCTGGGATTTGACCTTGGAAGTAGCTCCCGCCGAGATTGAGCTGCTCAAGGAACCGGAGCTTGGTGAATTCTAGTGGAAGTGAGCCGGTGAAGCTGTTACTGTAAGCGGTGAAGATTCTCAAAAAACTGAGCTTGGAAATCCCAGGTGGGAAACCCGACTTGAAATCATTGTGGCTGATGTCGAGGATTCTGAGGTTGGACAGCTGGAAAATGGCGGGCTGGAGAGCCCCGTCGAAGCCGTTCCTGCTCAAATTCAGATGAATCAGCGACGACAAGTAGCGAATTTCCGGTCGGATTTCGCCGGAGAGATTGCGGTGGGAGAGATCAAGGCTGACAATTTGTGAAGTGTTCGGGTGGCATTTGACGCCGGACCACGAACACCAAACGGAGCCACTTCGACTCGAGTTGGGACCCACCACCCAGTCATTTAACGTGGAGAGAGGGTCTCTGAGGGAGGATTTGAGAGAAAGCAGAGCAATGAGCTGAAAAGGCTGAGCAAAAGAAGAAGAGAGGATTTTGGAAGTCTGAAGCAAGAGCAAGAAGATGAAGAAGAAGAAAAAGAAAGGTTTTTTCATGGTTTTGGTGAGGTGGGTGGGGAGGAGATAATGTTGGGGATAAGACTGAGAATGGTAAATTTAAGGGAACGGAGGTTTTGATTGATGATGAGAAGAGAATTCCTTTTCAGGAGTGCTGGTTGCAGAAGGTGTTTCATGATGATGATGATTATTTTTTCATCAGTGGGTTTTGTTGGTGAGTTTGAAATTACTCACAAACATAAAACAGAGAGGATCAAAGGTTCTTCTGGTAGTACCAATATATTTGTTTTTTCTTTCTCAGGATTTAATTTCTAAAATTTGTCTGATTTATATGTATATCCAATATCCAAATATACTTTTGATTTTATTGGGATTTCTTTTCTTTTTTGGTTCTACTTTTCATCATTCCCTTGGTTTCTTTCCCTTTATCTTTGTGTCTAGCAAATTGGTGAATATTGTTATGTGTCTGTAGCAGTGACCAATGTCTCTCACAGGATCCAAGAAAGTCATTCCAATTTCCCACCACATTCTCCAAACATTTAAAAAAAAAACTATTTCTCCTTCCTTTTTTTTTTTTCTTTTCCCCTAAATCCTAACATTTTGATTTTGGATATGGATATGGAGATTATTTTCTGCTACATATTATTCACGTAATGCAGTGGTTAATATGATAGTATTTTAATTTCTTATTGATATTATGGATTAGATGTATGATAGGTTTGTTTCATCCTGAAATTGATCTAATGAAATAGGATCTTGCCTTTTATCAGTAGGTCATCTTCTAATTGATTAGGTGACTTGCAAAGCAGTAGTGAGAGAGCTTGACACCGGTGAGATGCTAACATAACAAACTACCACCTTTAATTAAGTTAGTAAGCGAATTGGAGATCAAAGGTGTGTTAGGAAGCTTCGAGGCAGAGAATAAGTAAGATTGTGTTATCCTTGTGAGGGAAATGATCCCTATTTATAGTGGTTGAATCCTAATGATGTGGGTTCAAGCCACCTTCTGAGATGACGCCACATATCCATGGAATTCGAGATGAAAAGCAAGTGGAGGTTGACCCCCTAGCATGTCAGGTAGCTATTGATGTCAGAGGTGCCAACCAATGGTATTAGTCCAAACTGTCGACCAAGTATATTGGTTCTTGTTCAGACTTGCTATGCTCCTAAGTGCTAACCAGATTCGTGACCCATCTGGGCCGACCAGCTAATGACTGACAATAGTTGGCCTGATTGGTTGTTGTACAGTTACTGGTATTCCTTGGTATAGTCGGTCGATATAGTATCAACAATATTAAATCAAGAAATTGGTATCTACTTCTAAATCTTGTCTAAATTAATTATACGAAATATCTAATTCAATCATTTTTTATTTAATTCCAATTGAATTCATCGTTTTTAATAGGGTTGGAAATGAATTAGATCGTGTCTAGTCATGAATTTTATTTACCTAAGTATTTCTCACTCGAACTTTTGTTCAATGCTCATGTTAATGATGGTCAACTCGAATCCAACTCGTGAATGAACTAGGTAATCAGTATAATCCATTTAATAAACAAATCATATTTGAAATGCAATTAATTATGATTATTTTTACCTATTTAAACGATTTGACCTTTTAACTTTATGAATTTTTTGTACCCCCTAAAATTCAATATATACTACTGGACATCAATATATTATAGATTCATTCCTAAATAATGTTCAAATTGCAAAGGATTATTAGGTACATAGATATGTAAATGAAAGATGTATACATTTGTAACTGACATATTTATTAAATAGGCTAATAGGGTATTATACGTGTTAACGTATTTGACCCGAGTCCTACACGTTTATTAAATATGCCATAACAAGTTGACTAAAAAATAATCTAAAATTCGATTAGTACGAATGGACTCTCAGATAAATTCCATGCGGGCTTCGAGTTGTATAAAAAATTGGCACTCCTAATTTTAAATATATATACAAAGTGACGGTGTTATATGCATGTTGAGTTTTTTAAGAGTCCATAAAAATATTAATCTATTTTCAGCGTAATACCAAATAAAATATCAAAATTATACATGTATAATAACATTGTTTTGTTATCGGTTAAATAGACGAATTATGAGCACATGACACATCCATGGTTTGAAATATAGGCAATATCGATCGATATTTCATCAAAATGGGGAGGCGACAACAAAATAGGGGGAAATTTTTTTCCCCCCCAATATCTAAGATTTCATCTGATATCGGATATTATCAGCGAAATTCACCAATAACCACATATATTTATCAAGTGTCATCGTACCTTCGAGCCTGCATTCATCCGATTTCGGCACTGAAGCTTGCAAAGGAAGGTTGAGCTCTCTTCATCTTGTTAATGCGATTCGTAAGGGCCATCGGAGACAAGAGAGATTCGAGGGTCTTGGTTGTTCATTTGTCCCTTCTGACAGACGTTGATAGTCGAAGAGGGTAGGGACGTCTTCATCTCGATCTGGTGAACGATTTGCTTGAAGTAGTGAGGTTCGGTTTGGCCGTGATTGGACATAGTGGCGGTTGGTGTTGCTAACGAGGACGTGTAGTTGCATAGATGAGGGAGACTAAGAAGAAGGAAGGTTTTCAGGGAGAGAGAGTAAAAATAGGAGAGTATGTGTAATAAAAAATCTTGAAGTTTGTTGGGTAGATTTAGAAATTTTGGAAAAATAAACAAAGAAAAGTGAAAAAATAGAAGTTCATTAAATCACTCGGCTGGTGTTGCTGTTGTGGCTCTCTGGACAATCCGTCTCCACCTGCAAGTTTGTTGGGTAGGTTTAGATACTTTGGAAAAATAAATTATAATACAATATAATTTAAAATTTTATAACTCAATTAAACAATGATATTATTTCCAACTCTCTTCCAATCTAATTTATTTTCAATCTTTTTAAGAATTCGGTCTTCCCATTTTGAACCTCGTTTTTCGAAAAATTTCCTACCAGTTACTCGAAATACATAGGAAATTCGGAGTCTAATTCCTGAATTAGTTATGTTTTCCAACTAAAAAATCTTTAACAATATTTGTCAATTTGTTTAGAAAAGGGTAATTGTGATACATCCTGTATCAAAATTTAGGAACTGAAGACATGAAATTACCATTTTGCCCTCACAAGTGCTCTTGGGCTCTAACTACATCGCTAATGAGCTACTTGTTGGGTGTAGTTTTCTGTAGGTCCAAAACAATTAGTTAAGCTCATGTCAACTAAGGCCGATTTGGAAGCCCAAATTACACCTCTTTTGGACATGGGGTCATCATCGTTACCCACATTCTCCCCTTCCCGAACTATATTCACTATACATCTGCGACTCCCACAACACGACTACGTGGAAGCACCCCTACAATCCTTAATCCCCAGTGAGCCCACTTCAGTACCATGATCCCTACGACCACTTGCGGAATGAATGTTAGTGAGGTGGGAGTCTCGACGGAGGTGGTGTGATAGTGAACCCATGGACGCCACCATCTACTGGGAACTTCAAGACTAAACTCCAAACAACGACGATCCTATCTGTTTCCTCCTCGTGAGTTTGATGGGCTAGGTGGCGAGCTACGCCAACCACCGTACCTCGAGATTCAAGGGCATACCCAACTTGGATTTGAGAATTATCCGAGAAGATTGTTCGCAATTGAGGTAACCTTTGGAACTCTAACTTGTACCAATCTCTTAGTTTTTTCAAGATCTTCATTCTGACGAGGTTCCATGTCATCTTCGTTGCCTAAATTAACGATGAAGACATTGCCGAAAAATATAAACCACGGTCCTTCACGGCGGGTTAACGACTCAACTAGTTTTCGAGCATGTTTGGGTGATGATCGGAGCATCGTCGTTTTGTAGAAAACAGTAACCACCGTGACCTCATGGGCAAGAGTTTAGTGAGTTGACATGTGATATGCATTTGCTAGCATGATACATTTTATTATTATTATTATTATTGTTGTTGTTGTTGTTGTTGTTGTTGTTATTGTTGTTGTTATTATTATTATTATTATTAGTATTATCATTATTATTATTGTTGTTGTTGTTATTATTGTTATTATTATTATTATTATTATTATTATTATTATTATTATTATTATTATTGTTACTATTATTATTACTATTATTATTATTATTATTATTATTATTATTATTATTATTATTATTATTTCTTGTACTACATGCACGCTTAAAATAAATGTTGAGTTTTCTAAAATCGAGGGGTTAAAACATACTATTTTAATTATGGTTTCACATAGAAATAGATTGATGGGTCCACTCACCCTTAGTTTTTGAAGCCCTTGGGTCCCGGTTGTGTTTCATTTACATTGAGGAGGCT
The DNA here is from genome assembly GCA_032719365.1 of Prinsepia uniflora. Taxonomy (NCBI): domain Eukaryota; kingdom Viridiplantae; phylum Streptophyta; class Magnoliopsida; order Rosales; family Rosaceae; genus Prinsepia; species Prinsepia uniflora. The sequence goes on from CM064869.1 coordinate 63,632,541, forward strand.
GGCTATGACAGGACCCATCCCAATCCCCCCGAGATTAACGTGGGATGACCCTGCTCCTGTCTGACACGGAGTGTCAGACAAGGGATATTTCCGACCTTTGCCCTCCCGGGCTATCAGAGTACGCCAGGATCCGGAGGAGGTATGTGATATCTCGGTCTCTGCTACAGTCCACATCCAAAGTCAACCTGAAGCGCAGTCAAAACATTAAAAGCTGTGAATGGACAAAACAAGAGTTTATAAAAACATTTTAACGAGAAGACCTTTGTACCCTTCACTAAAAAGCATGCATGCATTCGAAAACCATTTATCCAGAATAACCATAATGATATCAAGTACATGGGCCACTGCCCAAATTCATAAGGGACTCAGCCCAAATCATAAGAAACTAACCATACGGGCCACTGCCCAAAACCTGTGTAAACGCACATCATACATCATATCATATATCTCATATAGCATACATCATATATACATATAATTCACACAACCAATCCTATCACAGTTTCCAAAGCTATGCGCGTGCTACCCAGGTCTCAATCCGAGTCTTCTCAAAGTCAAGATCAATGTCCGCAGACCACTGACCCTACCCGAGGTAATAGTAATCATAGCCTTCCTGAGAGTTAGGAATCCAACTGGGGGGTGACTCCACTCAGTCGGTGCTCCGTGACTACTCCGGGGTCCACCCATGCCAACGACCCTCCCCGGAGGAGATAATAGAAGTAAAGGAAGGTATATGAATACATATATATACATAACATAAACATTCATGCCCAGTTCCCTTGAACCGTCATGATCCATAACATCCATTAAACAGGGTTCATGCCGGTTCCCATAAACCGTCATGAACCAGAATGACCTGACAAAGGTTCATGCTGGTTCCCATAAACCGTCATGAACCACAATGACCTTTCCAGAGTTCATGCCGGTTCCCATAAACTGTCATGAACTTGGAAATCCATCTAGGGTCCCTGACCCGAAAGCATCAGTATAAAACAACTAGGTCTCGTGCCCGAACATATGACTCAACTAGGCACCGTGCCCGATATCTAAGGGTCAGTCACGACTCCGATCATAGTGATGCGTGCAACCATCCATCCAGGACCGCCCTCAATCCTGGTATGTCGTCGTGAACATATCAACTTACGCGACCACCACAAGATCATGGTGCACTCATCACTGATCGATATCCTGAACCATCAGCAGTCCGAAGTCGAGCCTCCCCAGGCTGCCCGACCACGAATCGTGCATCGTGACCTCTCCAGAAGGAACACATCCCAATCCGGAGGTGAGCGTCGTATCGTTGACCGCCGTGCACATAGCACCCATCGCGACCAAGATTTAGACCCGAAGGTCGTAAATAGCGTCATATGCCCGAGACAAAACCAAATGGGTCTCATACCCGAGTTTAACCTTTTGAAATCCAAAACCATTTCATTAAAACCAATAAAGACATACAGACCCGTATAGGCACCGTATAGGGCCGAAACCTCGAAATACGTGCCTATACGTAACCACACATCAAAATGTACTCATGGCATCACAAACAAGTATTTAAAACATATAATAAACATTTATGTATGCACCAATTTAGAAAACAAGGTCCACTCACAGACCGTCCGAGCTGCCGCCTCGATTTGCGTGTCATATGGCTCTCCCGAGCCGATCACCATCACCGGGACTCCCAAACCTCGATCGGGTTTCTTCCTCCATGTCGCCGTTCACGGCAGTTCTGGCCACCCAGCAGCCGTCCTTAGTCTCTCACAACCCTCTCTGGTCACTCAGACCTGCTCCTCTGGGATTGGGTTGGATTGGTTTGAATGGTTGGGTGAGATCGGGTAATGGGTGTGTGTTTGAACGAAGAAAATGAAAATGCACGGTGAAAGGAGATGCATGAATACAATTTGGGTGGCCTGTGGATGGGTGACACTTGTCACTCATCCATTGGGCCTCCATTAAATATCTGGGTCCCACTAAAGTCCAAAAGTTAAGTTATTTCGTAATTCGTGCAATAGTGCACTTGAACTTCCGTGAACCGTAACTTCGCCGTCGAACATCCGAATTCGACGTGCCGCCTGTCTATGGATTCGTATCATCCTTAACTACGTAAAGATCTTTGGCCCTCGTCCATCGGACATCCTGATCAAAAAGTCAACATTTGCCCCTTTTAAACCAAAATTACCAAAATGCCCCTAAACTTCCGAACATCATAACTTCCTCCTCGAACGTCATGGTCATCGGTCAAAGTCCATTTGACCGTCCGAACAAAAAGTCAACGTTTTGCCACGCCTAGGGGCAAAACGGTCATTTCGCATCGTTCACCCGATTTCGCCCTACTAATCACCGATTAACCTCACTAATCGTGATTAGTCACTAATCTAATCTAGGAATTTGGGACGGGTCGTTACAGGCTAGCTGCTCTGACACTCACTCCCGAGGTTAGAATGATGCGATGTAAATCGGGTATCACAAGTAGTTATGTAATTGTACGATCATTATTGTTTATTTATGCTGTATACTTCCGATGTCATGGTGAACCGTAATCTATTTTCACTGATAAGGTTTCGTTTGACCTTATTAAAACACATTATTTTTACTTAAATGGCTTTCATCATTTCGACGTTACTGTCCAGATATCGGCCAGTATTCCTCAATATTCATGTCCTAGCTGACTTTCGAGAGCAGGGTGTGTCAATTTGGTATCAAAGCATCGTTTTAGTTTATGTCGATAGTTTTAGACGCATGATGATCATATATCTCGATTTTTCTTTGTCAGAGCCCTTTCTCGAACCATTAGAATTGTTAGTTTTACGCGTACGCAACCTAACCACGAGTTCTCAAGAGTGGTAACAAAACTTTGAGTTAGCTTAGTTAGCTTCGACTACGAGTTAGATAGATTTTTTTTTCCGTCGAATTTCATGTTCAAGTGGTGCTTACTAGCTTAGGACACGTATGGGTGGTGTGAACAAGTTATTTGATGATACTTGTGGTGAATCTGTTTTTAAGTGATAGACTCATTTATTAAATTGCCTCGAGATATGTGATTTTTGAGACTGATCTAGACATTCGAGTAGAATACATTTTGGTCGAAGATATAGGGAATCGTTCCATTAGAATTGACTAACGATCTTGTCCTTTCAGAGGCTTTGGGGGTTTTAGGAGTTCAGCGAGGTTTTTGTTATTAATTACATACTCAGTAAAGTGGAAAATTTGAGGATTTTTTTGAAGGATGTTTCTAGGTATGTGGGTTGGCTAGACTGAATACCTCGAAACCAAGAACGTGCAATTTCATATAAATTTTCTGTACTATTTAACCGTTGTGAACCTCCAGGCAAGTTGGGACGTAAACTAATTGACCATTTCTTCATTCGTCTCTCAAGATGTGAATTGTTTACTCCTCCCGTGCGAGACCTATGCCACCATTAGTTTTATTAATACTTGTGTTTCTTAAACATCTTTTTCCTTACCCAAGCAGCTAGACTATTTGCATGGTTCGTGTTATTTTGAGTTGCATGGTTGTTACACTTCTGCTTTAGTATCGTTTGAGTATGGTGATCATTTGGGCAAGTGTTTTAAAAAAATTAATAGCTTTTTTGCACAAAAATTTGATTTCGTACTGATTTTCTTATCACGCTTTCATACAATCTTGTTACCTGTATTAATAAAACCTTTTTTTCTAGTTAAATTGATTTGTACCAGTGTCGAAATTATAGCACGTATTATGACGTGATACATTTTTATACCTTGTTCACCATATTAACTGGTCCATTAAGCCTTAGTTCGAAATGTTTTTCCAACATTTTGGATTTATGCCTTTATCCATCTGGAGTTTTGCAACCTCTATTGGTTACTTTTACTCATAATGTTTGAACCAACTGTTCACCTTTTGAAATCATTTCTGAATACTGTCACGGACCATTGTGGTAATGTTTTTGTTAAGTAGTCCTATCTTTTAGAGATTTTTAAATAACGATTTTTAAATTTCTCATTTTGATTTCACGTTCGAGTATGCGTGCCTTGCCTAGTGTGCTTAACATATTTTACTATTTACATCTTGTGGTTGACAACTTCTTGTTGTTTGCAAGAATTTGAAGCATTTTTGTTTCTTTGCCACTTAAACGTTTTAGAAAAAGTAATTTTCACACTGTTGAGTTTTAGCCTTTTCAAACAAATATTTTTGCTATTTGATGACTTGTTAGTTAGGGACATTCATGAACATTATGTTTCGAATTTCAGTTTGGTTGAAGCTGGTCCTGAATCCCATGCTTGTGCAGGCCCTTTTTAGTGTCCCTAAGAATTGCCTCTAATTAGGCACTATTTCAACATCCTTCTTATTTCTGTCGTTTTGACACTATTACCATGGCCAATTGATCCTTGAACCTAGATTTTCCAAGCAGAGGTACCAAACTTACGTGTTTTAGTTATGAAATAGACTTTTCGTGTTTTGACTAGAGTTAGTATTTCGAGAATATCGTGATTTTGACGAATTTCCTTCTTAATCCGTTAATGCTAGCCTTGTGCTTATAGTCGTAATCTAGAGATTTTATCCTTGCTAATTTGTTGGACCGCTAACCTCGAACTGTGTGGTGAAAACCCTCTTAATTGGATTTGAGCACTATTTTTTGTCGTACCTTGAATAGCCTACCATTCTTTAGCCCCAAGTCATTTTCAGGTATTGCGCTCCGGACCCTGATATGCAATTGTTAGTTGATGATTAGACCTTGCAATTAAGTGATATCTCTGAACTCTTGGTAACGATAACGAGGTTTATTGAGAATCAAGGGTACATGTACGGTTTTATTTTCTCCCCGAACCCCACTGTTAGATTTTGATACTCAGACTTGTTAGGGACTAGTACTTGAATTAGTTTAGTTCGAAGAAATTTATGTGTGATGTTTGAGTTGGCTTGCATAACTTAGCGAGAACCGGGAAGTGCAATAGGAAGCCTTTCCGTGGAACCAGAGCAAGGACTCAATCATTTTAGGACGTGTCACCATTGGACTTCAACTTCCACCAGGTGGGATGTTTTATACTCTAGGAATTGCGTGAGGATCTAAGCTTCCATTTTTTTTTTCCATACGCTCTTGTGTACGATAGTTACAATGACCTATTCCATCGTCTCCTAATTCTGGCTATAAGCACAGAAGTTCCTACTCTGGCTTTCGGAAGAGACGACTTGACAGGATCAATCCCCCTGAATTATCACGGGATGTGCCCTGCTCCTTTCTGATACCACGTGCTAGACCAGGGATAAATCCGTAACCTGCTCGGGGTTACCAGCTTGCGCAGTCATTTCCAAAGTACATGGGGACATGTGATGTCTTGGTCTTTGCTATAGCCCGTATTCATGATCAACCTAAAATGTGCAAAAAATAACCAAAAGTGTGAGTGGACAAAAATAAACATTTATTTAAATCATTTTTCAAAATATTGATTTCAACCTCCATTTTTACAAAGCATGCATGCATATTAATTTAAATAATATTTTTTCTTGTAAAACAGTATATACGAAAACCGATGCAATCATCGTAAAAATAACACATATTAAAATCTATGGACACAAATCAATGGTTTAAAACCTCGGGACTCATTCTCATATCCAACCTCTGTCACATCTCATATCATCATCAGTCACGTCATCCGTGTAATGCGTGCAAATAAGCTCCAGGACCGCTCAGATTCGAGAACGTCGCCACGAACGCATCACCGATCGATCTCCATATCATACCAGCACTCCTGAGTCGAGCCTCCCTCGGCTGCACGCCAACAGGCAGTGCTTGGTGACTTCTCTAGGCTACCATACCCCATCCTAGAGGCGATCGTTATCTCTACGGTTCTCTCCAAGGAAACATATTCACAACCGAAAACCCTCTCATACTCATCATCTGAGAGAGTGGTCATAGTAAAAACGGTGGAAACATATTTTCATTATTCAAATCAAATCAGTTGTATTGCAAAGGGTCTCCGCCCAAAACATGGTTTTCGCAAAACTCATAAAGTTAGTGTCCAGTTCTCATTTCGCAATCTCAAATCATTTCACAATCAAATCATGTGTTTCACGTGAGATCTCTGCGCAAAACTGAATCTCAACAGGGCCACAAGCCCGAAATTTCATCATAATAGGGTCAAAAGCTTGACACATCATTTCAATAGGGTCACAAGCCTGAAACATAGTTTTATTACACATTTGACTGTAATCTCAGTCAAAACCATAATCTAATTGGATCTCATGCCCAAAATCCATTTTCACAAAAATCCAAAAAACCGTTCAAAATCGATAATCAACCGGCATACAAAATATATATGCATTTTATCAATCCAACCATATGAAAAAAATGAATTTCATACCATATTTATAAAACATTAAAACATATATGCATGCATCATTTATAAACGAAAGTCCACTCACACACGGTCCACGTTATGCGCTCCAAAACTGCGCTGTAAGCCAATCCGAAGCTAATCCATAGTCTCTGGGACGTCCGGACCTATCCAAATCATACTCAAGGGTCACTATCCATCGATACAAGTCCTAATCATATACCCTCAAAACTCCTGATACAGTCAATGTGTGTCGAGCACGCTTTCTGATGCTAAAAACCTCCAAATGACCTATCTAATGACGTCTGACCGACCTGAAAACACCACCATTGGATTCAAATTGTCGAAACCTTTCGAACATGATTGGTTTTACCTTGAAATTCATGCCCACGTGCCCTTACGTGCCAATCAAAGTTCGGTCAACGGCGGTGCCATCGTCAGTCCTATCTAACGTCACTGTTGACGTCAGCCTGACAGGTCTGACTCTTGTCAGTTCTGATAACCTGCCATGAGAAACTCCCTAACTGGTGCCACATGTCACCCTCTAACACTGCCATGTCACATAATGATGTCACATACTGACGTCATCACAGCCACGTGTCAATAACACGTCAACTTTGACAACTTGACACACTGCCACGTGGCACTACCTTGTTGGTCCACGTGGTTTGAAAATGTTGGCGTGGACCTTCCACGTCAGCTGCCATGTCATCTAACACACTCTAGAGCTCGCCATGTGGCACCATCTCAATTGTCCACGTGGTCTAACATGTCTAACGTAGCCCTGCCACGTCAGCTGTTGATTGGACCGACAACCTGCCACGTGTCACCCTCTGGTTGTCTACGTGGCCTGATATGTCTTACATGATGATGACTTGGACTACCACATCATCATCGTCAACCTCCAGCTGGGTGGACCTGTTTCTCTGTAATGGGTCAATCGACCCGCGAACTTGATCCGTCCATTTCTCACTCATTCCTCAACCATTTCAGCCCATTTTTCTTCCTAGATGCTCGTAATGAACCCAGAAAGGGATCTATAGACTCAAAATCATCAAACAAGGCCTAGAAATGACCTATCAAGCTTGATGGAATTCAGCCAAACTTCCAATTCGATTTTCAGGTGATCTCAACCACCAAATCCTTCTTTTCTGGTTCCTAAGAGGTCGTACAGTCCCTCGAAATCATTCCCAATCATTAAAACAAACCAACAATCTCTCTAAACAGATTTCAAATTTTGGACCCAAATTAGGTTTCATGTTTTACCTGGTTCTTGGGCTTCTCAGACCACCATCCAGGGCACCGCCGCGTCCCTTGCCGTCTCCCAGTCTCACCCTCAATCTATCTTAGTCTCTCAGTGGTCCTCAAATCAGATACAAAGAAAAAGGACATGGTGTAACGAACCGTCCCAAGTTTACGGTATTAATTGAGGATTATCAGGGATTAGTCGAGGTTTTCGGGTGGTTACTGTAAATGACGATTTTACCTTTGGGAATGGGCAAAAAGTTAACTTTTGACCCGGGAGGTCAAAGGCATGAGGGCTAAGGACCATTATGTAGATCAGGATGTTACGAGTTTGTAGACAGACAACACGTCAAAATCGGACGTCGTACGGGGAGGTTATGGTTTAAGAAAGGAATCAGGAACTATTCATAGATGGTTCAATTTTCAATCTGGTTTGTTTTAGTGGAACCCAAGTATCTGGTTTTGGACCATATGATGCGTGACACTTGTCACTCACCCTATGGCCCATTCCATATAACACATGCATCATCACCATCACATATCTTCATTTATTTTTCTTCTTCATTTTCCTACCAAACCGTATCCACACCACCCAACCATCATCTTCATCCTTCCACCTTACATTTTGAGACCATTGAGGTACAAAGGAAGTGAGAGAGAGACTGAGGGACGGCGGAGCTGCTACGAGAGGTGGCTGGAAATCGCGAAAACAAGGTAAACCGTGGGATTCAAAATTTAGGTTTTTGATTTTGTTGGTTTCGGCCGAGTCTAAGCTTAGGATGATTTTCCTTGAGCTCTTACGAGCTTGTAGGTACAATTTTGGATGGATTTGGACTTCGGAGGTGGCCGAAATGAAGATTGTATGTTTGGCCGAAACTTTGAGAGGCCATAACTTTCAAAGGTAGAATGTTAAATTTGGTTGAGAAATGAGTGAGATATCAAGGTTTGAAATTCGACCTAAAATGGAGTTTTCCAGCGGCTGGAGACAGCGGTACCAGTCATCTTCTCCGGCGACCTTGGACCGAGTTGACCCGTTGATTGGCCGAGCTGACTTGTTGACTTTGATCGAGTTGACCGATGACGTCAGCGTTGACTTTATCAACGTCATCCGTTGACTTTAACTAGCGTTGACCAGATTTTTGACCCACGCGTGGGGGCACGTGGACACGTATTTCGAGGTGAGACATATCCCATTTTAAAGATTTTGACGATTCGAATGCAATGGTGGTGGTTTTGGGTCGATCGGAGATCGTTTGATAGGTCAAATTGAGGTTTATAGCCTAGGGATGCGTGTCTGAGACACGTCGACTTTTCTATAATTTTTGGGGGTGTTTACCTATGAATTCTCTCGGTTAGTTGTGACCTTAAATTATGTTTTCGACAGGTCCGTACGACCCGGAGAGTTCAGTATAGCGGGAATGGCTTACGGCGCAGCCTGTAGGCGTTCAACACGGACGGTCTATAAGTGGACACTTGATTTCCAAATACGATGCATGCATAACTATTTTATATGTTTTATATCTATGATTTGAGATGCCTTGAGCTCATATGGTTTATTTATCTGATTATGGTTTAGCACATATTTTGATGTTTATGCTGTTTTGGGCTTGAGACCCGTCTAGATATTGCATTGACTAGTTATGGAGTCAAACATGGTTTTAAATGAATAGATTTTGGATTTGAAAATATTACATCGGGCTTGAGTCCCCGTTTATTTATATGGCATCGGGCTTAAGGCTCAGTTGGTTTATGATCTCGAGCTTGAGGCCCTGTTGGTTTGTGAAATCAGGTTTGAGTCCCATTTGTGGATTATGAAATGTGATTTCGAGTTTGGAGACCCTAATGAGATTTGGTTTTGGAATTGGATTTGTGTTGAGTCCCCTAAATTGATTTGGATATGGAAATAAATCGGATTCTCTGAATCCTGATTTTGGTGGAAATGGTTTATGGAGGTTATACCTCGGGCTGAGACCCTGTTGAAATGGTTTTGATTATGGTTTTAAATATATCATCTTTATGAGTGGATTGTCTCTACCAGTCGTCAGGGACACTGGAGTAGTCACGGCGCGACAGGACCCCGTCCCAACTGGACGTCAAAAACCGTGTCCGGTCCTGCTCCCGTCTGACAAGTCAACTAAAGGCCCGAAACTACCCTTCAGTGCTTGCCCGACAAGGGATAATTGTGCTGATTTCTGCTGCTACCTCTGCTTCACGATCAGCCCCGAACGTCGTACCACGGCCTGGAGGGTCACAAAACAGAAAAGGTGTGAGTGGACAAAAATGACCTCGTATAAAAACATTTTCCAAAATACATTCTTACCCTCCAGTTTTCACAAACATGCATGCATATCATAAAACATGAGTAATAGTATGAAATCATTCAAGTATGAACAGTGGACCGATAAAATCAACACATTTTTCTAAAGGTCCGTAAAACTCATGTTTACCAAATCAATTCAAGTTATAAAACATCAAATCCCGGCTCTCAGGCCAAAACATGTGAGCACCATCACCTGGCCACAAAGACCAAAAACCCGTACTCAAAACAGGTACATAATCACAAACAACATGTTTCTAAATTCCATGTCCACATTTTCCTTGAAACTCATTTTCATTAAATCAATTTGAATCTCAATAAACTCAGACTTTCCTTAAATCATTTTATATTTAAAACCACGGTTTCCTCAAAATCATTTTCCAAAAAACCACGGGACTTATTTCCATATCCTGTCTGCTTAGAGTCACGTTTATTCCTGCAACGCGTGCAAATCAATAGGCTCAAGGACCGCTCAAAATCTGAGCATCCGCCGTTGTGAACACATCACCAACCGGCAATCCGGATCCCGTGAACACATCACTTACTGATCCATATATATATCCAGCACATCTCTGGTCTGAGTCGAGCCTCACTCGGCTGCACGACAAAGACCGTGCTACGTGACCTCTTCGGGGTAAACACTTCCATCCCGAAGGCAAGCGTTATCTTCAGGGTGCACTCCGGGGAAAAACATATTTTCACCCGAAAGCCCTAAATATCCGCAACATATCATCATCACAAAAACCAGTGAAAATAGTTGCATTGAAAACCAAATCATTTATCAACACAAGGTCGCAGCCCCAAAATATAGTTTCCTCAAATCCGGGAAAAACCAAAGTCCCGATTTATTTTATAAATTCGCAAATCTTCAATTTCATCATGTAATCACATGGAAATACAAATCCAATCAAAATCACAATTCCATTGGGTCTCAAGCCCAAAATATCATTTTCACGCAAATCCGTGTAACCGTAAACCCGAGTTGCCACGATTACGTAAATCCATAAAATTAATCACTGACTCATAATCCGAGTCCAAATATCATTTTCAATTTCCTGACTCATAACCCGAGTCAAAACATCATTTTCAATCCGGGCCTAGCCCAAAAACATCCATTTCACAATTTCTCGAAAATCGTGCCAAAATATAATATAATAATCATAAAACCGAGGAATCACCGGATTGAAACATCAATCATGCCAAAGCATATAAAATCATATAATAAAGCATTTAAAATCATATATGCATGCATCACGGTTAGAAAACAAAGTCCACTCACAGACACCGTCCAAAACGGTCCGTTTTCGAGCTGCACGTTTTTCCGTAAATTCTGGAAATCACAATTCCTGACCAAAATCATTATATAGGGTTAATAACATCTCAAAATACTTTATATAATTATCCCCAATTTTTCTGGAATTTAAATACGTATTTAACACGTAAAACAAAACTTTGGATACGCGGAACATTAACGAAACGATATCCGATTTTCTCGAAACCAACGTCAAAATGTTTGTTACACTGAGAGGATTCAAATTCATGTTGACCTAACCTTGAAACAAGGCCTCACGCGCCCTCACGCGCCGCCTAAAGTGGTTGCGCGTGACCACCACGCGCCTGCTACAGTAACCAGCACAGTTGTCTTCTTCGCCCATTTGTCTGGTAAACGGGTTGGAAAACCCGCGATAGAACCCAACTCAATCTCACTCTATACGACCTCAATTCAATCCATTCTTTCAACTGATCCCTTCTAATCCATCTCCATTTAAGTTCTGTAAATTGAATTACTCAAATCAGGGTCTAAATCTTCACAACTCACGATCGATCCTCGACGGGTCTCCTATTCGGGTTCACTGATTTCGTCCTGGGTTTTCAAATTAATTCATACAGTGAGTATCGTGAGAGTGTAAGGAATGTTTTTACAAGATCAATTTCATAAATTCTTACCTCTAACTAGTAGAACCCAAGCTCGATTTTAAACGGCAATGGAAGCTTCTGTTCTTCCCCAATTCGACACGATTCATCTTCGTTGTTGTTGCAGAAAGGTTCGTTTTGATCTCAGGAGTCTAATTCAAGCCTCAATTTCCCTTCTCCTAGCTCACAATTTCCAATTCGAATTTCCCTCTAATTTTCCAAAATTTAGATTCTGAAATGTCCCAGTGGTCTCTCTATCTCTCGAGTTTTTCTCTCAATTCGGCTTCCTCAAGCTCTCAATTACACAATGAAACTGAAACATTTGATTTATCAGTTAATTTGGACAATGATTAAGACAAACCATAATTTAGGGGATTAATGTCTAAAGTAGTATAATTGTGTTTTCCCTAAGACCCGATTCCATGTTTTCTGGGGCACGAAGAAGACAAAGTGACAGATGTCACTGTCTGGCAGCAAGAATCAATGTTAAAATTCCATTTTGCCTTTCGTTCGATAAATTACCATTTTACCCCTAAACTTCCGTGACCCGTAACTTGGTCACCCGAACTCCGTTTTCGACGTGCAGCTTGTCGTTGTACTCAGGGCATCGAGACCTACCTAACGGTCCTCGAATCATGTGAAAATTAGTTGTCAAACAAAAAGTCAACATTTTCCCCTTTTTCGTCCAAATTACGAAAATGTCCTCGAACTTCCCAACGTCATAACTTTTTCCTCGAATGTCGGAATCGAACGTGCCAACGTCAACAATTTACCCACGCCCAGGGGCAAAACAGCCATTTTGCACATTTCGTCCGATTTCACTCTACTAATTCCAGATTAGTCATTCTAAACTATAATTAAATTATATTCAATCCCGACACTTGGGACGGGTCATTACACGGCCCATTGCCAGAGAGGGGCAGCCCTACGGAGAGACCATGTAGAGGCTCACGTAGAGAGGCTTAGGATCAGGATTGCTATTAATTGGACATCTGGGATGTCATACCCCAGGCAGTGATTTCGGAAAGGCATAATACTATGGTATCGTCGAACACTGGTAGACCCAGGGGTTTACTCGGACTTCAGACCCCCGAGCAGCACGCGTAGTCTTAGACCGTGACAATATTGATTAGGCAACTGTGATGCCAATGATTGGTCAAACAATAGATTTTAACTGATTTGGGTATTGACCCACATGATTATGGTTTTGGGTTAAGACCCTCAAGGTTGGAAAGACAAATTGGCTTTGATTGATAAATGTTTTCACTAAGTTTGATTTGAATATTCTTACCATTTGATTTAAGGAAAATGGTTGAAATAATTGGTTTTATATGCATGCAGGCTTTTAAATGGAGGGTATAAATGTCTTTAGTGAAATGTATTTTACAAACTATTTAGTTTTGTCCACTCACAGCTTTTCCTGTTTTTAATACCCTTCAAGTTGGTAGCGGATGCGGGCGAAAACAGAGACGGAGATATCACATGTTGACACCGATCCTAGCGCACTCTGGATGCCCGAGAGGGTTTAGGTGTATCCCTGGTCTGGCACGAGGTGTCAAACTGGAGTATGACACATCCCGCATTAATCACATGGGGATTAGGATGGGTTGTGGCACATGGGGAGGGGTTTCAGGTAGGATGAATGAAATAGGAAGGGAGGATAGATGCATGTATGAAAGATGAGGAGCAATGGATGAGTGATATTTGTCACTCATCCATTGGGCCTGAACAAAAATATCTGGCCCACTAGAAACAAAAGTTCACTTACCTCATAATTCGTGTAATTGTACCCCAATTCGTTCCAGACCCATAACTTTCTCATACGATATCCGATTTTGACGTGCCGCCTATCTACAGACTAGTATCGTCTCAATTTACGCAATAGACCTTAGTCCATGTGCATTTGACTTCCCGGATCAAAAGTCAACATTTTCACCCGTTCCAAGGGTAAATTCATAGTTTCTCCCCGAACGTCCGAAAAAATCCTTTAATAATTCCTGATTAGTCTCGATAATCCTCAATTAATTCTCAATAATCCTGTAAATTTGGGACGGGTCGTTACACGACTTCATTTTAGTTTGGGGTGTAGCACTAGATCGACCGATCTTAAACCAAGTTCTGATTGACCACCTTCATTTTGATGCATAGGAACCTCCTTGAGTTTTGTTTTACCCTTAAAATTAGACATGGCCTTTTACTAACGGGTAACCATTAGTTAAGTATACAATGAGTTTCTTTCCCCCGATGAAGTTCGTAATTGTTACTCGGAACCTGGCCTAGGCATTCGACCATCGGGGTTCTTAGACACGTGATTTGGTCCTGAGTTGTAGGATTACACTTGTCACTCAAAATTCGTCCCACCAATTAGCTAAGGTTTTTTTCAGCTAACCTCATTCATGTGTTTCCCTCACTTCACTCAAGCAGTGGAGTGACATTTATATCCTTTTGCTTGTCTTTCTACCATTTATAGTTTTAAGGATTGAGTTTTGGACGTTTCTTGGACTGTATCAAACTTGAATTTGAGTTCTTAATATCATAGTTACGTGGAGAGTCAAGTGGAGTCAAGACTGCCACCTGGAAAGGATTTTACTTTGAACGAGAATTGGGCAAAGTTTTTTATACCCTTACCTTGAGAATCACCGTTAGACCCTGAGATAGAAACTGTGGTTCTTATGCCACTTAAATTTCATGTAAAATATTCTTCGTTCTGAGGCCAGGTTAGTGAAACCTTCACAGTTCGTTACCTCCTTGTTGGGAAAATTACTTGATCATGGTAACTGTTAGGAGAGCTTGTTAACTGTTATGTTACATGGTGTTGAGTAGGGGCGTTGCTTTGACATGCACTCACTCTCTCCTCAAATGTTAGATTGAATTAGGTTGTCCTTGCTTAGTAGTTCCCTTATAACCGTGTTGTATTCAAGGACTGGAGGGATCACTTGTTGGAGTAGCTACTTGTAAAACCCGAATGATTGACAGTTGAGTAACGATCTCATTATCTTGATGATTGAAAATTAGTCAAACTCAAGTAATCTTAGTCCTAGCTTGGACCACTATTTTAGCGCAGAATTATATAAGGTCGCCATTCAAACCCTTTGTCCCGTATGAAATTAGTTATCCTAATATTAGTTGAACGCCTCAAACCGTGGTTTAAAGGAACCGGTTCGTAAATCATTTTGATTGTTAAATGGGTAAGAATCCTTTTTGACCCAGTGACGAAGTTAGTCATTGTAAGGAAGTTTATGTACTATGTGGATTAGTTGACACCTTGTAGGACTGAGTACCTAGGATTAACGAACTTGTTGTTAGTGATCGAGATCACTTTATAAATGCTTAGATTGGTTAGACGATAAATTGGAAATCAACAATACAAGTTATTTACGAGACACGTTGAACACTGAGACCATCCAAGCTGCTTACGCTACTAGAACTTTTGTGGTGAAGGACTTACTGTAGAAGGTTTAGTGCACACAAGAGAAATAGGTCGTTACCTAAGAAACCTTTATGAGACATTCATAAAACTATTCAAGATGTTCCTAACTCGTCATTCCTCCTGTGGACAACCAATAGGAACTAGGTAGATTTCACTTACGAGTCACATTAGAAATTGGAAGCTTGAGGCTGACGATTTATTTGGGAGACGCCTCGTATTGTTTGCTATTTTAAGGAAGTTCAGCTCATTTTAATGGAGGCATTAGAAGTTTCAAGTATACCGTTTAGCAAATTTTGAGGACGAAATTTCCTTAAAGGTGGTTGACTAATACATCCCATATCAAAATTTAGGAATCCAAGACGTGAAATTACCATTTTACCCTCACGGGTGCTCTTGGACCTTGACTACTTCAATAATGGGTTACTTGTTGGGTGTAGTGTTTGAGTGAGTGTTTTGTACGCCCAAGACAATTACATAAGCCCAGGTCAACTAGTGCCCACATGGAAGCCCAGATTAGACCTTTTTTGGACATGAGGTCTTCATCGTCACCCACATTTAGGGGTGGGCATATTGTTTTGAAATACCGAAACCATTCCGTCCTATTTCATACCAAACCAGAAAAAAAAATAGAATAATAAAACTGAAAGAATGATCGGTACCGTACCAGTTTAAATCGATACGGGATCGGTTTCGATGTTACGGAATACCGTCCCATACCGAAATCGAACTGGTTTTAATTTTTTTAATTAATTAAAAATTAAATTAAATTCAACAATAAAAAAACTCCTAATAATCTAATAGCTAATGATGGATTGTAACGACTTAGAAATTCGAAAAAGGAAAATTTGGAAAATTTGAAGGAAATGACGATTTTGCCCTTGGTTTTAGGGGGGCGAAAGTTGACTTTTGATTGGGACCTTATTTGGAGCTTCCGGAAGGAACGTTGAATAGGTCTCGGGACACCGAATCTGTAGACAGGCGGCATGCGTCAATCGGAGTCCGAATGGAAAAGTTATGAGTTTCAAACGGTGAGGGGAATTTTAGTAATTATGCAAGGAAGGGCAAATTGGTAATTTAAGGCAGCCGGATTAATGTAGGTGGTTAATTTGGCTTAGTCAATGTGGGGGTGAGTCACTTAGGTGATCAAGTGACATCTGTCACTATGCTTAGCACAATTAGTGGCAATTGATGATTCATGTGTTTGAATTACAAACAAAATTGTGTGTGTTGTGTTTTCCTCAAAAACCAAAACAGAGAACAAACAAAAGGGAGCTTGATCGATTGTGCAGCAACCCATTGAGAGAACATAAGAACCTGAGCTTAATTGAGAGGTTGAATTCGTGAGAGAAAAGAAAGGAGAGAAAAGAGAAGAGAAAACTCGAAAATATCCCAAGAACCCGAGAAGGTATTTGTGAAATTGAGAATCGAATTTGAGTTTGAGACATTAATTGGAAAAACGCAACTTGGATTAAGCTTCCTGGGATTGAGACGAGTTGAACCACCATTGAATTCGAAGGAAATTGATGAATAAACACTGAGAACAGACCCTGCGACATCCTCGAATTGTGGAGGTTGAGTTCAAGTGATTGGAGGATTCGGGATTGTCGGAAATTACGGAAACACGTGCAGCTCGAAAAACGAGCAGTTTGGACAGTGTGTGAGTGGACATTTGTTTTATAAACCATTATGCATGCATAGATAAATGTTTTACATGATTGATTGCATGATTTGGATTGCAATGATGTCCTGATGATGTGGCATGATTATTTGTGATTTAATGATTATTTTAATCGGTCTTTCGGGCATGTTTTACGAGAAACGTGCAAATGGTGTTTTGGGCTAGGCCTGGAGTAAAAAAGGTTTCTAAAAGGATATTTTGACATGATTGGTGAGTCAATGATGATTTCTGGATTATTTTAATGTTTTCAATGTGATTTTACAAATTTATGTATAATTGGCATTTGGGCTTGAGACCCGGTTGAGAATGCTTATGACTTAGCATTTGTGGTATGGATTGTGCTTGTGATTTTGGATACTGGATACTGGATCATGTTCTGGATGGTGCGAGTGCAGTTCCTAGACGTGATTCAGATGTTGCGTGAGTGCAGTTCCCGAGTATGTGGTACGTCTAGATGGCAGTTCCAAGACATGACTGATATGACTCGGATGGTGCCTGAGTGCAGTTCCCGAGGTTGGCCTATGCGTAGTGCGGATGTGACAGTGTGATTGTTGGTACTCTTGTGAATAGTGCAGATTGATTGATTAATTGTGAACTTGTGAATAGTGCTGCTTGATGTTGATTGTGATTACGTACTGGTATTGAGTACGAGTTTTTGGTCTGTGTGGCCAGGTGATTATGTTTTCACATGTTTTGGCCTGAGAGCCGGGATTTGATACTTATTATGTGATTTGGCTGGAAAGCCGGGGATTCATATATTTGTTTCTATGCATGCATGGTTTGATAAACTGGAGGGTAAATGATATACTTTTAAATGTGTTTTAAATGATATTATTTTTGTCCACTCACACCTTTTCTGTTTTGATGACCCTCTAAGCCGTGGCACGACGTTCGGGGCTGATCGAGAGGCGGAGGCATGAGCGGAAATCAGTGCAGTTATCCCTAGTCTGACAGGTGCTGAAGGGTAGTTTCGAGACTTCAGTTGACCTGTCAGACGGGAGCAGAACCGGGCACAGTTATCAAAGTCCAGTTGGGATGGGTCCTGTCATGGATTTAATTGTATGTTAATTTAGTTGATAGATTTTATTGTATATTAATTTAGTTGATAGATTTAATCCTATTTTAAGAGTTTTTTAGTTGATGGATTTAATAGTTTGTTAGAGTTTTTTAGTTAATGTTGTTAATTTTAGTTGATGTATTGATATTGATTAGGTTATGAATTTTCTATACATTTTGAACAATATTTTTACCCAACAAGAGTCCTAATTTTTCAATTTTATCAAAATGTTGATTTTAGACATTGAATTAAGTAATAAATAAATTAAATTGTGAATTTGGCTTCAAAACTGAAACCGTACCGAACATAATCAGTACGGTACGGTATCAATTTTATACTTAGAAATACCATACCGAATCGAACTGGTTAAAATTATTTGGTACGGTTCCGGTATCACCTCCATACCGAATCATACCGAACCATGTCCAGGGCTACCCACATTCTCCCTCTCTCGAACTACCTTCATCGTACATTTGTGACTCCCACAACACGACTAATGTTTGGGGTTCCCGAGAGCCTCTTTTGAATTCGATTTTTGATTTTTTGGTTTTGAACGTTGGGGATGGTTTCTAATGTTTAGGGTAGGTTTGTTGTGCTTGTACGAACGTGTGGGGATGATTTTGGACTGAGGATGACGGCTGAGCAGCCCAGACAGGAGGCCGGAAAACTGGGCGACTGTTCTTCGAATTAGAGGTAAATTTCTAGGTTGTTTTTAGGTGTTTTGAACCTATTGATTAATTGTATGGGCTTGGAAGATCACACTGGAAGCAATGAATTCGAGAGAGGTCGTCATAGCTGGAAGAAAAATCCGGGTTGGGTTTGCGGGTCTGTGCGACCCAGAACAGTGAACTAGGTCGACCCGGACAGAGGACAGTGACGATGATGATGTCATCCTATTAGACCTGATATGTCAGACTGACACGTGTCAGATGTCAGATAATGTCACTGCTGACGTCAGCGATGACATCACACATTGACTTTACTGTTCACTGCTGATGTTAGCGTTGACTTTACTGATGTCAGTGTTGACTTTTTTGTCAACATTAACCAGCCACTTTCACCCGTACGTGAGGGTGTGTAGGCATGTATTTTGAGGTGGAACTAGGACCATTTTAAAGGTTTCGACGATACAAATCCAATGGTAGTGGTTTCGAGTCGATCTGAGGTCGTTAGGTTGGTCAAATGAGGTTTAAAGACTAGGGAAGCGTGTCCAGGACACGTTGACTTTTTCGAGAATGTTAGGGATTCTTAAGTAGGACTTGTCTAGGTTAGTAGTAGCCTTTGATTGTGTTTTGGACAGGTCTGGATGACCCGGAGAAGTCGGATTAGCCTGGAGAGACTTATGACATGCGTATCGAGGCGCATCTCAAACGGTCTATGAGTGGACTTTATTTTATGAATATGATGCATGCATAAATGTTTTATATGTGTTTATGAACATGTTTTGAGATACCATGAGTGCAAGTGATTTAAATATGAATTGTTCGACATTTTTAGAGGAAAAAGCGTTATTGCACGTAGTTCGAGATTTCTATCTTTATATGATGTTTAGGCTTTGGCCGGGTATACTACGTATTTGTGTTTTATGTGATTCCAAAGGTTTCATGGAGAGGCGTGAAACCGAGAAACTAGTTTATAGTTTTGGAGGATTTCACAGAGATGCGTGAAATCGAGATTCGGGCATGAGTCCCAGGTGTAAGATGATTTGAAATTGTTTTGGAAATGAGAACTGGTTTTCAGGTTTGGAAATATCTTTCGGGCGTATGACCCAATTGTTTTGTGGTTTGACTTAGAGTATAGTCAAACGTTAGATAATTCGGGCGGTGACCCAGTTACGAGTTTTACGAAAGATATTTCGAGCATAAGACCCAGTTGTGGATTTTATAGGATTCGAGGAATCCTGGGATATAAAGTGTCGTAGGAAACTAGCATTCGGGTAGTGATCCATTTGGTGATGCTCTGTGCTTGAGGTCCTGTGTATGATGATAACATTCAAGTTCGTCCCAGGTGTTACAGCGCTCGCCTCCGGACTGCGATGTGTTCCTTCCGGAGAGGTCATGGTGCACTGCCTGTTGTCGAGCAGTCGCGGGAAGCAATGACCAAGGGAGGCTCTATCAGGACCCATCCCAATCCTCCCGGGATTAAGGAGGGACGCTCTTGATCCCGTTTGACACGGAGTGTCAGACTAGGGAAATCTTTAACCTTTAGCATGAACGGCTTCCAGAGTACGCCAGGATCCAGAGGAGGTATATGATGTCTCTGTCTCTGCTACAGTCCGCATTCGAAATCAACCTGAAGGGCATTGAAAACCATAAAGACTGTGAGTGGACAAAAATAAATAAGTTTGGTAAAACACATTTATAGAAAAACCTTTATGCCCTCCACTAAAAAGCATTCAAGCATAGGAAAACCATTTATCAAACCACATATGTTTAAACAACCATAATCATACGGGCCCCTGCCCAAAACCATTTACAGAAATCTAAAACATAATAAACATATGTGGGATCTCAACCCAAATCAATTTATCAATCATAAAACACAATTTCGTAAATAAATTGAAATCATGTTTATCATCATTCATAAAACAAATCCTGTCACGGTATCTAGAGCTACGCACGTGCTACCCAGGGTCTCAAAGCCCAAGTCTCCCCAGGGTCAACCCAAGTCAATGTCCGTAGATCAATGACCCTCCCTGGGGGTTATAATCCATAGCCTTTCTGAGAGTAAGGAAACCAACGGGGGCGACTCCACTTAGTCAGTGCTCCGTGACTACTTCGGGGTCCACCCAGGCCAACGACCCTCCTCGGAGGAGACAATTCATATATAAAGGATGGTATACAAAAAACCTTTTGAAATCATTATTAAAACCTTTCAAGGGTTCATGCCCGGCCCCCATAAGCTTGTCATGACCATAAAACCCTTTCAAGGGTTCATGGCGGTCCCTATAAACCGTCATGAACCATAAATCCATTTATGGGTTCCTGACCTGAAATCTCAATTTAAAACATAACTGGGCCCTAAGCCCGAATCCACATACAAACATGGCCTCCGGCCCGAATCATAAACCAACTGGGTCTCGTGCCCGATTTCGTAAACCAAATGGGCCTTGTGCCCGATACGTAAGTCAACTGGGCTCCGAACCCGATTTGTAAACAACCTCGGCCTCGAGCCCAATACCTAAATCAACTGGGCCTCCAGCCCGATGCCTTGTTAAATCAAATGGGCTACAGGTCCGAGAGTTTTGTAAATCAAATGGGTCTCGTGCCTGGTCCATATTTCCAAATTCGAAATCGATTCAAGAACCAATTGGGCCTCTGGCCCGAGAACGTAAATAAATGGACTTCGAGTCCGAGGGTTTCCAAAAAAAAAGGGTCTTGAACCTGAGTTTACCTTTTCAAATCCAAAACTATTTCATGAAATCATTTTCAAAACCATAAGCACGGATAATCAGTGCAAAACCGTAAAACCTCGATTTACGTGCAAGCACGTAAATCACCTTGAAATACGTGAAACCATGTAAATCACAATCACCCAAATCATCATCATAGAATCATATCTATAAACCATAAAAAACATTTATGCATGCATCACAGTTAGAATTCAAGGTCCATTCACAGACTGTCCTAAGCTGCCGCCTCCATTTACGTGTCGTAAGCCTCACCGGGCTAATCGTCGTCACCGGGACTCCTAAACCTATCCAAATCAATCTAGAGGGTTACTAACTACCTTATTAACCTCTCATTGAAGCCCCGTAATTTTTCCAAATTTTTAACTATTTTAAATTCGATCCTAAACCTTCAGATGTTCCGAACATTATCGAGACGGTGTCCGATCGACACGAAACCAATTCCAAAATGTTCGTTACATCGAATAGATTAAAAGTCATGTTGAACACTTCTCAAAACTACCCTCCACGCACCCTCACGCGCCGTCCAAAGGGACTGCGTGTGAAGCCCACGCTCCGCAATATTTGCCTTCTTCAACCTTTAGCGATGGTTTGCCTGGTTCGAACTGGACCGGACCGGTCTGAATCAGCTCGACCGGTTCACTGTCCAATCTCCCTTATTTTCCATCCTTTTTTTCCCTTTTCATTCCTAAACCTTCCTAACATCAAACTTAATCATTCTAGCTATTAAAAACACACAAAAATCCACTGTAATCATACCTTCCATGAACAAGCCGTGAGCTTGATCTTCAAGCTTGGTTTCTTAGCCTTCTAGCCCTCCATTTTCATCCAAATCGATCCTCCTCAAGTCTCCTTAGTCCCTAAGTCTCATTAGAATCGAATAGGACTCAAAACATCAACCAAATCTCAACTTTCAATTTTAAAAAATAGAAATGGCTCTCGGGTTTGGTTTGACTTACCCGCGCCGCCGCCGCCGTGAGCCGCTGTGGATCGTCGTCTTCCTCACTCTCAGCCTCCCATTATTCCTCCCACACACGTATGGATGCAAGTAGGGTGATGGTGTGATGTGGTATGTGTTTTGTTCAAGGAAATGGAAAAATGGTGATGTTTGGGTTTGTGAGAAAACAGAGAGGATGGACTGATGATGGTAACAGGGAAGGGAAATTGGACGGCAGAGATTGACAGAGTTGATGAGATGAAGGGCTAAGATTGAGAGAGAGATTAAGGGATATTATAAAATAATCCCAAAACTATTAATATAATATTAAACCCACCAATCACCTTTTAGATCCACTTTTTGGGGTAAATGACCAATTGAATGAGTGACACTTGTCACTCATCCAAGGGTCCCACACTAAAAGTCAACCAATCAGATAATGCCAAGTGTCTTAGCCTCGTAATGCGCGCATAGTGCAATTGAACTTCCGTGGCCCATAACTTTCCCTTTCGAAGTTCGATTTCGGCGTGCCTCCTGTCCATGAATTCGTATCCACCCGATCTACGTAACGGTCCTCAGCCCTCGACCATCGGACTTCCCGGGTCAAAAGTCAACAATTTGTCCCTTTTAACCAAATTACCAAAATACCCTTGAACTTCCGAACGTCATAACTTCTTCCTCGAATGTCGGAATCGGACGTGCCACCTGTCTATGAACTCGTGACGTCCTGAACTATGTCACAGTCATCGGCCAAAGTCCATTTGACTGCCAGAACGAAAAGTCAACGTTTTACCCATTCTAGGGGCAAAATCGTCATTTCGCGTCGTCCTTCCGAAAGTACCCCACTAATCACCGATTAACCTCACTAATCCTTGATTAGTCACTAATCTAATCCCAAAATTTGGGACGGGTCATTACAGGCTCGTCTTAGGAGTGCTGATGAGATACTATAAGATCGATCGGTGATGTGTTCGCAATGATCTAGAGACGATCGCGGCGAGTGATGTGTTCACGGCGACATACTAGGATTGTGAGCGGTCCTGAGCTATTTGCACATGTGCTAGGATTAGAATCGTGACTGACATTGGGATGAGTTCCCACATTTTCTCTGATTTGGGTTAAGGTTTCGTTATGGTTTTCTTTGATTTGGTTTTGAGCTGAGACCCTATTGAGATGATGGCTTCGTTTGAGAAGCATTTTTCACTGTGTTTTGATTTGGGAAGCAATACTTCTTGCTTCCGAGGAAGTATTTGAAATAATTGTTTTATGATGCATGCATGCTTTTACGTGAATGGTATAAATGTCTTTTCGATATAAATAATTTTCATAAACTGTTGTTTTGTCTACTCACAGCTTTTATGGTTTTAATACCCTTTAGGTTGATAGCGGATGTGGGTTGATAGGACCCGTCCCAATCCCACTGGGACCACCCGGGGACGTGACCCGCTCCCATCTGACAATGACTCTAAACATACCAAAAGTACCGTTAAATAAAAACCGAAGACTCACATAGATAGATAACGTACAAACACAGTGTTTAAAGTGATACTGTCAGACAAGGGAAAGTAAAATACAACATGTGAGCACACTAGTCAGAGTACATTTATTCGGTGCTCAACCTACCCACAAGTGGGTGTACAGGTGCACAGCTAGGCAAACTAAACCTCTGCCTCCTCCTCCAGGTCCTCCTCCTCTATTTCCGTGTCAGGGTCTGGAGGGGTCAGTAAAACAAGGGTGAGTGGGCCAAAAATAACAGTTTAGAAATCAATTTAATAATAAAATAATCATAAGGTTTTACCCCTCCGTTTTCCAAATCTTGCATGCAATGAAAACATAATATTATAATGAAAGCATAACAAATGAACCACAATAATAATCGTAAGGTGAAACTAACATATCAGTGCACTGTAAAACCCAACCCAAATGATGTCACGGTTCTAAGGCTACGCGTTGCCACTCAGGGTCTCACACCCGAGACTCTCTAGGTACATCAGCTCCCGGTATCCCGGTCACTGCCCGAGGTATATGAACATGTCTTCCTGAGAGTAAGCAGCCCAACGGGGGTCAACTCCACTCAGTCAGAGCCCCGTGACTACTCCAGGGTCCACCCAGGCCAACGACCCTCCCTGGAGGAGACAATATACACAGGTAGGAAAGTACAGTACAATAACAGTATAGTTTACCCTATGTCCCCCGGACATCCCAAACAAAATCCACATATAATCCAGACGGGTCTCATGCCCAAAACATTGTAATAACATATATAAGCAGTTTATAAGACTCATCAGTGGAAATAGTAAAACAGTTTATGCATGCAAGCCTTTTATAAATCAAACAGCCCACTCACACTCGGTCCTTGCTGCTCAACGATCTCTATAAACCTGTATTATTATTCCTGAGGGTTACTTAAGGACCCTATAATATCAATACCAAGACCCTAGAACAGATCCGCCTCAAAAACGCATCTCGGGCACTATTCCCGGTGTTTCAACCCCATTTTGACTAACATAACGATCTCCGATCGACACGAAACCACCTCCATTGGATCCGTATCGTCGAAACCTTGAAAATGGTACCGGCCCCACCAAAATCACTGTTCACACGCGCCGCCACGCGCCTGGTCAACGCGTGGGTCAACGCTGCTACAGTACTGCTGACGTCAGCAGTGACGTCATGCTGACGTCAGCATGACGTCATCACTGACACTTGTCAGGTGACACGTGGCATGTTCTGATTGGTCCCTGGTCTGACAATATCTGACAGGATGACGTCATCATGACGTCAGAAGTGACGTTAGCATGATGATGTCATCATGCTACAGTATCGGGTCAGACCCGTTTGACTGGAACCGGGTCGCCGTCGACCCACGGCTTGACCCGATTCAACCGTACGACTCCGGCCACCATTTTCGACGGGGTTCATCCCTATAGGGTCGTCTAGGTCTGTTCTATGGTTCTACAACCTCAAAATGGAAGGAAAATGGGAGAAAACTCACCAGTTCTTCTCTGAAACTCACGGCCAAGGTCCGATCGCCTTCTCCGGTGATCCACGCCGTCTCCGTCGTCCAAACCGGTCCTGATCGACTCGTCTCTCACCCTAGAACATGTCTAACACCAAACAACTGAGTTCCTAGCACTAAAACACGTTGGTCCGAAACAGGGGATCAAAACGGGTTTTCGGGTTTTCGACCTTACCGCCGTCCAATTAAGCTCCTGGGGTCCTCACGGTGTAGACTGGAGCTTCCCCCGCGTCGAGGTGGTGTGGTTGTCACGGTTTGCTTCTTGGACCCGTTTCCGTCGTGTTTCGGGTCTGAGTTTTTGGACGGAATTTCGGACGGGAAAATGGGTTGGTGGTGGCTGGTGGTTGCACGGGTTGTGAAGACCAGATGATGGTGGTGCTGTGGGTGGTCGTTTGGTGCGAAGAGGATGGCTGGTTTGATCGCCTTGGTCGAGAGAAAATGGAAGAAATGCACGGGTTTGTGGGGGGGCTGTATGTGTGTTTGTGTGTGTTTGTAAGAAAAGGCAGACAGAGATCGTGCATGAACAAGGGAAAATCAGAAGAAATGAAGGGCCAAGATTCATTTGCACAGAAAATCCAAGGGCTGGGGTTAATTGGAGGGAAAAAGAAATAATATAAAAATAGCTTAAATAGTGTTAGTTGCTTTATGGGAATAGTGTAGGCTTGGATGGGTGACACTTGCCACCAATCCACCGGTTTGATTTAAATATTAGGTTGGCACCGATTTCCGTAATAAATTAATATTTTATTTTGTTGTTCTCGGTTCGTAAATTCCGCTAAAACGCTTCCTTGACCATAACTTCTTCATACGAACTCCGATTTCGGCGTGCCGCCTGTCTACGGATTCGTGACATCCCGACCTACGTCATAGTCATGGGTCAAAGTCCAAATTGTTGCCCGGGCCAAAAGTCAAAGTTTCCCCCCTTTTAGGGGCAAAATAGTCTTTTTACATTAAAATATTATTATTCTCGGTTTGAGTCGTTACAACCTACCCTCCTTACAGAAATTTCGTCCTCGAAATTTACTCAAACAAGTATGGGTACTGCCCTCTCATCAATTCCTCGGGTTCCCATGTCGCTTCCTCAACCTCGTGGTTCCGCCATAGTACTTTAACCAAAGAAATCGTCTTGTTCCTTAAAACCTTTTCCTTCCTATCCAGAATCTACACTGGCCGTTCCTCGAAACTCAAATCTGTCATCAGTTCCAGTGGTTGCTCTGGCAGTGCATGAGAGTCATCCCGAAGATACTTCCGTAGCATCGATACATGAAATACGTCATGTACTCGGGAAATCTCCGAAGGTAGTGCTAAACGGTAAGCCACTGGACCAATCCTCTCGACAATCTCATATGGTCCGATATAACGGGGACTCAATCTCCCACGTCGTCCAAATCGAAGAATCCCTTTCCACGACGATAACTTTAAAAAGACAAAGTCACCAACCTCGAACTCTAAATCTCGGATCCGTCGGTCTGCATAGCTTTTCTGACGATCCTGGGCCGCCTTCAATCTCTCCCGAATAACCCGAACTGTCTCCTGGGTCATATCCATCAGATCCGGCCCCACTGCGGTTTTTTCTCCGATCTCCATCCAGCATACCGGTGTTCTACACTGTCGACCATACAGTACCTCATAGGGTGCCATCCCTATACTCGCATGGTAGCTGTTATTGTAGGCAAACTCCATCAATGGCAATCGATCAGCGCACGAATCCTGGAATTGCAACACACAGGCTCTCATCATGTCCTCGAGAGTTTGTATTGTCCTTTCAGACTGTCCGTCGGTCTGTGGGTGGAATGCTGTACTGAAGTGTAATTTCGTACCCAAAGTAGTCTGTAGACTCCTCCAAAACCTGGATGTGAAACGCGGATCTCGATTCGACACGATTGACTCTGGGGTACCGTGTAGTCGGATGATCTCATTAATGAATAGCTGGGCCAAACGGTTGAGCTTGTACGTCTCACGTACAGGCAGAAAATGCGCTGATTTAGTCAACCGGTCCACTATTACCCAGACTCCATCAACTCCACTCCTTGTCTTCGGTAACTTGAAGACAAAGTCCATTGTAATATGGTCCCACTTCCATTGTGGAATTGGAAATGGCTGCATAGCCCCATACGGACGCTGCCGTTCTGCTTTGACCTGCTGACAGATCAAACATTTGCTGACAAACTCAGCTATCTCCCTCTTCATCCCTGGCCACCAATAATAGTCCCGGAGGGTACGATACATCTTTGTCCCTCCTGGATGCATAGCATAGGCCGAACTGTGGGCCTCGTCTAAAATCTCTCTCCTCAACTCTGGTACCGCAGGTACACACAATCTCCCAAGCTTTACTAATGCTCCATCGCCCCTGACGGAGAAATCTTGTCTCTGTCCGGATTCAACCTCGTTCCTATAATCACAAAGTATCTGGTCCTGTAGTTGAGCCTCGATGATCCTGTCGACCAACACGGGTCGCACATGAAAGCTAGCCAACAAGGCTCCCTGATCGTCCATCCCTAACATAACTCCGCTCTTCCGGAGTTCCACTAGCAAAGGAAGATACACCAATCTCATATGCGCAACTGATCCCGCCGACTTCCTGCTAAGTGCATCAGCTACAACATTTGCCTTGCCAGGATGGTACTCGATGGTACAATCATAATCCTTCAACAACTCCAACCATCTCCGCTGTCTCATGTTGAGTTCCTTCTGTGTGAACAAATGTTTAAGACTCTGGTGATCGGTGAATATTCGGCATGTCACACCGAACAAATGATGTCTCCAGATCTTTAGAGCATGAACCACCGCCGCCAATTCCAAATCATGAGTAGGGTAGTTCAACTCGTGCGTCTTCAGCTGCCGGGATGCGTAAGCAATCACTTTTCCATTCTGCATCAATACACAACCCAAACCCTGCAGCGATGCATCACTATATACCACGAACTCTCCACTGCTGTCTGGTAATGCAAGGACAGGTGCAGTGGTTAATCGGAACTTTAATTCCTGAAAACTCTGTTCACACTGGTCGTCCCATACAAACTTCACCCCTTTCCGGGTTAACCGGGTCAATGGTGCGGCAATCTGGGAGAAACCCTCTACGAATCTCCGATAGTAGCCTGCTAACCCAAAAAAAACTTCGCACGTCCGTCACCGTGGTCGGTCTTGGCCAATTTGTCACAGCCTCCGTTTTCTGAGGATCCACACTTATCCCCTCGGGTGATATAATGTGACCTAAGAATCCAATACTATTTAGCCAAAACTGACACTTGCTTAACTTAGCATACAGCTGCTCCTGTCGTAGTTTACCCAATACCCTTCGTAAGTGCTCCTCATGAGCCCTGACACTCTTGGAATACACCAAGATGTCGTCAATAAACTCGATCACAAATTTATCCAGGTATGCTCGAAAAACTCGATTCATCAAGTCCATGAATGCCGCTGTTGCATTCGTCAATCCAAAGGGCATCACCAAGAACTCATAATGCCCATACCTCGTTCGAAAAGCTGTTTTCTGAACATCCCCCTCGGCTATTCTCAGTTGATGGTATCCTGACCTCAGATCTATCTTGGAGAAATATCGCGCTCCTCGTAACTGATCGAACAAATCATCGATCCTGGGTAAGGGATACTGGTTCCTCATCGTAGCCTTGTTCAACTGCCGATAATCCACACACAACCGTAAACTACCCTCCTTCTTTTTCACAAATAAGACCGGCGCTCCCCATGGTGATGTACTGGGTCGGATAAACCCTAGATCCACCAGTTCCTGTAATTGGATTTTCAATTCCCGTAGCTCTGCCGGTGCCATACGATACGGTGCTTGTGAAATCGGTCGAGTCCCAGGGAGTAACTCGATCGTAAAGTCGATCTCCCTAGGTGGTGGTAATCCAGGTAAATCTCCTGGAAAGACATCAGGAAATTCCCGCACAATCGGAATATCCTCAATACGCAAAGATTCATCCGTAGACTCTACCACATAAGCAAGATAACCCTGACACCCCTTCTGTAAGAGTTTAGTAGCTGTGAGTGCAGATATTACCTTGGGTGATGCGTCTCCACACTCTCCCTGAAATATCACTTCCGGTAATCCCGGACCTCTCAAAGTCAACCGCATGTTACTACAGTCGATGAGTGAATTGTACTCCAACAACCAATCAACTCCAAGTATCACATCGAAATCGTGAACATTCATTAGAATTAAGTCTGCTGGAAATTCGACTCCCTCAATCTCCACAGGACAAGCTCGTATCTCCTGGTTCACCTGGTAGGTCACACCCATCGGTGTCCCCACTCCCATCTCGTGCTCAAATGCGGTCACCTCACGGCCCAACAGACTCGCACAACGCGGTGAAATAAAAGAATGAGTTGCCCCCGAATCCATCAATGCACGAACAACCATACCATAAATATGTACAGTACCTGTCAACACTCCCGGAATGGATCTGGCCTGCTGCTGGGTAACAGCATAAACACGAGCCATAGACTCTGCAGGTCGTCCCCGTCCTCTAGCCCCTCGATCACGGCCACGCACAACACCGCGTGTCCGGCTGCTGTCAGTCTGGGATGCTGTGCTCTGCGCTGGCGCAGTACTGCCGCGAATCAGTGGACACTCAGAAGCATAGTGCCCCGGCTCACCACAAGCGAAGCATGTGACCTCCCTAGGTCGACCCGAGTATCCTCCCGGTGAGATGCTCATCGGTGAGTACGACCGCTGCCAAGCTCCAGAACGCTGTCCAGACCGCTGAGGATTCCTGAACTGACCAGAACGTCCTCGGCTGCCAGAAGATGAAGATCCACCAGAATGTCCTCCCTTCGAGCCACGACGGCCCGAGAATCCCAAGTGTGGGCGATCACGTCGCCGAGTCTCCCCCTCAGCTCGCTGACGAGCCAGGATACTGTTCTCAACCCTGGTCGCCGCATCAGTCAGATCCCTCATGGAAGCAAAGGGTGTTGCAGTCACCATCGCCTGAATCTCAGGTCGCAAGCCCCACTCAAATCAGCGACATCGGTCTGCCTCGGTGATCACGAAGTTCTCAGCAAAGCGAGACAACATCAGGAAGGTCTCCTCGTACTCTGCTACAGTCTGGTCCCCCTGCCGGAGTTGCAGAAACTCCGCCTCACGGGCGTTGCGAAACGACCGTGGATAGAACTGGTTGAGAAACCGCTCTCGGAAGGTCTCCCATGGAATGGTGTGAGCAGTCCAGCCGGCCAAAACAAGGTTATGCCACCATCGATAGGCGCTCCCATCCAGTAGGAAAGTCGCCAGTACGACACGCTCCTCCGGAGGACAGTACATGACCTCGAAAATCTTCTCCCAGCGGTCAATCCACTGGTGTGCTTCCTCGGGGTCGGTTCCCCCACTGAAGTGCGTAGCACCCAGGCGCTGAGACCGCTCAATGCTCGCAGTGTCTCCATTTCCTCCATTGCCCTCGTCAACACGTGCACGGAGTTCACGTCGGGGAGGCATATCCAACTGTGAAGAGGCAAACAGGTTAAAAGACATCGAAAGCGACCATGTACAAAGTACAAACCGCTAACCTAGTACTCTGACCACTAATCCTAATGCTCTGATACTAAGCTGACAGGACCCGTCCCAATCCCACTGGGACCACCCGGGGACGTGACCCGCTCCCGTCTGACAATGACTCTAAACATACCAAAAGTACCCTTAAATAAAAACCGAAGACTCACATAGATAGATAACGTACAAACACAGTGTTTAAAGTGATACTGTCAGACAAGGGAAAGTAAAATACAACATGTGAGCACACTAGTCAGAGTACATTTATTCGGTGCTCAACCTACCCACAAGTGGGTGTACAGGTGCACAGCTAGGCAAACTAAACCTCTGCCTCCTCCTCCAGGTCCTCCTCCTCTATTTCCGTGTCAGGGTCTGGAGGGGTCAGTAAAATAAAGGTGAGTGGGCCAAAAATAACAGTTTAGAAATCAATTTAATAATAAAATAATCATAAGGTTTTACCCCTCCGTTTTCCAAATCTTGCATGCAATGAAAACATAATATTATAATGAAAGCATAACAAATGAACCACAATAATAATCGTAAGGTGAAACTAACATATCAGTGCACTGTAAAACCCAACCCAAATGATGTCACGGTTCTAAGGCTACGCGTTGCCACTCAGGGTCTCACACCCGAGACTCTCTAGGTACATCAGCTCCCGGTATCCCGGTCACTGCCCGAGGTATATGAACATGTCTTCCTGAGAGTAAGCAGCCCAACGGGGGTCAACTCCACTCAGTCAGAGCCCCGTGACTACTCCAGGGTCCACTCAGGCCAACGACCCTCCCTGGAGGAGACAATATACACAGGTAGGAAAGTACAGTACAATAACAGTATAGTTTACCCTATGTCCCCCGGACATCCCAAACAAAATCCACATATAATCCAGACGGGTCTCATGCCCAAAACATTGTAATAACATATTTAAGCAGTTTATAAGACTCATCAGTGGAAATAGTAAAACAGTTTATGCATGCAAGCCTTTTATAAATCAAACAGCCCACTCACACTCGGTCCTTGCTGCTCAACGATCTCTATAAACCTGTATTATTATTCCTGAGGGTTACTTAAGGACCCTATAATATCAATACCAAGACCCTAGAACAGATCCGCCTCAAAAACGCATCCCGGGCACTATTCCCGGTGCTTCAACCCAATTTTGACTAACATAACGATCTCCGATCGACACGAAACCACCTCCATTGGATCCGTATCGTCGAAACCTTGAAAATGGTACCGGCCCCACCAAAATCACTGTTCACACGCGCCGCCACGCGCCTGGTCAACGCGTGGGTCAACGCTGCTACAGTACTGCTGACGTCAGCAGTGACGTCATGCTGACGTCAGCATGACGTCATCACTGACACTTGTCAGGTGACACGTGGCATGTTCTGATTGGTCCCTGGTCTGACAATATCTGACAGGATGACGTCATCATGACGTCAGAAGTGATGTCAGCATGATGATGTCATCATGCTACAGTATCGGGTCAGACCCGTTTGACTGGAACCGGGTCGCCGTCGACCCACGGCTTGACCCGATTCAACCGTACGACTCCGGCCACCATTTTCGACGGGGTTCATCCCTATAGGGTCGTCTAGGTCTGTTCTATGGTTCTACAACCTCAAAATGGAAAGAAAATGGGAGAAAACTCACCAGTTCTTCTCTGAAACTCACGGCCAAGGTCCGATCGCCTTCTCCGGTGATCCACGCCGTCTCCGTCGTCCAAACCGGTCCTGATCGACTCGTCTCTCACCCTAGAACATGTCTAACACCAAACAACTGAGTTCCTAGCACTAAAACACGTTGGTCCGAAACAGGGGATCAAAACGGGTTTTCGGGTTTTCGACCTTACCGCCGTCGTGTCGCCGCCGCAGGCCGTGCCGTCGTCCAGTTAAGCTCCTGGGGTCCTCACGGTGTAGACTGGAGCTTCCCCCGCGTCGAGGTGGTGTGGTTGTCACGGTTTGCTTCTTGGACCCGTTTCCGTCGTGTTTCGGGTCTGAGTTTTTGGACGGAATTTCGGACGGGAAAATGGGTTGGTGGTGGCTGGTGGTTGCACGGGTTGTGAAGACCAGATGATGGTGGT
This sequence comes from Prinsepia uniflora, assembly GCA_032719365.1. Taxonomy (NCBI): domain Eukaryota; kingdom Viridiplantae; phylum Streptophyta; class Magnoliopsida; order Rosales; family Rosaceae; genus Prinsepia; species Prinsepia uniflora. Next base: position 63,665,454 of record CM064869.1, read on the forward strand.
GCTGTGGGTGGTCGTTTGGTGCGAAGAGGATGGCTGGTTTGATCGCCTTGGTCGAGAGAAAATGGAAGAAATGCACGGGTTTGTGGGGGGGCTGTATGTGTGTTTGTGTGTGTTTGTAAGAAAAGGCAGACAGAGATCGTGCATGAACAAGGGAAAATCAGAAGAAATGAAGGGCCAAGATTCATTTGCACAGAAAATCCAAGGGCTGGGGTTAATTGGAGGGAAAAAGAAATAATATAAAAATAGCTTAAATAGTGTTAGTTGCTTTATGGGAATAGTGTAGGCTTGGATGGGTGACACTTGTCACCAATCCACCGGTTTGATTTAAATATTAGGTTGGCACGGATTTCCGTAATAAATTAATATTTTATTCCGTTGTTCTCGGTTCGTAAATTCCGCTAAAACGCTTCCTTGACCATAACTTCTTCATACGAACTCCGATTTCGGCGTGCCGCCTGTCTACGGATTCGTGACGTCCCGACCTACGTCATAGTCATGGGTCAAAGTCCAAATTGTTGCCCGGGACAAAAGTCAAAGTTTCCCCCCTTTTAGGGGCAAAATAGTCTTTTTACATTAAAATATTATTATTCTCGGTTCGAGTCGTTACATGGGTTGTAGCAAAGATCGAGACATCACATACCACCGCCGATCCTGGCGTACTCTGGTGGACCCCGAGCGGGTGACGAGTTTATCCCGGGTCTGACACGCGGTGTCAGACAGGAGTAGACACGCCCCACGATAATCTAGGGGGATAGGGACGGGTCCTGTCAATTCGACTTCCCAACTAGTGTGTGTGGACCTCCTTCCTCAAACTTGTTTTATATTGATATTTACTTGTACGTTTTGCAATGAGTATGGTGGTTACTCTTTGAGCATGCTTGATTGGTAAGTTTCATGCCATATTATATTTATGATTGATTATCTTGTGGTGTCATCCTTGCATGTTGCATGCTTGTATGAGATATTGTTTGACCACGAGATTCATGTATGTGATTGATGATTTAATTGTTGCATATGCATATCTATTGGTTTCATGGATGACATTTGTGCATATGAGTCCCTGAGGCATTATTTAGTTTGAGATGTTATAAGCCACTCTAGGAGTCGTTGATATCTAGTATCTGTCTGTAAGTTATAGATCAGCCTCCACATGGATTGTTCACTTGCGCTGATCGCAATACTAGTTAATAGCGCCAGCTTATTTCCCGAGCTCTAGGGAACATGTGGTAACGATGCTCAGCACCCAACTTTCACGTGGTCGTGGTACACGAGCAAAGATACTGAGTATTAGCCATGAGAGTATGACTAGAGCAACTCATGAACAAAAGTTTAGTGGGATGACATGCGATGTGCATTTGCTAGCATGATATATCTTATCATTATTATATCATTATTATTTATAGTACTACATGCAAGCTTAAAATTATTGTTGAGTTTTCTAAAATCGAGGTGTTAAACCATATTTTATTAATTATGGTTTTACACAGAAATAGATTGTTGGGTTCTCTCACCCTTAATTTTTGAACTCCTCAGGTCTCAGTGGAGTTTCACGTACATTGAGAAGACTAGCTAGCTGCTTTGACACTCATTCCCGAGGTTGGAATGACGCGGCGGAAATCGGGTATCACAGGTAGTCACGTAAATTGTATGATCATCATTGTCTGGTTATGCTCTATACTTCCGTTGTTACGGTGAAACCTAGTCGGTTTTCCCTGATTAGGTTTCGCTCGACCTTATTAAAACACATCGTTTTTACCTAAATGGCTTTCGTGATCTGGACGTCACTGTCCAGATGTCATCCAACATACCTCGATCTTTGTGTCATGACTGACATTCTGGATCGGGGTGTATCAAAATTAATAATTCATATTTTAAAGTTCCTAAACGGGGGGTAACGTCCGGATTTAGAAAAGCAAAAAATTTTCATTGTCTACATTATGAAATAAGCTTGTTTTAGCGAAATTCAACAAGTAAAGTATTCTAGGTGCGAAATTATCAATAAAATTTTGTTTTGATTTGTGTTTATGTTTAAGGTATTATATTATTAGCTATCATCCGATTATATTGTATCATATTATATATCATATATTTATTATATTAAAGTCATTTTATAAATTTTATTAGCCTTAAATAATCATTATAGGTTCTTAAGTTTTTTCTAATTATTAAAAATTTCTAATTTTTAAATTAAGATTTTATTATTTTTATTAAACATAAATGATATTAATATCAAAATATTTATCAATATTTTTATAAATTAAATTATCAATATTTTTTTGGATATTTATATAAATAAGAGTAGGTTGTCACATTTTACATGACAGTTTACTGTACCCATATGATTGTGTGCTCTGTAATACAGACTACTGATATTTCGTAAGAACAAGTCGGCGCGGAATTTGAAATTCACGTAAATGCCCACTTGGTTAAAAAAAGTAAATGTCCAAAAAATCCCACTTAATTTTTTTTATAATACTTTTGTCGTTTGGCAGAGTCAGTCGACGCACCAGGATCTGACAACAATAAATTATTGGATCCTTTTTAATTAAACTAATAGCATAGGAAGATCTCTTTGGATTAATGTCCATTAATCGTATATCACCCCAGTCTTACAATTAAGTTAATATTCATTTTATTAGTATGGAGTCAACTCACATAAGTATTGAGAATCATCTAGAATCCGTATCTTTGGATTTTAAGTAAGTTCAGTTGTTATGCTGAATTTAATTACGTGCATGTGATTGACGGCCGTGGGTTCGATTTTCCAAAAACTTAAATAAAAATTTAAATGAAAAAATGCGAGAGTGAATTATTACACTAGCCTTTTCGAAGTTTTACCTCAAAAGAATAAGTTAATACATATGTAGCTCTTTATATAGGATGAGTGATTCCAATAAGCCAAGCTTGAAAAGATTTCTGATTAATTAAAAATAATTGTCTCTCTTTTAAAATAAAAATGAGAGAATGTCTGTCTAGTTAAAAGTTTAAGATTAAAACCCTAGTCTTCTCTCAAAAGCAAAAAAAAAAAAAAAAAAAGGCAAAAATCTTCCTTCATAAAACTTTTTTGTTTTTTGTTTTTATCTTCTTTGTGTCTTATGGTTTCCCCTTGTACATACCAATTGAGATATAATGAATAAACTGAATAATCCAACTAGTTTTGGAATCGATTTCATTGAAGTTTGTTTGTCTTCAAGCTTCATTTTCACCTATCGCCATGATGTCGATTATGCTCATAGATTTCAGTGTCCCAATGTCATATTACCAATGAAACTCTTATCTTTAGTAGTCTCATATATGCCTTAACAATGTATTGACTTGTGATGTGGTTTGGTGTATTTTTATCGAGCAATCACGGTCCTACATTAATGGTGGTGTCAATTACGTTGTATTGAAACATCTGCGATATATTGGTGGACGGTATCATCGTCGTCTTCAAAATTCTATGGAGGTTGAAATAAGAGAAGTGATAGGCAGCGAGACGACAAAAATGACCAATTTGTATCTTTTGTTAAGTTATTTGTTTTTTTCTTTTTAGTTTATTTTGTGCAAACAAGTACATTGACTCTTATTAATTTCCAGTTGGTTGTGTTAAATTTTCTCTTTTGTAGGATTACAAAGATCAGTTGTTCGGTAGCAATGACATTGCTAATGCATATGAGACTCAATCATATTATTTTGTGTGTGTGTTTTTTTTAGATTGTTTTGACAGAGATATCGATCATGATCACTAAAGATTTTTATCCATATTTATTGTTAATCTAACTTATTTTTACTTTTTATTTATTCTATTAATAAAATTTTATATGCTCTCACAACAAACATATTGAGTTAGTGGTATGAATACGGGAGATATTGGTGTTATGGTTGCTTTCTGTACGCATTTTGACTTGGAAAAAGGTGATGGCATGATGGCTATTTACTTTGTATCATTAATGGTGTTAAAGTATATATTACGATAAGAATAAAGCTTGGAACGCAATCATCATCTCTCATTTGTTTAATTAATTCCCATTTTGCTAAATGCTAATGCTTACATCAAACAGCTTTCGTGTTGATTTACTTACGTGATTATCGATGATATTATTGTTGGAACTTTAATTGGATGGTATCAAAAGTTGCTTAAAATATTGTAAAACTTCATTATTAATAGTGTCACCTTATTTCACCAAATATGTTTAACGATTTAATTCGCGTGGATAATTACTAATATTATTAGAAAGAAAAAAAATTTTGAACAAAATAAAATGTTCAGTATTATAATATTTCATCTCGAATATCATTGAATTAAAAAAAAAAACTATGCTCATTATATCAAGCGTTTGAAGTGTTATCTTCATATTAAGTGGGTCTAGTTCAGTTGGTTCTTAATCTCAGATTTCAATCCCGATGACATATTATTTGGAAAATTTCCAAAATTTCTAAGCATAAATATGTTAAAACCAAAAATTAATTCGATTTAAATAGTTATTGGCACTCTATAAATTGAATTTGACCGGAAAAAAAGTCATTCAGTTCGAAAATCCAAACAATTTCATTTGTAACAATTTGATTTTAAATTTTTATTTTGAAAACTGTTGGAATCCAAACCAAATCGTTAATGCTATTATTTATTTATATTATTTAGTAGTTAATATTTCTCACCTTATAGTATGTTAATATTAGAGTTCATTACATATCCTATCTTTACTTAATCCTTGCCCATTTTATACTACTTACAAATTTAAATTTTATTTAAACATAATTGGTCATATTTGGTGTTCAACGTGTTGAAAATTTTAATTTGTTAATTTGTATAAATGAAGCCTTTATGTGAATGAATAAAATCTTAGTGTGAATAAATTAAATCTGAATGAAAATTGTAGAATTTTTAAAATATATATATATATATATATATATATATATATATATATATATATGCTTTGATGAGTCTTTTTAGTGAACAAATTACTTGAAAATTGTATACCTAAAACTTCAAAATCCAAATTAAATTTGGGTTGGAATAATTACAGTCTTATTTTTTGAAAATTATTTCCACTTATACCCGTGTTTTTTATTTTCAAAGAAAAATCGCCTTGGGACGTACTCTTTTTTTAAATCTTTCATTTGGGAGAATAAATTAAAGGGAAAAAAATAGCTATATAAGGTATATTTGTTTATCACTTTCTTTTTTCGCTCTCAGACACCCTTGACAAGTTTGGGAAGATATTCAAATTTAAAATTTTCAAACCTCATGTTGTGTTTGTGCGAGAAGTTTCAAATATTAAGATATTTGTGTCACGAAAATAAATATATATATATATATATATATATGTATATATAATATTTGTATCTCCTTAGTAATATCAATATTTATCCAAAATCCATTAAACCTATTTTTTTAACTTTCTAGTCCCTAATCATCATAATAATTAGTCAAATTGACCATTTTCTTAAAACATACTTTTAAACTTCAAATTTGAATTTTTTATTATTATAAGATTATATTGAGGATTATGAAAATATAATTTCTATTTATAATATTTTTTTCACTTGTTCATTTTAAGAGTAATATGAGTATCTAATCTAACTTAAGACAAGATAATAAAAAACAACAACTCTTCAAAAATACTTTTAAATTTAAAATTTTTTTATCATCCGATATTAAATAATTTGGCTAGTTGTCCAAGAATTAAACCATATATCGTACGATTTTCCAACACCATCTCACCCATCCCAAAAGCTTTCTATACCCTACCATTGATGTAACAATCCGTCCCAAATATGCGGGATTAATTAAGGATTAATTGCGAATTAGCAAGGATTAATCGAGAATTATCGGACGATTGGGGTAAATGGTGATTTTTCCCCTGAACAAGTGAAAATGTCGACTTTTGACCTGGGAGGTCATTGACATATGGACCGAGGTCCATTATGTAGATCGAGACGATAGGAGTCCGTAAACAGAATGCACGTCGAAATCGAACGTCGTACGGGAAAAATACGAATCTAGGATGATTTTTCATACTATTCATAGTAGCACGGTTTTCAAGGAATTAAATTTGTAGCTTGTCTTGGAAGAAACTCAAAATATCAGATTTGGACTAATGGATGAGGGACAAGTGTCACCTATCTCATTGGCCCATTTTCCCATCTTCATGCATTCATTTCATCATCTTCATTATCTCTCATTTCCTTCACAAATCGAAACACCCCCCCTCCCCCATTGCATCTCCTTCATCTTGCATCAACTGAGACCACAGAGGGAGACTAAGAGTAAGGGAGGACCGAGAGACGGCGAAGGTGGACGGATGACACGACCAATCCCAATCCCCCCGGGATTAACGTGGGATGTGTCATGCTCCCGTCTGACATGAAATGTAAGACAAGGGATAATACGTACCTCAGCCCATACGGGGCTCCCAGAGCGCGCCAGGATCGGTGGAGGAGTACGATGTCTCGGTCTCTGCTGCAGCCCGCATCCGTGATCAACCTGAATGACATTAAAACCATTCAAAACTGTGAGTGGACGAAAATCAATAAATTCATAAAATGCATTTCACAAAGATAAATTATACCCTTCACTAAAACGTATGAATGCATCGTAAAATTTACTCAATAAACCATTAAGGCCTTAGCCCAAAAACCGTAACTCAAAACCAAGTATGGGAACTCAGCCCAAAATTGTAGAATACCAAAATTCGTAAATCGAAAACCAAGTGGGCCACTGCCCAAATCCACAAAGACAGAAATGCCATTTCATGATTCCAATAATCCATATTTACCACATAACCATCTTCGGCATCCAAGATGCCTAGCGTCCCAGACGTCATTTCTCACGGTAATAAGCAACGTGTGCTACCTGGGGTCTCTCCGGGTTAATATCTCTGACATCTCAGATGTCTGACGTCCCAGACCTCTAATCATAGCATTCATGCTCCTAAGTCACTACACGGTCCAGTAGCTCCGTATAATGACCCCTCGCAGGCAATGCACGGTGACTTCCCTAGTTTCTCAGACACTTGGAGGAGACCATCACATATCCTCATACCAAGAAGGTATATGGAAAACACTTTTACAAGGTTATTTCAAAACATCTCAATGGGCCATGCCCGAAATTCACATAAAAAATCTCAATCCATTTAGGGTCCCTGACCCGAAATCACGTTTATGAAACATAGGGTCCCAGACCCGAAATCACATCTATAAAACTCAACTGGGCCTCATGCCCGATTTTGTAAACCACTGCGCCCCCTGCCCGATCACATAACTGAAAAGGGTTTCAGCCCGATTTCGTAAACCCACTGGGCCCCTAGCCCGATCACATAATTCAAATGGGTCTCATGCCGGAGTTCATCTTTCCAAAACCCAAAATCATGCCATGGAACTGGTATTAAAATCATAATCACATAGCCATAGTATAAACTTGAAATCCTCGATATACTGTAAATACGGGATTACCTCAAAATACGTGCAATCACTTAAACCACCAGTGCCATAATCATCATCATAGAAATCACGTACGTAAAACATATAAAATAGATATGCATGCATCACAGTTTAGAAAATGAAGTCCACTCGCAGACTGTCCTACGCTATTGCCTCGATACGCGTGCTAAAAGTCCTTCCGGGTCCCATCACTATCACCGGGACTTGCAAACCTATCCAAACCACATTAGAGGGTTACTTACCTCTTCATTAACCTCCTATTAAGGCCCCGTAATTTTTCCGAATGTTTAACTATTTTTAAACTCGATTCTAAACCTTCGGACACCCCAAAACATATCGAAACGGTGTCCGATCGACACAAAACCAGTCCCAAAATGTTAGTTACATCGAATAGATTATTTCACATGTTGACATCATGACCCCAAAAGTGTCCCACGCGCCCTCACGTGCCGTCGCAAGCGACTGTGCATGAAACCCACCCGCCAAACACTGTTCATCGTCAACCTTGGGTAAACCCGGTCTGAACCGGTTTAACGGTTCGGTCCGGTTCAACCGAATCGACAGACAAACTCGACCGGTTCTCAGCCATTCCTCAACCATTTCAATCCTATTGATCCCTAAGCCTTCGTCTAAACCTCCCCTACCATTCTACAACCTCAAACTCGTGAAACAAAATCGAGATCGTACCTGTTCGAAAGTGAACAGTGACCACCACCTGCAAACGCAATCTGCCGTCGATTCCCGCCGTCTCCTTCCTCGAAATCGTGTCCATTGCACTCGTTTTTGACCCTAAAACCAAACCTCACACCTTAAATTGGTCCATACATGTTATAAAGGGAAGTTTCGAAAATGGGCAACAATGGCTTATTAGGTTTTAGTCACCTCCGCCGTTGTCCCCGCCGTGCCCAGCTCACCGTCACGTTGTCCTCGTCTCCCTGGCCCCATTCAGATGACCACAGCAGCTGATGAAGGTAGGGTGGTCAGGTTGTGGTGTCATGTGTGTGTGTTTGATTTTTGAGAATAACATGGAGATCGTTCACAGGTGAGAAGGGAGATGTAATTGATGAAGATGATAAAGAACGGTGAGGATGAGATGAGGAATAGAGATGGACGACTAGGATGAGAGATAAGAGATGAGAGTTTAATTAATTAATGACCAATAAACATAGATCCAAAATTTAGGGATATTGACCAATGGGATGAGTGACAAGTGTCACTCATCCAAGGGTCCCACTAAAAATATCTACCCAATCAGAATTAATTAATATTTTATTCGGATCCCGAGACGCAAATCCCCGATTTCGTTCTCGTGACCACAACTTCTTCGTTCGACGTCCGATTTTGGCGTGCCGACTGTCTATGCATTCGTATCGACCCGATCTACGTAACGGTCCTTGGCCCTCGGCCATCGGACCTCTCGGGTCAAAAGTCAACATTTTTCCCATGCCTAGTGGCAAAACGATCATTTTACACCGTCCGGTCGATTTTGCTTAACTAATCACCGTTTAGCCTCACTAATCCTTGATTAGTCACTAATCTAATCTCAGAATTCGAGACGGGTCTTTACAACCTTCCCCCCTTAAATAATTTCGTTCTCGAAATTCCAACTAACTCGGTACCACATCCATTTCGTGGAATATAAGTTCGACCTCAGATCATGTGTACGCCTGTACACCCACTAACCAGCATAATATTCGTATGCACCCAGAAGTTTCACCAATACTCACGTCACATCGTATATACTCGACCACGTCAAGCAAAATTGATCACACAATCTGAGTTAAGACAAGTCTACCATTACGGATGACCATTTTAGCTGACACACTCAGCTTGATGGTTTCTCTCAATCACTAATACACTCTGACATATGCTCCTACCGGGAGTCATAAAATCTTACTCATCAATCCACGCTGACACATTCAGCTAAACCGTCACCACTTGGCCAGTCGTAAATGTAAGACCCGTGTCCTGGAGGGAACGGTGAACAATCCCACATTCCTGCGAGGGGGGAATGGTCTGGGAAGGGAATGGTGGTGTGCCTTAAAGGTGTATGCACACACCTATCTAGCACTAGGCCTTTTGGGAGCTCAAGTGGCTTTGGGGGGGATTGGAACCCCAAAGTTAAGCGAGTTGAGGTTGGTGCAATTTCATGATGGGTGACCCCCTGGGAAGTTGCACCATGAGCTCCCGAAAACAAAACCGTGAGGGCGAGGCCCAAAGCAGACAATATGGTGCTAGATGAGTCGGGTCCTGACCGAGGAGGGTCGGGTCCTGACAATTTGGTATCAGAGCCAGACCCCAACCGGGAAGTGTGCCAGCGAGGAAGCTAGGCCCTAAGGGAGGTGGATTGTAAGACCCGTGTCCTGGAGGGAACGGTGAACAATCCCACATTCCTGCGAGGGGGGAATGGTCTGGGAAGGGAATGGTGGTGTGCCTTAAAGATGTATGCACACACCTATCTAGCACTAGGCCTTTTGGGAGTCCATGTGGCCATTAGTGAGAGTCACAGAGCAGCCGATCCACGCAAAACAACCCGTTGTTACACAACCACCAACTTACTCATCCTGAGTATACGTATACCAACATCTCACTCGACCTGCATGCAACTAGACCTCATCAAATACTTGCCCAGCAGTAATACACATCTCATCTCTAGGGTACCATTAGCCATCCACGGCTCTGAGCACCTGCTCATACAATCACTGAATCCGTCAAAATTACTCTACCCAACGCATAGTATTCAATGTCCAATTAACGTCATCAACCAATCCAATGAGATCAGAACTAAGCCGACTACCAACACGCTCAATCACACACCACTGGTACATCCTATGTACCGCCACCAAGCACCACTCGGCCTATCCAGTATCGATCCGCGCACAATGTACAAGGTACGTACATCCATCCTCAAATCAGTCCACTACGTAGTTTGTAGTTAATCACAATTTAATACTGGGGTTCATCTGTCCAACCCCGTACCAGACGATTCGATTAATCCAACTCATCATCCATTCGAAATCCTATGGTCACCCGACCAACATCACAACGTCTACTCCCAAACGCTTAATCTAACATGTACCAATCTGACTCACGCTTACTAAGGCATACCCATACATGCCAATTGAGCATCCAATCTCACCCACGTCTACTGAGACGCACAAACACCGAACCTATCAGTTACCTGCTCAAACGATATCCGTACCATATTCGATTGACTTCGATTGAAGCCAATCCCATTGTCCACATATCCAATACTGACCAATCCGACCCCGTCCGACACCCACTCGTTCACAAGTCATATACTCAAGTAAATTCGTAAACATTTCAACTCACTCAAGCACCGTCTCATACCGGATTAACTTCGAAAAGAAGTTTAGTCCCAACATCCCCATATCCAGATATTCATGACATGGCAATAAACTTTCCACCTAACCTGATCAACAAGATCACGATCCAGATCCATCACCACGTTACCTGACTGGTAACATCACGATCCTAGATCGTCACAATGCCCAATGTCCACAACATCACAAACCCGATCCACCTAGGATTCACACATGCTCACTTAGCTAATAATCCACATGAAATCTGATCATAGGGTCTTACACCCTCTTCGAATCCTTCGTCAGTCACATCACTCATAAACTATTTTCACATCTAATCACTCAGTCAAAAACGAAACATGTCTAAACTGTGGGTCTTGTCCAATCACCTCATTTCGATCCTTGTCATCCCACGTCATCATTCTGCTCATCTTGTCCTATCCGGACTCCCTCGTCATATTTCCCTAGGTGGGATGATATTCCTGACATCCACCACTAATCCAGAATCAAATACAACTTCTTTTGTCCAATGACCCAAAGCCAATCATGGGTCATTAACCAATATACGTTCAATGTACTGGTGACAACAGACATTATCTGCCATGGGCAGAAAATAAGAAGTCACCCTCTGTGACTTCAAACTATCCATCACCAATGCTGAAACAAACACTCCTCTTGCCTCCTCAATCATAACTCTCCTCGAATCTGAGGTTCCAATCATGTTTGACGATTGGTATGCATCCAACTAAGTGTCAAGTCCAACCACTGGACTGCCCAGATCATCAACTCACTTGGACAACCACGTGTCCGCAACCAATCTAATACCCAGATCTCCTGTCCGTTAATAACCGTTTATGCACATCCAAAAGGATGTAATTTGTTACTATCTCGTTCTCACATCTCAACTTTCACAAGTTCAACTCTCGGGTCTCCATGTTATTCACAATTTCAAAATCTCCATCAACACTACCAATGATTCTCTTCGGCTTCTTCAAATTCCAATAATTTCGTTGTACTTTCTAGGGGTACTAGAAACACACAACTACTCAAGTTTCGGAGTTGACGACAACTCCCCGAATCCATTAATTTCCATGACGTCCCCTGCGTCATCCAAAAACTCCTCGTGTATCAATCGTACCTCTTTCATCCATTCATCACTTGTCATCTCATAACTATTGGGACTTATCCCAACACATCAGAATCTATGCTGGATCCCATCTAGTCCAACTCATCCACTACCGAATCTCAAATACCGAACATATGTCCATCACAACGGAGTCACCACCCAATTCGTGGCTTATCATCATAAAAATCACCAGCACCAGCACACTGCGTGCGAATCAGACAACCCTGAATTGTTACTCATACCGAGAAACATGCCCGTATTTCCGCTCAGGTGAAAGGAACTCTGCCTCTCTCGTACCCCACAACCATGGGTACCACCAATCTGACAACTCACAGCAAGATACTGAACGTCCCCAGAAAATCCCCTGATTCTCAACTACCATAACTACATCAATTACCCTCAATAGCCAGCCATCACCACAGGACTATTGACCAACAGTCATCGTTATCGAGATCCGCATCCACACATCGCACTATTATTCAGCCTAACTCGGGATTCCATATATTATCTCAAAACCTTACTCGTGTATCGAATCCCATCATTTCATTTCATGTCGGGCCAACAGATCTCTATAGTTTCGACTAGACTCACTAGAGTCATCCACATGGTCATCCACGACCTCAGCCGCTCTTTGCAGCACAAGTTCCAATCCAACAATCACAATCTGGGGTTCGACTAGACAGACCACCCCCGACTTCAGAAATTCGTCTAATCCTCAACAACTACGGACTCACAATTCTAATTCATCAATCATAACTAAAGTTCACCTTTCCAGTCCATCCATCATAAATTAGGGTTCCACAATCGCATCCTAAGGTTCCTCTAAACCCAACTACTCTCTCCAATAAAATCCACAATCTGACCGACCCCGCGGTCCTAACATAGTATTGATGTCAAATCCAATCCTACCATCAACTCAATTGGGGTTCCACCACTAAGGTCATCAGCTAACTCATGTACTAGCATCCCTCACACTAGCAATTACTACTAGGGTTCACAGTTCCAGATCACTACTCAAATGGGGTTCCCCGAACCCAACTGCTCCTAGTAGCACCACAAACTAACGTCACATGACCGAACCAACGGTCCCACAATACCAATTTGTCACACACAACCCCACTTGGGTCGAATCACACTAACGCACGGGCGTATCGAGCCAACACACACTATCCACTATTTGATTCCAAAAACTATCTATCCGGTATTCTACTATCAGGTTGATAACGAGCTGACCACGCAGAGACATCACATCCTCGACCTGCGTGTACCATAAGAACTACTGAATAGCGACAACCTCGCTCTGATACCACTTGACACGACCCATCCTAAGCCCCTCGGGATTAAATTCGGATGTGTCATGCTCCCGTCTAACACAAAGTGTCAGACAAGGGATAATACACACCTCAGCCCATACGAGACTCCCAGAGCACGCCAAGATCGGTGGAGGAGTGCGATGTCCCGGTCTCTGCTACAGCCTGCATCCGTGATCAACATGAAGGGCATTAAAATCATTCAGAACTGTGAGTGGACGAAAATCAAAAAATTCATAAAACGCATTTCACAAAGATAAATTATGCCCTTCACTAAAAAGTATGCATGCATCATAAAATCAGTAATCAAAATATTTACTCAATAAACCATTAAGACCTTAGCCCAAAAATCGTAACTCAAAACCAAGTATGGGAACTCAGCCCAAAACTGTAGAATACCAAAATCCGTAAATCGAAAACCAAGTGGGCCACTGCCCAAATCCACAAAGACCGAAATTCCATTTCATGATTCCAATAATCCATATTTACCACATAACCATCTTCGGCATCCCAGATGCCTAGCGTCCCAGACGTCATATCTCACGGTAATAAGCAACGCGTGTTACCCGGGGTCTCTTCGGGTCAATATCTCTGACATCCCAGATGTCTGACGTCCCATACGTCTAATCATAGCATTCCTGCTCCTGAGTCACTACACGGTCCGGTAGCTTCTTATAATGACCCCTCGCAGGCAATGCACGGTGACTTCCCTATTGTCTCAGACACTTGGAGGAGACCATCACATATCCTCGTATCAAGATGGTATATGGAAAACAGTTTTACAAGGTTATTTCAAACATCTCAATGGGCCCTGTCCGAAATTCACATAAAACATCTCAATCCATTTAGGGTCCCTGACCCGAAATCGCGTTTATGAAACATAGGGTCCCAGACCTGAAATCACATTTATAAAACTCAACTGGGTCTCATGCCCGATTTTATAAACCACTGGGCCCCCTGCCCGATCACATAACTGAAAAAGGTCTCAGTTCGATTTCGTAAACCAATTGGGCCCCTGGCCCAATCACAAAATTCAAATGGGTCTCATGCTCGAGTTCATCTTTCCAAAACCCAAAATCATGCCATGGAACCACTATTAAACTCATAATCACATAGCCATAGTATAAACTCGAAATCCTCGAAATACTGTAAATACGGGATTACCTCAAAATACGTGCAATCACTTAAACCACCAGTGCCATAATCATCATCATAGAAATCACGTACGTAAAACATATAAAATAGATATGCATGCATCACAGTTTAGAAAACGAAGTCCACTCACAGACCGTTCTACGATGTTTCCTTGATACGCGTGCCAAAAGTCCTTTCGGTCCCATCACTATCACCGGGACTTGCAAACCTGTCCAAACCACATTAGAGGGTTACTAACCTCTTCATTAACCTCCTATTAAAGCCCCGTAATTTTTCTGAATTTTTAACTATTTTTAAACTCGATCCTAAACCTTCGGACACCCTAAAACATATTGAAACGGTGTCCGATCGACACGAAACCAGTCCCAAAATGTTCGTTACATCGAATAGATTATTTCACATGTTGACATCATGACCCAAAAGTGTCTCACGTGCCTTCACGCGCCGTCGCAAGCGACTCTGTGTAATGACCAGCCCGAAAGTCGGGGATTAGCTTAGTAGTTAATGACGGATTAGCAAAGTGAAGTGGTGAATAGTTTGATACTTTTGAAGTGTTGGCGCAGAATGACGATTTTGCCCTTGGAATGGGCAAAATGTTGACTTTTTTTTTTCGGATGGTCAAATGGACTTTGACCGATGATCGTGACGTAGTTTGGGACGTCACGAGTCCGTAGACAAGTGGCATGTCCGAATCTGACATCCGAGGAGGAAGTTATGATGTTCGGAAGGTTGAGGGCACTTTTGTAATTTGGTGAAAAAGGGGAATTTGTTGACTTTTTGAACGACAAGGTTTCTTTACGCAAATTGAGGACCGTTAGATAGGTCTCGACGTCCTGAGTACAACGACAGGTGGTATGCCATCAGCGGACGTGGGACAGTTAAGATATGGGTCTAGGAACGCAAGGGGTAAAACGGTAATTTGCCATGAAAGGGGCAATCTGGTTTTGGGATCTGTGCAACTAGGATAGTGACAATTGGCTTATTTTGGAATTGGTGTCCATAGAGATAGGGACACCTGGCTCATTTCTAGAGGGTTGTAGAACCTCTCAGTTGATCTCAGGGCATTGGTTTTAAACGACATAATTGGTTGCACGGCTTGACCATGGGAGAAACAGAGCACAGAGTAAAACCGTGAGGAACCCACTCTATAACTCACTTCGATTTTCATGCTTTGCCTTTGATGAGTGAATGAAAAAGACTAGAAGTGATGAGACAGAGTTGAGGGTGGTGGTACGGCGACCACGACGGCAGGGGAAGGTAAGGAAACCCGTGAATCCCCTGATTAAATTTCGAATTTTGAAGTTGGAATGAAGGGTTAAGGAGCCTAGCTGACTATTCAATCTTGATGCTGAGGTGTTTAGGAGTCGAATAAACTCGAACGAGTGGCTTGCCGTGGACGTTGGCTGGAAAACCGAAGGTGGGTAAGGTTTAATTCAAAAATGGTGTTTTGTGTTTTCGTGACAATCACTCGAGTTTGATGGTTGGGAATGTACTCTTAGACTCTTAGGAGATGAATGGGACCAAAACTGTGGTTCATAGTGGTCTGTGACGGCTGAACGGAGGAGGGAAACAGGGGCCGTATAATCGATGATCGGGGAGGTACTTTCCCACCTCACTTTTGATGTTTTTTTTTGTACCTAGATCGATTAAAATTAATGGGACGAATTGAATGGTTTTAAAAGGACAAAAATTGGATTAGAAATGGTGAAGAACCGCCTGCGCCGGTTCGGTCGAACTGGGCCGGCACAAATCGGTCTGAACCAGGCTTAACAGAGGTTGAAGATGAACAGTCTATGGCGCGAGAAGCCCACGCGCAGCCCCTTTGGGCGGCACGTGTGGGCGCGTGACATGTTTTTTGAGGAAGTTTCCAACATGACTTTTAAATTATTCGATGTAACGAACATTTTGGCGCTGGTTTCGAGTCAATCGGACATCGTATCGATATGTTTCGGGATGTCCAAAGGTTTTAGGGCTCGGTTAAAAATAGCTAAAAATACGGGAAAATTATGGAGTTTTAGTATGACCTTTGTGAAGTAGTTAGTGACCTTAGTATGGAATTTGGACATGTTCGGGAAAGCCGAGGATATCGGAATGACGCTTATCGAGGCGACGAGGCTATGGTCTGTGAGGGGACTTTGCTTTCTAACTTATGATGCATGCATATATGTTTTAATATGTTTCATACGTGATTCTATGATTTGCTTTATGATCTTGATGGTTTTCAGTTTTGTACGATTTTTGAGGTATTTTACGGAATTTTACGTTTTACGAGGCTTCGATTTCTCTTGTGATTTGACGATGGTTTTAATGATTTGATTTCAAGGTTTTGAAATGGATTTTGGAAAAGTGATTTCGGGCTTGGTGCCCTGCTCTTGTGATTTTAGAAATGATGTTTTGGATTCGGTTTTGAGGTTTGGAAAGGAAGTCTGGATTTTGGTTCGGGACAGTGGTTCCGCATGCCTGCTTACGGAATCAATGTTGCAAATTCGACTGTGGATTTATGTGGTTTTCACTGATTGGATGAAAAATGGTTTTGGGTTTAAAGACCCGGAAAAAGAGAAAAACCCACTGGATCTGGTTTTGAGTTTAAAGACTCGGATTGATTGACGGGGGGAGGGCCCTAGATTGATATGTTTTGAGTTTAAAGACTCGGTATATGTTTTGAGTTTAAAGACTCGGATATGATACCCCCCGAGGCCTGTGATTGTGTTTTGAGTTTAAAGACTCGTTGATATCCCGGGAAGGCCTGGTTATTGCGCATTGTGTTTTGAGTTTAAAGACTCGGGCGCACTTGAGATCCAGTAAACTTGTATGATTAAAGTATTTCACTGGTTTTTCGATGTTTTGGGCAGTGGCCCGGATGAAATGGTTTTCGATGGTTTTGGGACTGAGTCCCCGGATTTGAGATTGATTTGAGGCTGAGGCCTGTATTTGAATAACGGGTTTGATACGGGTTTGATACGGGTTTTGATAATGGTTTTCGTTGATGGTTCTTGATATGAATGGTTTCATGACTTGAATGGATATGCATGCATTGGTTTTTGCGTGGAGGGTAAAATGTAATTGTTTTATTGAACAGTTTTCTAAATTATACTTTATTTTGTCCACTCACAGTTTTTTTGTGTTTTTGATACCCTCTAGGTTGTTGGGGTGCGGGCTGTGGGTCGAGAGAGAAACAGAGACATCACACGTACGATCCATAGTAGATTCGGTGCACCCTGAGAAGTTTTGGATGCTATTGGAAGATCGAATCGGGAATCCCTTGTCCGACTTACTTGTCACATGAAGGTTGGATGTCAGTTTAGCCTTCGTGTCATGCGTAAGTTAGACGGGATCGGGATTTAGCCCTTAATCGCGGGGGATTTGGGGTGGGTCCTGTCACTGCGCGTGAAACCCACGCGCCAAACACTGTTCATCGTCAACCTTGGGTAAACTCGGTCTGAATCGGTTTAACGGTTCGGTCCGGTTCAACCTAATCAACAGACTAACTCGACTGGTTCTCAGCCGTTCCTTAACCATTTTCGATCCTATTGATCCCTAAGCCTTCGTCTAAACCTCCCCTACCATTCTACAACCTCAAACTCGTGAAACGAAATCGAGATTGTACCTGTTCGAAAGTGAATAGTGACCACTGTAACACCCCGGAAATTCGAGGATTATGATAATGTAATTTAATGTATGAATTGACGTTTTTACCCTTGTGATTGGTATGACCAAATTGTTGACTTTTTGATTTGAGGGTCAAATGGACTTTGACCAATGACCGTGACGTAGTTTGGGACGTCACGAGTCCATAGACAGGTGGCACGTTCAATTCGGACGATCAGGGTAAAAGTTATGACTATCGAAGTTCAGGGGAGTTACCGTAATTTGACAATAGGGGCGAAAATGTTGACTTTTCGTTTGACAACTAATTTTCACATGACTCAAGGACCGTTAGGTAGGTCTCGATGCCCTGAGTCCATAGACGGGTGGCACGCCGAAATCGGACTTCGTATGGCTGAGTTACGGGTCTAGGAAGTGAAGGGCATTTTGGTAATTACTTGAACCAGGGGCATTTTGGTCATTTTGCCCTGGTTACTGTAGCAACAGCGGGGGACCATGGACGGCACCACCATGTGCGGTGGTTCAGTGCGCAATTGTTTATGCAAGTGTGTGCTGGAAAGAAAGGTGTGTCTTATGCTTTAGAACGTGGCCTGAACCATCCACCCTGCACGGTCGATTTGATTAATGAAGATTTGAAGCTTTTCGGGGAACAAAATTCAGTGGACAGTAAGGCTTCCACGAGCCTCTGGGACGGCTTGAATTGTTTAAAATTGATTGAGAAGTGAATGAGCTTCACTCTGTGGTTGAAAGAACTGAAAATAGGTGAGGAACCAGAGAGAAACCATTTCGGGAAATTTTGGAGGGAAATCGGGTTTTCAATTTCTGGTGATTGTTGGACCAAACCAAAGCCTGGTTTAGTCTTCTGGGAGTATTTGGAACTTATCCACATCGAAATCGAAGGCCATCAGCCACGGGTGAGCTGGGACGGTGACTGCAGTTTTCAATGAAATCTCAGAGCTTGGGATGACAACCTTCAGGTACTTTCAGACGAAAATCATCACTTCATATTCAATAAACATAGATTCATAAGTAAAACCATAAAACACGTATATAAAAACAGTTATGCATGCTCGAGTTTAAAGAAAAGGGTCTACTCACAGTACTGAGCCCTACTCGCGTCCCGAACGTCCAGCCCGATCCTCGGCTTCCTCGGGAAATCTCGATCCTGTCAAACACCGTCAAATTACGTCACTAATACATCTACTAACACTCTCCTAAATTCCCTCAAAAATCCCCGAACCGAAGACCTAGAACCCCGGGACCCTAAACCTTCACCCTCGCGGAACTAAACTCAAACGACTTCCGATTAACTCGAAACCAATTCCATTAAACTCACAACAACTCCTAGACCAAAAACGATGTTGACCGTTTCTCCCAGAACCGCCGCACGCACCTCCACGCGCCGCCCAAAGTGGCTGCGCGTGGCCCCACGCGCCAGCTACAGTGCACCTTCAACCTCACGTCGACCCGGTTCAACACAGTAGGCTACAGCTTGAACCGGCGTCAACGGTTCTCCGCCGTGCCTGCACTAAAACACCTCCTTCCTTCTCCTATAGCTTCGTCCAACCTTACTCTAAGCATCCCCATCCTCCAATCACCTCGACACAACCTCCTACCCGTCGTCTCAAGCTCGAAATCAAACCTCCCCAAAACTCTGTTTCACGATCCGACCACCCAGCTCACCACCCTTCACGGTGGTGACACCAGACGGTCCCTAAGACCTCAATGAACCCAGACCAACCTTCCTATACCGTCGACTCACCCCCAAACTCGTCGACTTACCGTTCGAAGTTCACTGCCGAAACAGGGTAAAAGAGACCCATCTTCGACTGAGCTCCGCCGTGTACGGCCCCATCACGGCGACCACCCTAATCGACACCTAGGACCTCTCTGATCACTACCCTAACCTCCAATCCTCTCGACTCTCAGCCCAGAGTCACAACTTTCCAAATGAAATTCCACGGGAAAACAGAGCAGGAAGACTTACCCTTCGATTGCAGCTCCGCCGTGCGCACCGCCGCCCACCACTGTGGTCGTTAGACTCCCTGCAACCTCCTCAGCCTCTCCTTGTCTTGGTTTGATCCGCCTCACGGCGTAGCCACCGCCAAACGTTCACGGCCTCCCTGTTTCCCCCAATTCTTCTCCTCACCTCCGCCGTGCCGCCGTGCACAATTGCACCGTCAAAACACGACCAGCAGCTCCTCCTTGCTTCACTGTCACTCTCACAACTCACCAGTCACTCACCCTTGCACCCAGATCGGTCGATTTCCCCTCAAGCTCTCACTCTGTTTCTCTGTGTATGTCGAAGCACCAGGATGCATAGCACGGGTGCACCCCAATTAATTGGGCCGTGAATGCACAGGATTCCACCAGAATCCTCTACACACATGCCATGTGTCACCATCCACTCCACACACTCCCACATGGCCTAATCCCAGCCGTCCATTCCTTTCCTCTGTGCACAAATCCCAATGTGCCACAATGACCAAAATACCCTCCTGTTTTACTCATTTTACGGTTTTACCGAAACTTCCTAGACCCGTAACTCTCGCCTCGTAAGTCCGATGAACACGTGCCGCCTGTCATCGAACTCAGGACGACAAGAACTATCTAACCATCCTAGGTCAACCTACCAAAACCCGATTATTCAAAAAGTCAACTATTCCCCCTATTTTACCAAAATTACGATAATGCCCTCGACCTTCCGAACATCACAACTTCCTCCTCGGATGTCGGAATCGGGCGTGCCACCTGCCTAAGGATTCGTGACAACCTCAACTACGTCCTGGTCACTAGTAAATTCCCAATTGACCACCCGAAATAAAAGTCAACATTTCTGCCCGAAGCAGGGGGCAAAATCGTCATTCTAGGTTCCCGGACCCCTCGGGACCACCTAACCCCTGATTAACCTTACTAATCACACCTTAATCACTCTACTCATCCAAATTCTCGGGACGGGTTGTTACATTAACCATGTTGATCTGAGATAGTTTGGGAGGGTCCGTTTAGGGCCGGTTGTCTCGGGAAACGTGTTGGACGGTTTCCCCAAGCCGGTTTCTATTTCGGACCTTTTGGATATATGTGTAAGACTAATAGTGACCCTTACGTGTGATTTGGACTGACAGGAATTGTACGATAATCCCGGCACAAGTTCGTACGCGCAGGTTCACCGCGTGATCGTACTATGAGTGGGCCCGATTTCATTAAAAACTTGCATGCTTAAATGTTTTCCGATTTACTTATATGTTCACATGCTGGAATCAAGAAATGGTTTTGATGATATTGAAATTATGGTTATGGCACGTTTCACGGTATTTGGGTTTGAAACCCGTCTGATGAAACTTAACGATCGGTTTGGATTTTATCTATGTATATGTATATGTTTTGCATGTGGATATCAATAAAATGTATTGGTACTGCACTGTATAGATCCATTCTTATGATACTGTCTCCTTCGGATGTGGTACCCCGTAGTGGTCATAGCGCATTGCCTGCGAGGGGTCATTCTACGGTGAAACCGGACCGTAAAGTGACTCAGGAGCAGGATTGCTATATTGGACGTCAGGGACGTCGAGCGTCTAGGACGCTAGGCATTTGAGATGCCGTACCTGGACAGGGTTCGGGGATTGGACTCGGAATTGAGACCCGAGTGGCACGCGTAGCCTTGAGACTGTGACCTTATTGGACGTCTGGGACGTCAGACATCGGGGATGTCAGGATTGGAGTGTATAGTGCAGTGGCTAAAATTATGTTTATGGTTTTATTACATGCCTTATGGTTCATACTATATGATTTATGGTTTTAAATTCTGATGCATGCATGTTTGGAAAACGGAGGGGTAAATTATATGTTTTACTTATTAAATGGTTTTATAAACTTGAGTTTCGGCCCATTCACCCTTAATGTTTTGGTAACCCCTCCAGGCTGTGCTACTGAGGTAGAGGAGGATCCTGAGGCTGAGGCATAGATCTACTTCCGCGTACCTGATCTCCTGTTGGGTGGTTTGCCCGCATGTTTATTTTAGAGTCGTGCTCGCAACTTGTAATTTTGGATTTCATCCCTTGTCAGACATCTGTTTATTTCGGATTTGATGTAAAACTTTAATTTGGTTATTTATGCATTTTAACGTTTGAGGTTAAAATTGGTATGTTATTTTGGGTGTCAGACGGGAGCAGGGCACGTCCCCATGTGGTCCCATGGGGATCGGGGCGGGTCCTGTCAACCACCACCTGCAAACGCAATCTGCTGTCGATTCTCGCCGTCTCCTTCCTCGAAACCGTGTCCATTGCACTTGTTTTTTTACCCTAGAACCAAACCTCACACCTTAAATCGGTTCATACATGTTATAAAGGGAAGTTTTGAAAATGGGCAACAATGGCTTATCGGGTTTTAGTCACCTCCGCCGTCGTCCCCGCTGTGCCCAGCTCACCGTCACGTCGTCCTCGTCTCCTTGGCCCCACTCAGATGACCACCGCAGCTGATGAAGGTAGGGTGGTCAGGTTGTGGTATCCTCTGTGTGTGTTTGATTTTTGAGAATAACATGGAGATCGTTCACGGGTGAGAAGAGAGATGTAATTGATGAAGATGATAATTACTGACGATAAAGAACGGTGAGGATGAGAGGAGGAATAGAGATGGACGGCTAGGATGAGAGATGAGAGATGAGAGTTTAATTAATTAATTAATTAATGACCAATAAACATAGATCCACAATTTAGGGGTATTAACCAATGGGATGAGTGACAAGTCCAAGGGTCCCACAAAAAATATCTACCCAATCAGAATTAATTAATATTTTATTCGGATCCCGGGACATAAATCCTCGATTTCGCTCTCGTTACCATAACTTCTTCGTTCGACGTCCGATTTTGGCATGCTGTCTGTTTATGGATTCGTATCGACCCGATCTACGCAACGATCCTTAGCCCTCGGCCATCGGACCTCCCGGGTCAAAAGTCAACATTTTGCCCACGCCCAGGTGCAAAACGGTCATTTTTACACCGTCCGGTCGATTTCGCTCTACTAATCACCATTTAAACCTCACTAATCCTTGATTAGTCACTAATCTAATCCCAAAATTCAAGACGGGTCGTTACAACCTAGGCCACGGCGGAGGAGGCCGAAAACCATGGAAAAGGTAATTTGTGGGCTTTTGAAAAATTGGATTTGGTTTTTAGATGTTTAGGCCATGTTTTGATGCCATGGTTGTGTTCTTGGAGCTCATACGAGCATGTAGGATCGAAAATGGAAGCTTTTGGATGATGGGAATGGCAAGGAGAAGGACTCAAAGTTTGGCCAAAACTTTGGAAGCTCATATCTTCAAAATCATGTACTTTCTCTCAATTCTGGGTTCAGGTTTGGATTCCTTAACTCGTGTAGATAGATTTCCATATAAAAACGTAGGATTTGGTTGAGTATTGAGGGAGATATGAAGGTTTGAAAATCAAGCAAAAATGGAGGTTGTTTGGCCGCTGGCTGGCAACCTGATGGCGGCGCAAGGCGGCGCCTGTCATCTTCTCAGGCGAGGGCATTACGTCATATGATGACGTCAGCATGCCACGTGGTAGTGCCACGTGGCAGACACGTGTTAGAGGGTGTCAGTGATACGTGGCAAGGTGCCATGTCACCGTTGACCATTGACTTTTCGTTGCCTGAATTTTGATCGGCGCGTGAGGGTGCATGGGCACAAATTTTGAGGTCAAAACCGATCTTGTTCGAAAGGTTTCGACGATCTGAATCCAATGGTGGTGGTTTCAGGTCGATCAAAGGTTGTTTGATAGGTCATTTGGTGGTTTTTAGCCGCCGGAAGCGTGTTCGGGACACGATTACTGCTTCAGGAGTTTTGAGGGTTTATGGTATAGACCTGTATAAGTTGATAGTGACCTTTGGGTATGATTTGGACATGGCCGGACGTTCCGGAGACTTTGGATTAGTCTCGGAGTGGTTTACGATGCGGATTGTGAACGCGTAGCTTGGACGGTTTGTGAGTGGATTTTGTTTTATGTAATAATGCATGCATAACTGTTTTATATGTTTTATGAGCATGATTTGAGATGCATTGATTGCATATGATTTAAACATTATTTGTGTTGATGAATTGGCATTTTCGTAGAAAATGTGATATTGCACGTATTTCCAAAATTTTGTTTTATATGATACTTGGGCGTAGGCCGAGTCTTCTACATGCTTAGGATTTATGTGATTTGAATGATTTCACGGAGAGACGTGTTTAACTATCGATTTTGAATGTTTTTCATGGAGATGCGTGAAATTCTATTTCGAGCATGAGATCTAGTTTATTATTGACTTTGACTTGGATGATAGTAAAAAGTGATTTGATTTGTGAATGATTTTCGGATTTTGAAATAATATTCGGGCTTGAACCCCAGGTGAGGTTTGACTTAGAGTATAGTCAAACGAGAAATACATCGGGCTTGTGACTAAGTTCTAATTTATGAAATGATATATCGGGCTTGTGACCTAGTTATGATTTATGAGACAAGATTTTGGGCATGTGACGCAGCTGTGGATTTACGAGTTTGGATTTGTTAGGATCCGAGGAATCCTTTCAAAGTACAATTTTGTGTTTGACAAAATAACAACATAAATATATCAACCCTACGATCATGATCAACGGCTCATGGGAAGTGGGTAGGAAGAAAACAACCATGCATGGCATTGTCACTGTATAGTACATTTATTTCTTTCATGCAGAGATATAATAAGAAATAGAAAAAGTGAAAATACGTAATATTTACTCACAGTTAACTGCCTCTACAAGCTAAGCTCTCATCAGCTGTCCCTCAATTTGAAGCCAACTTTCAAAGATAAAAATAATGGAAACCAAATGAATAAATCAACTTGAAATAGTTACCCAAATAAGAAAAAAGAGAGCAAGAATAAAAGAAACAAAGTTAAAAGGACCCAAAAACAAGATAAAGAATTAAAGTGTGTTTTTCAGTCGTATGAGGAAAAACGTACGTATGCATAGTCGGCTTCGGCGAGGGTACTTCGGGAAACTCGAATTTTAAGGACACTTGCTTTTTGCATGCCTTTTTTTACCATCGCGTGTCTCACTGCCTTTTTTTACCTTCATTTTCTTCGCCATATGCTGTATTCTTTTTCTTGTTATTCTTTCCATGCATAAATTTACCCAATCTGCTCTCTTGTTACCTCTAAGTTACCATTACACCCTTTTAAGGAAATTAGAAGACTGCAAAACCACCCAACCCCGCTTGGAGCAAAAGGGCAGGCCATGGCCCATGAGAAAACGGTGGTGGTGGCCGGGCGGGGCCCAACTCAAGAGTGCCGCAGTGGGTCCAGATCCGCTTTTGTCTCCTTCATACCCTTCTCTTGTCGTCTTGTCTTTAAAATTTCACTATAAAGAAATTTAAAAAGAAACAAAGAAAAATAGACACACAATTAAAGAAAAAAATAAATTGAGGGTAAAATATGAGAAAGGCACTTGGCGAGGACTGAGGAGCATGCGGGCGGAAGAGGGGTGGAAGGCGTGACGGGAATGACCCTACCACAATAGGTCTCACAAGAGGCATGATGCTGGGAGGGCCACTTTTGCACCCACGCGGCCAACGCGTGATTTCATCTCCGTTTCAGCCCTAACGGTTGCGCCCCCACCTTTTTTTTTTCTCTGACGCTTCTGTCCCCTTCCATATTTGTTTGTTTTTTTTTTTTTGCTCTTTTCCTTTTTATTTTCGGTGGCGGATAATAAAAGCCAGCGTGTAATTTGTTATTTTCGAGAAATTACACGGTTACCATCAACAGGTGGTTTCCAAAATACCAAATTAATTACCAAACGTTACAATCTGTCATTTGCATGCAAAATTAAGATTAAAAAAAATGAGTGAACTCTACCTCCCAATTAGGTATTGAATTAATTGAGAAAAAAAAAATTAGATACTTATATATTTTCTTTATTTTCTTATACTTGTTAAGTAAAACTATTATCACGATATATAAATGCTACCAATTTAAATTTGGGCACAATTTTTTTTCTTGATTTTTCATGTAAGTTTGTTTTGCACTCTTTAGGTCTTAGAAGCACGGCACACGTAGCGAGGATAAGTTCATGGTTGGTGCTCTGAGATTCACAGCGATAGTACAAATGTGATCATTTGGAAATCGAAATAGTTCAAATAGTTGTTTAAATCTTATGATCATATGTTATGCGTTTTCGGTTGTCCGGTGATTTTGATAGTTAGTTTTTACTAATTATATTTCATGAGACTTCCTAAAATACAACAATTTTATCTATTTTTAACTTTCATTATCGAAACTCAGTGTCTTAGTATTCGCCATTATGGCGTTCATGTGGATTTTCCAAGTCAAAATGTATTGTTACTTTCAAATTCAAGACATGGATGGATGCATGCAGATATGACTAAGGTTAGGTTAGGACCACAAAGTTCTGTTGTGGTACCTCAAATAATTCATATGTATTAAGGCATGAATTAATAAGTTGGCTCCATCGATGGTCACATTTTGTTGTTAACTTTGCATACGTCTATATCTCCTACTGTTTATATGTACCTGGTATGAATATTGCACTACTGTTGCACGTGTAAACGGTCTGCCTACCATAAGTCCACGTGAATATTATCCAAAATAAAATTCGAAAAGTTAGTGGTGCAATACGAAAAATAATGTGGTGCAATATGTTAGCTCGTTCGATGGACATTGTACGTGTAATAAGTAGAATAACAAAGCAATCAATTATAATGAGATGAGACGCATGTTGTGTTAATACTAGAGAGCAAAATGGATGGCCCAAACGGAAGAAGATCGAGATCCAGAGATGGTCCTGTAATTTTTGTACCTAGCTATGAACCCTAGCTAGTTGAAGCTGTAGGGTCCAATAACATAATGATTGAAAACTTGAACATACCCGAGAATAAGACTCCGAGTGAGTAAATCGAGGACCCACATCATTCTTTCTTCACAACACCATCGCTATGGATACCTTGCACTCCCACCGACTGACGCATGCTTCACCCTCAATGACTCATCGAGAGACCTCCGTTAAAAACTATTTCAATGACTCGATCTCCATTATGTAAAAGGAAACAAAATAGTCAATGATCTGATTAGGAGCAGTTGTAGGATCAAATTGTAATCAGCACAAATAGGTTATGTTTACCTAGAATAGCTTTACTTGTATAAAACACATACCTCTGTATACGGTTTGATATACATAATACAAATCTTATTCTTCATATATTTTCACATGGTATCAGAGCATCAAGACTTGTGACTCTGAAAACCCACCTACCTTCCGCTACAGACACCCACAAACTATTAAGCACACCACCATGGCTGAACCACAACGCACAGATTCAATAATCCTCCCAATTCAACAAGCCACAGATTCAACGACTCTCACCAATTCGTCAACCATATCTGATCCTCTCGTTTTGCACCATTCCGACACACCAGGGCTCACCCTTGCCAACGCACCCCTCAAAGGAAATAACTATGGACAATGGAGTCGCTCGGTGCGTCTCAGTCTCAGTGCCAAGAACCCCTCTGTATACGGTTTGATATACATAATACAAATCTTATTCTTCATATATTTTCACACATTAAAACTATTCCCAATTGATAAGGGAAAAAAAAATTCAAATTTTACATAAAAATGGTATAACTTATTAATGTGATTATACATTCAAGTTTATTTTTTTGTTTCTTTTGTCTTTTGATTTGTGATTTATCTTGACAAAATAGCAAAGCATACACTTTGTAATTAGTGGAGAACAGAATTATTAGGGTTTGAAGTTGAGTGAGCGAGCAGCATGTGAGATCGATCACTCCTAGCCTCTAAGTCAAAGATTTGGACCTAGCTAAAGGCTAATATATAACCATATCTCAATATACAAAGACAGACAACTTTGTCCTCGATCCCTCAATAAGTTTCTAAATATTTTCCTCTTTTATGCGGCTTGCTACTTCCTTGTATTTGATGAGCTTGGATGAGTATGACATCTTAACCTTCCCAAATCTTAAAATTGCATATGATCGATGCATCTCAAAAGTGTTTCATCTTTTAGGAGGGAGAAAACAATAGTATGTAACAACAATTCAATCCCGGTCATTATTTGTGAGGCTGCACTCTTTTAACGGATAGAAACGAAAGGGAGAGTGCAGAAGAAAAAAATGGAGTGTGATGTAAAAAATCACTTTCCATTTTTTATCTTCCTTTTTTCGCACATAATGATGCTTAATTAATCGGTATTTTGTAATGACAAATATAACACCGAATTTTATTTGCTCTTTATGATACAAGAGATTATAATGACACAAAAAAATTGAATCTAGACAAAAATATTTCTAATTACTTGAATTACAAGAACTTCTTTTAGGGTACAAGGATACCTTGCTTAGTGGTAAATAGCAAGACACATGAATGGCTATCTGATATGATCTCGAAAAATCTTTCCTAATCCTCTTCTCTTAGGATATGATATATCATATATGTAGCAATTAGCATGAAGCAATTAGCATGACATTGTTGGGTGTGGGATTTGATGTAGAAGGCACGACAGCCAGAAAAGCTTTCTCAACTTTGACTCTTTCAATAAGCAGCTTTGTTTGCTTATGTCATATGACAAATAATTAATTCTCACTTCAAGATTAAGGGAAATAAATTCCCTATGGGTAGAAGATCGAGGCGGAATAATGTGGTCATAGGATCCATGGTAAATTGTTTCCTTTCAATTTCATATCTTCAATTTGAGATGAATAATTAAGTAGTAAATTTAACGTATATGTTATCATTATTCATTGTCAAAATTAAAATTCTTTATTTATAAAATTAACAGAAATATCATAACACGATAATATTTATATAGTAGCTTTTTAATGTAAAAAGTTTGGGAGTAAAAAAAGGGGTAATTTGCAAGTTATTTAATAAACAAAGGAAAAGGGGGGTTAATTAGGAGCAAGATGGAGCTACATTTTGTCGTTTAGGCTGAAATATTTGTTGCAAGTTAGAAAGTTAAGATCATTAATTAAGAGGGATCCATGTGATCGATGATATTTTTCTATGATAATCACCAAGTTGAAACCTTTACATATTGGTGAATCTTTGTGGTGTAAGTGAATTTGAACAACATTACAAAGAAAATAGGGTCCCATATTATCATTGCACCTACATGCCATGCTCTATCATTAATTTGTTTGTTTAGAAGGAAAAAAAAATGAAGAGAAGGATGCTTTAAATTGAAGATAGCTGGGTTGAGTTGAGAGTGGGATAGACAAGCAAATGATTCAGAGACCTTCTAAAGCAAAGGGATTATAAAGTTGGGGAAACTATGTGTGGGGAAATGGTTTTGGGAACTGCCCAAATTATACAGTACGTTTTAGGTAAAGAGAAGATGATGATATGGCGCAGTTTCTGGCTAAAAAAAATCAGAATCACCGTAGGCATGTGAGGATGATTGAAGGATGTGAAAAATGTCATACACCGAAATGTTGATAAACTTTGTCAGACTTCGTAATAATTTAATATTAGTATATTGAGGCAATTAGAGCGGGAAATATGGTTTCTTTTGATTATTCTCTTCTATTTTGAAATAATTAATAATCAAAGCTAGGCTGCTGATTAAAATTTTATTAAAATTGTGGAGAAATTCAAATACGATGATCATCTTGTAAGAGTTACTTTATATCGTCAATTGATTTTGTGATAAAACATTGAAACTTAGCGCAAAAAAAAACGTACAAAGATCAAAGTAATCAAAACGGAGAATACGGCTAATTTTGATTATCTTGAAGCTAAGCAAAGACTACATAAATGCTATGAAAATTGTGGATGAGGAATTCAGACTACTCCTAAATAAAAACTTAAAAAACACCGTCATTTCCTTTTGGAAGCTAGATGAAGTTCACTTTATTATATTCATGTGTTTGTTGGATACTTGTCTAAAACCCTAGTCTACATCTTAATCATAAGTTTCCTCTCTCTTTTTCTTCCACTTTTTGGAGCCAAGCTTTCAAAGCTTATAATTGCCATTGTTGCTCATTTCTGGAGACATTGGAGGACAACCAAACATACCCGTGGCCTGCCCTATGAATTATCACAATTTCTCCTTTCTTACCTTTCATGCTTCATTTGTCCATTCTCCAAAATTCCGCTAACAAATTTGCTAGATTTTCCAAAGTTTCCTTCGATTGAAAAATCTTAATTTACATAATGAAGTCTCACGTGTAATGGTTAACTTTTTATCATTGGAGTCTATATTCATATTTTGTAGTTGTTTCAATAAATAAAAGACAAATATCACTAAACTAAAAAACGAGCTTATATATATAACTTTAATTTTCATTAATATTAGTTTAAGCAAAGAAGTCTTTTTGGTAGTGTTTGACATTTTTCTGTGTGTGCGGCTAAACCGAAGGCATATTCTGTTGAAGACTCAAAAAGAGAGGGTGAGACCTGAGGGAAAGCAACCCACTACACCCACCAAGAAAACACACCCATGTCACCATGTATATCAGCAGTGTTTGAATCAGCACTGTAGGCCTGTAGCTCCAGGAAATGATTGCCTTGAATATGGTGGATACGACGTCACTTCACTTGTGATTCTACCGACTAAAAATACAAATTTCATTCTTCTAGTATGTTTACTAATTCATAATCGGAAGAGAAGAAGTTGGATTGAAGAGAAGTTTAATAGAAAAAAAAAAAAGTTGAATTAGGACGTGTTTAGATGAGGAATTTCACAGTAAGTTGTTTAGAATAATACTAAAAAATTATAATTATAATTTATATCTTATAATTTTTTGAGATTTATAACTTTTCAAAGTGAATGAAGTGCTTTACCAACCGGAGAACCCAAAGAAATCATATTTTTAGCTTGTAGATTTCATAATAACTATCTTTGTAGAATGAGATGTACTTCATATTAATGAATCAATTTATGTTGTGTACAACATACATTATTGGAAAATTTCGGGAATCAATTTTTAAAAGAATTTTACGATTCATAATTTTAAATCTGTATAGAATAAATGAAAGAAAAAGTGAAGCACTATTACTTGAAAAAGAAAAAGTTTGAAAAAGAATTTTAGAAAGAAAATTTAAACAAATTAACTCTGGTTTGTTTTTCCCAAACTTTCTAATTTAATTGGTCGGAGCTTAGATTTATTTTGGGCCTTTTGCATTTGGGCATCTGTCCATTCCCATTTGTCATTGTCAAATCATATTTGATCCTCAAGCCCGTTACGTAATTTTTATTGTTACTCTATTTTCAGTTCTTCTAGTTTTTTTAAGCCCTTTTCAAAGAGTTTGTTTTCAATTTAACGATTTTATGAATGAGAATTTTTACAAAAATACTTGCGTCAGACCTTGATGGTACCTCCTAATACCATATTTTCAATTTATCAAATTATTTTTGTGCATATATCATAATCAAAACCGTTCATACTCTTAATTATTATGTTAAGGTCATCACTGTAAAAAACAAACAAGATTGTAAATTGAATAGTCATTCATAATTTCATATGTGTTCATACCTAATAAAGGCCGACCAATCTTACCAAAACCATACTTGGTCGTCGGTGATACATATCCACAACACAAGGTGCAACCCACCAACCTAGCCTTGGAAAAAGATACCAAACGCCGTTAGGGCGACCAAATCTGGTCGGCTTAACCTCCGTCGGTCGACTAAATCAACACAACAGTGGGACTTGAGACAACCAAGATACGTGTCAACTCATAAAACTAACTCGTTATCGAGGCCAATGCCTAAAGTCCGCCATTGTGGCTAGGACCTAAACCTAGACATTGCTTATAAATAGGGAGCCCCCTTTCTCATTTAAAATGAACCCATTCTCTTTCTAGAGACACACTCTCTCTAAACATACATAATCTTTCCCTTCACTCTACACTCACTCTCTCTAAAGACTCAATGCCACTTATATTATATATAAACATCAATGTTATTAATGGAAGTAGAGCAACATCTTGGACGTATCTCAATTTGGGTGAACCATGTACATGATTATGTCTTGGGATATATGTGTGTCTTCTTGGTCTAAATTAGTCAATTTTATGCAGCAACAATTTAGCACCGTCTGTGAAAACCGATAAAAAAATTTACACGGGTTCCCTTTATATTCTTGCACGATGAAACCCACCAATTCAAGATACCAACCATAAAAAATATCTATTGTAGCTACTCGTGACGTTAAGAGGCCAAGGGACAAGTGAGAAAGAAAAATTGTCATATGCCACCTTAAATCAAACTGTAGACTTAGGTTAGGAAAGGATGTGCACTTCACTTGGAGTCTATGATACAGAGGGTATAAAGGCACCGTCTGCATATTATTAATTATGAAAAAAATCATCAATTTGCATCATAAAACCCATTTCAAAGAAATGAAGAAAAGATGATCAGCTTCACTCATCTTAAGGCGAATGAGTGAGGTAGACACCCTCATGTGAAGTCGCCAAATCGGTAGAGAATGAGGACCCCAATGCAATCATAATTTCATATCACTTAATGCAATCTTCTTTTCATCCCACCAATGAACACCTGGTGGGGCAAATTCATCACCTCGGTTGGCCTACCACTTGATGTGATCTTCCTTTCGTCCCACCAACGAACATGTGGTCGCCCAAAAACATCAACTCTGTTGACCTACAACTTGAGACGATCTTCCTCTCGTCCCACCAACAGACACTTGGTCGGCCAAAAACATCAACTCGAATGACCTATCATTTGATGCAATCTTCCTTTTGATCCATTAGAGGACACTTTGTCGGCCAAGGCAATATCTTGGCTAATGGGCTACATGTTCGTGTGAGGTTCCACCTTCGTGATCCTATCAAGGTGGTAAACAACCATCGACGAACACTTGGTTGGTCAAATTGTAACAACCCGTCCCGAGAGCCGGGATTAAGTTAGTGTTTAAGGTGGGATTATTGAGGTTAAGCAGCGGGTAGG
This sequence comes from Prinsepia uniflora, assembly GCA_032719365.1. Taxonomy (NCBI): domain Eukaryota; kingdom Viridiplantae; phylum Streptophyta; class Magnoliopsida; order Rosales; family Rosaceae; genus Prinsepia; species Prinsepia uniflora. The sequence continues at coordinate 63,698,362 of CM064869.1, forward strand.
TGGTCCCGATGGGTCATTGGCGTAGAATGACGATTTTGCCCCTAGTTCGGGCAAATAGTTGACTTTTAGTTGGGAGGTCGATTTGAGTGTTGATCGGTGACTAGGACGTAGTTTAGGACGTCACGAATCCATAGGCAAGTGGCACGCCTGATTCCGACATCCGAGGAGGAAGTTATGATGTTCGGAAGGTCGAGGGCATAACTGTAATTTGGGTAAATTAAGGGGAAAAGTTGACTTTTTGAATAATCGAGTTTTGGTAGGTTGACCTAGGATGGTTAGATAGATTCCGTCGTCCTGAGTTCGATGACAGGCGGCACGTATTCATCGGACTTACGGGGCGAGAGTTACGGGTCTAGGAAGTTTCGGTAAAACCGTAAAATGAGTTAAAAAGAAGGGTATTTTGGTCATTGTGGCACATTGGGATTTGTTCACAGAGGAAAGGAAGGGACGGCTGAGGTTTAACCAAATGGAATCAGGACTGAGGGGATGGTGACACATGGCTTGTGTGTAGAGGATTCTGGTGGAATCCTGTATGTGCGCGGTCCCAATTATTTGGGTGCACCTGTGCGTGCCCGTGTGTTGTTCTTCGACACAGACAGAAACAGAGGGTGAGGAATGGGGAGCAATTGATCGACTCAGTGCAAGGGGGGAGTGAAGAGTGCTTGTGAGAGTGACAGGGAGGAGAGTTTGAGTAGGTGGTCGTGTTTTGGTGGCGACATCGTGCACGACGTCACGGAGGTGGCACGGTTGCAGTTTTGGGGAAACAGAGAGGCTGTGATACAAGGGTGGTGATTACGCCGTGTAGTGGCTCCAACCAAGGCAGAGGGAGCTGCAGGAGGCTGCAGGGAGTCCAACGAGCACCGTGGCACGCGACGGTGCGCACGGCGGAGACGCGATCGAAAGGTGAGATCTTTTGCTCTGTTTTTCCCGTGCTGCTCAATTTGAAAGTCGTGAGGTTGGGCTTAGAGTCGAGAGGAATGGAGGTCAGGGTGAGGTTCAGGAGGGTCCTAGGCGTCGACTAGGATGGTCGCCGTGACGGGGGTGTACACGGCGGAGGTTAGCACGACGGGGGTACCTGTATGCTCTGTTTTGCCGTGATGTTCAAACGGCTAGTCGTGATGTTTGGGTAAGAATCTACGGTCAAGGTGAGTCGGGTTAGGCTTAGAAGGGTCCTAGGAAGAGGTTGGTGAAGCCACCATGAAGGGGGAAGTCGTGGGTGGCCGGAAAGGAAAACAGGGGTTTTGAGTTGTCTGGTTTGAGCTTTAATCGACGGGCTAGGGACAGAGTCGAGGTTAGGAGTGTTGGGGAATCGATAGGGTAGGCCTAGACGATGAGATTGGTGAAGGAAGGGAAGGAATGGAGACGGGACGGTGGAGAACCGCTCTCGCCGGTTCGAATTACAGACACTGTATCGAACCGGGTTTGTTCGAGGTAGGGGATGCCCTGTAGCAGCGCGTGAGGGCCACGCGCAGCCACTTTGGGCGGCGCGTGGGGGCACGTGCGGCGGCGTATGGAGAAACGGTCAACCTGGTTTTTGGTCTAGGAGTTGTGGTGAGTTCAATGGAGTTGGTTTCGGGTCAATCAGACGTCGTTTGAATGTAGTTCCGCGAGGGCGAAGGTTTAGGGTCCCGGGTTTTAGGTTTTTGGTTCGGGGAATTTTAAGGAAATTAGGTAGTTGTGTCGTAGACGTATTAGTGACATAATTTGACGGTGATTGACAGGATCGGGATTTTCCGAGGAAGCCGAGGAACGGGCTGGACGTTCGGGAGGCGAGTAGGGCTCAGTACAGTGAGTGGACCCTTTCTCTAAACTCGAGCATGCATAACTGTTTTCTATAACTGTTTTATGATTTTGATTATGATTCTATGTTTATTTGCACGTTTTTCGAGGAAGTCCGATTTTTAGCACGTTTTACGAGAAAGTGGCTGGTTTCTGAAATTGATGCTTTAGTTTTGGGATTTAAATTGATAAGTGATTTCTAATGATTATAAATGAATTTTGGAATATGATTTTGATAATCAAGGTTTTCGGTTTTAGAATCGGATTTCGGAAGTGAAATTTGGGTTTAAAGTTAAAAAGTGAATTTCCGGATTTGGGTTCGGAATGACGGTTCTGGATGCCGGAAGGGCTTCGGACCAGTGATTTCAGATTCGGGTTTGGATGAGGATTTGGTAAATGGTTTTCAAATGGTTTTGGGATTGGATTTGCTGGATCTGGATATTGGGTTTAAAGACCCGGATATATGTGACGGGGGACCAGCCGGATTGGGTTTAAAGACCCGGATTGAGTTTAAAGACTCGGGAGTTTAAAGACTCGGATATATATTGATTTCCCCCGTAGGCCTTGAGTTTAAAGACTCGGGAGTTTAAAGACTCGGATATGATTAAGGCCTGGATTGAGTTTAAAGACTCGGGAGTTTAAAGACTCGGAGAGGTCCAGCAGGTTTGATCAGGAAAATGATGAGTTGGTGTTTATGGTTTTTGATACGGTTTCAGATACTCATGCTATGGTTACTTATGATATTTTATAGTGTTTCTGTTTCTTATGATGTTTTATAATGATTATTTTATAACTGTGTTCATAACTGTTGGTTATGCATGTGGTTTCAAAACGGAGGGTTAAACTCGGTTTTCTTATAAAATGGTTTTAGGAACTTTCTTTTATCATGGTCCACTCACACTTTTGATTTTAAATTGCCCTCCAGGTTGTGGAGCGAGCGCGGGGTCTTGACGTCGAGGCAGTGTCCGAGGCATAGAAGTGACGTGAGGGATCCTAGAAGAGTTTAAAGGCTTCTGTGTGCGTGTACTTTATCGGTTTTTATTTTCCTTGTAATTTAGTGCTATGCTCTGTAAACGATAAGGGTGGAATATTGTGTACTTACTCCTGCGTCTGTCTAGGTTTGAGTTAGTTTTACTTGGGTGTTGTGTCAGGGAGTCAGACGGGAGCGGGATTTACCTCGGGTTTCGGGGTGAAACCGGGGTGGGTCCTGACACAAATTCATCACCTTGGCTGACCTATCATTAATGTGATCTTCCCTTTGTCCTACCAACGAACACTTGGCCGGTCAAAGGTAATACCTTGGCTGATCGACCACGTGTATGTTCAAAATTCTACTTTCATGATCTCATCATCCTTTGTTGATGCTAGTAGATGAGATGTTAGCATTTGTCTAAAAAACCAATATAAACCACTCTTAGCCTTTTTTGTTGTATTGCAGATCATAGGCACAACAAGCTTGAACACCTTGGCAAGGTCGTGGTTAAACACAAAAACAACCGAAGCAAAAACAACCCCAAGGGGGAACATAGTTGCTCTTAATCAATAGAAACAACCTAAATAACATAATTTTAAGACACCAAAAAACTTAAAATGACATGACCCGTCTCTAATTTTCTTGAAATTGAACTGGTCTTACTCCCGTCTGACACGTTCTTAAAAGACAAGGGATTTTCTTATTTTTTTTACAGGACCCTTCTCGTAATCCTCCTGTAACGACCTGTCCCCGAAAATCGGGATTAGATTAGTTGTTAATGATGGATTAGTGAAGATAATCGGTGATTAGTTATATGTGTTCGGGCAGACGGTGCAAAATAACGATTTTGCCCCTAGAATGGGTAAAATCTTGATTTTTTGTTCGGGCGGTCAAATAGACTTTGACCGAAGACCGTAACGTAGTTCGGGACGTCACGAGTGCATAGACAGGTGACACGTCCGATTCCGACATTCGAGGAGAAAGTTATGACGTCCTGAAGTTCGAGGGTACTTTGGTAATTTTGTGAAATAGGGATAATTTGTAACGACCCGTCCCAAATTCCAGGATTAGATTAGTGACTAATCACGATTAGTGAGGCTAATCCGTGATTAGTTAGGCGAAATCGGACGAACGATGCAAAATGACCGTTTTGCCCCTAGTCGTGGTAAAACGTTGACTTTTCGTTCAGGCCGTCAAATGGACTTTGACAGATGACCGTGATGTAATTCGTGACGTCACGAGTTTACAGGTGGCACGTTCAATTCCGACATTCGGGGAAGAAGTTATGACGTTCGGAAGTCGAGGGGCATTTTGGTAATTATGGTTAAAAGAAGGCAAATGTTGACTTTTTGACCAGGAGGTCCGTTGGCCGAGGGCCGAGGACCATTACATAGATCGGGACGATACAAATCTGTAGACAGGCGACACGTCAAATTCGGACGTTCGAGGGCGAAGTTACGGTTCACAGACGTTTCAGAGCACTATTGCACGTTTTACGAAATGTCTTAGCTTTTGTCCTTAAGTGGGCCAGATATTTTACAAGGGCCCAATGGATGAGTGGCAAGTTTCATCCATCCATTGCACAGCCCACACATATTCATGCATCTCACCCTTCTTCATCGATCATTCATTTTCCTTCCACCCAAACACCAAACCAATCCATTCTCCCTCCCCAAATCCAAACCTAAACCCAGTTGATCTTGCCCGTGAAGCCCATAGGCTGAGAGAATGAAGGAGGGATGGTGGTGGCCGGCTGGAAGCCACGCCGCCGTGGACGGCGGCCTTGAACCCGAACATGTTACCCAATTAGGCCCAAAACTCATTTCTTTTTGGTTTTTCCATTATGGTTGCTTATGGGTGATTAGGAAATGTTCAATAGGTTTCTTAGGGAGTTTAAAGAAGGTTTCTATGGGGGTTGGATGGCTGTGGAAGCCATGGGAGGAAAATGAAAAATTATGGCCGTGAGGCCTTTGAACATGGTTAGGTTTTAGGATGTTTTAGTTAGTTTTATTGATTGGAAATGATAGGAAATAAGGAAATAGGAAGAATGGAGTTGAAAAGGAGAAGATTGGACCGAAAATAAGGGAGAAACCAAGCCGGACCGGTCACGCCGGTTCAACTGAACCGGATTGCGCAGGAACTGGCTGGTCTGAACCGGCCAGAACTCAGGGACTTTGAACAGTACCCTGGCACGTGAGTCCCACGCGCAGGGCCTGTTTTGGGCGCGTGAGGGCGCGTGTCCAGTCTTTTGGGGAAGTTCCCAACGGGTTATTTCATCTATTCGATGTAACGAACATTTTGGGACTGGTTTCGTGTCAATCGGACATCGTTTCGATAGGTTTCGGGGTTTTCGAAGGTTTAGGATCGACTTTAAAAATAGTTAAAAATACCGAAAAATTACGGGGCTTTGGTAGGAGGTTAATAAGGTAGTTAGTAACCTTCTATTACGATTTGGACAACTTCGGGAATCCCGGTGACGGTGATTGGCTAGGGAGAGCCCTATAGCACGCAAATCGAGGCGGCAGCTTGGACGGTCTGTGAGTGGACCTTGGTTTTCTAAATTGGTGCATGCATAAATGTTTATTATATGTTTTATTACATGTTTGATGATGCCATGGGTGCATTTGTATGTGGTTACGTATAGGCACGTATTTCGAGGTTTCGGCCCTATACGGGTTGGTATTTCTTTATTGGTTTTAATGAAATGGTTTTGGATTTCTAAAAGGATAAACTCGGGTATGAAACCCATTTCGTTTGGTCTTGGGCATATGACCCTATTGATGACCTATGGGTCCGAGTCGTGGTCACGGAAGGTGCTTGGTGCACGGCGACGGACTACGTAACGCTCGCCTCCGGATTGGGATGTGTCCCTCTGGAGAGGTCACGATGCACGATTCGTGGTCAGGCAGCCTGGGGAGGCTCGACTTCAGAGTGCTGACGGTTCAGGATAGCGATCGGTGATGAGTGCACCATGATCTTGTGGTGGTCGCGTCGGTTGATTCGCTCACGGCGACATACCAGGATTGAGGACGGTCTTGGATGGATGATTGCACGCATCACTATGATCGAAATCGTGACTGACCCTGAGATATCAGGCATGATGCCCAGTTGATGTCATATGTTCGGGCATGAGACCCAGTTACTTTACGATTATGATTTCGGGTCAGGGACCCTAGATGGATTTCCAAGTTCATGGCGGTTTATGGGAACCGGCATGAACCCTGCAAAGGTTATTGTGGTACATGACGATCTATGGGAACCGGCATGAACCTTTGTCAGGTCATTGTGGTACATGACGGTTTATGGGAACCGGTCATGGAGGATGTTGTCTATATGTATATGAATGTAATGGATGTTATGGATCATGACGGTTCAGGGGATCGGGCATGAATATTTATGTTATGTATATATATGTTCATATACCTTCCTTTACTTCTATTATCTCCTCCGGGGGCCTTGGTGGACCCCGGAGTAGTCACGGAGCACCAACTGAGTGGGAGTTGCCCCCGTTGGGTTCCTTACTCTCAGGAAGGCTGGTTACTATAACCTCGGGTAGGGTCAGTGGTCTGCGTGTAACAAGCCGTACCTTTGGGAAGGGTATAAATGTAATTTTTGTAAAGATTTGTATAAAAAGGACGATTTTGCCCTTATAAATAGTGCGTCAAAAGTTGACTTTTTGATTTACAGGTTGGATGAGTGATGACCCTTGATCGTGACGTAGTTTAGGACGTCACGAGTCCGTAGACAGGTGGCAGGTTCGATTCGAACAATCGGAGAAAAAGTTATGACGTTCGGAAGATTGAGGGCGTTACCGTAATTTTGACTATTTGAGGAAAATGTTGACTTTTTAGTGGACTTGTGATTTTCAAGTAGACCGAGGACCGTTAGATAGGTCTCGACGTCCTGAGTACAACGACATGCGGCACGCTGTCATCGGACGTCGGATGAAATAGTTACGGGTCTGGAAAGTTCGAGGGCAAAAAGGTAATTTTTAACACTAGGGGCATTTTAGTCTTTTTCCCCTTAAGCCCAATCAGATAAGGCCACTTGTCTTGAGTGGGATTGGAAATTTTGCACTGAGACCATGGAGTGGTGGACACGTGGGGATGGTTGGATGGTTCTAGGATGATCTCAAATACACACGGCCACATATTGATCGATTTGAACCGTGTGTTTGGCTTGGGAGAACAGAAAACAGAGAGGAAGAGTTTGAGCGTGGGTAATCGATTCAGGGTGTGTGTGAGACTCTGGTGGGTTGTGAGAGTGAAAGAGAGAAGAGAGGAGGTTGGTGATCGGGTTTTGGAGTGGAAATCGAGCACGGAGACACGGCGGTGGACGGTTCGAATTTCGGAGAAAACAGAGAGACGGTGGCACTGTGGTGGTGGTTCTGCCGTGTTGTGGTGCAAACCAAGGCAATAGGAGGTTCAGGTGATCGCAGGGGACTCAACGAGCACCGTGGCACGTGGCGGTGCAGACGGCGGAGGAGGAATCGAAGGTATACCCTGAATCCCCTGTTTTCCCGTTTTTATTGTTTTCAAAAGTCGTGGACTTTGGGCTAGAGTCGAGAGAATTGGTGAGTGAAGTGAGGTTCAGGGATGTCCTAGGAGTCTTCTAGGATGGTCGCCGTGACGGGGGAGGACCTGGGTGGCCAGCGGCCAAAACAGGGCATACGGGCCATGTGTTTCGAGGGTGAAGTCGAGGGGTTTTAGGCCGTGGTTCTTTGAAGTTAGGACTTGGAATAGATTGCTGGGAACTGGACGAAGCTTCCAGGATTGAAAGGGACTGAAATGGTGGAGGAACAGTGGAGAACCGGTCACGCCGGTTCAACACAGTTGAACCGGGTGACTCGAGGTTGAAGAAGCACTGTAGCAGGCGCGTGAGGCCCACGCGCAGCCACTTTGGGCGGCGCGTGGGGGCGCGTGGGGAGGATTCCGGCCAAAATTCCAACATGGTTTTGGTTCTAAATGTTCTAAGGAATCCATTGGTGCTATTTTCGGGTTAATCGGACGAGGTTACCGGATAGTTCGGGAATCCGGACGGTTTAGGTTTTAAGTTTAAATTACGAATAAATTACCGAAAAATTGGGGAAATTAGGATTAGTATATTTAATGTAATTGTGACCCTATTTGGTGCCTATTGATAGGACGGGAGACGCCTGAGACGGTCGAGGAGCGCACGGAGTGCAATTGACATTTTACGATTCGTGAGTGGACTCTTTCTTTCCTTACGAGCATGCCTAACTGTTTTATTTATGTTTTATGATATTAAATATGGTTTTTATGCTTTTTGATGGTGATTATATGTGGTTGATATGTTTGCACGTTTTTCGAGACATTTTTGAGATTTTGCACGTTTTTCGAGAAAAAAACTGGATTTTGATTTTGGATGTTAAGTTCCATGTTTTCACTCTAGAATTGTTTTCTGATGGTTATAAGTGGATTATGAAGTATGATTTTGGAAATCAAGGTTTTGGTTTTGAAATCGGATTTCGAGAAGCGAAATTTGGTTTTAAAGTCGGAAAAGGTGAATTTCCGGATTTGGGTTCGGAATGACGGTTCTGAACACCAGAAGGGCTTCAAACCGGGGATTTCGGATTCGAGTTTGGATGTGGGTTTAGAATTTATTGTTAAATTGATTTTGGATTGGATTTGCTGGATCTGGATATTGAGTTTAAAGACTCGGATTCTGATGGACGGGGGACGGGCCCGGATTGAGTTTAAAGACTCGGATATTTACGATATTACCCCCCATATGCCTATTGAGTTTAAAGACTCGGGAGTTTAAAGACTCGGATTACATTTGAGGCCTGATTCAGTTTAAAGACACGAATAGACCCAACAGGTTTGATCAGACTTGGATATTTGTGGATTTGGTTTATGATATAATTTTGCTATACGGCTTTATGTTGTGGTTTTCTGATACTTAGTTGGGCATGCATATTTTAAAACGGAGGGTACAACCTTATTGTTTTCTTTAAACTGTTTTACTTCTAAATCATGTTTGAAACTCTTATTTTCCTTCAGTCCACTCACACCTTTGGTTTTAACTTACCCTCCAGGTCGTGGTGATAGCGCTGGGGTGAACGTTGAGGCAGGGATCGAGGCATAGAGCTTTTGACGTTATTCCGTTGCGAGACTAGCATAGTAGGATTTTGTGCCCATTTTTTAGAACTATGCTCTAACTTACAGTTGTATTATATTTACTCCTTCGTCTGATGATTATGCTTGTAGTGGTGTTGAGGTTATTTTGGTACTTTGAGTGTGATTGTCAGACGAGAGCAGGGTTCGTCCCGGGTATCGAGGCGATATTTGGGACGGGTCCTGACAATTGGTATCAAAGCATAGGTTTGTCGGTTTGTGTCGATACGAGGTCATTTTTAGGTTGTTTTACTAACTCTATGCCTCTTTCAGTGTACGTTCGACCATGCCTCCGAGACGTGAACCCCTTCCACGACCTGAAGAAGCGGAGAATGCGTCGATTGAGCGAGCCTAGCGGCTCGGGGCTACTACGTTTAGTGGTGGGGCAGACCTAGAGAAAGCTCACCGATGGATCACCCGACTTGAGCGGATATTCGGGGTGATGCATTGTCCTCCGGGAGATCGTGTGTTGTTGGCTAATTTTCTGTTAGACGGCGCAGCGTATGAGTGGTGGTATACGCTGGAGTTGTCAGGATGGGACGCTCATACTGTGACTTGGGAGACTTTCCGGGAGCGGTTTTTGGGCCAGTATTATCCTCGCTCCTTTCGGGATGCCAAAGAGGCGGAGTTCCTGCAGTTGAAGCAGGGAAGTATGACAGTAGCCGAGTATGAACAGAGATTCCAGATGTTGTCCCGATTCACTCCTACATTTGTGGCAACCGAGGCTGAGAAGTGTCGTCGGTTCAAGTTGGGTCTTCGAGGAGAGATTAGAGCCATTGTGACAGCCGGCTCATTTGCTACTTTCAGGGAGTTGTCAGACGCTGCTGTTAGAGTGGAGGCCAGTTTTCCTGCCCGACCACATTACTCGTGCAGTGTGCGACGCCGTGAGCATTCTTTTCCTGGAGCGTCGAGTCAGAGGGCCCCGAAGCGAGGCAACTATGGTGGTACTGCATCAGCTGGTGGTGCCCGGTTTGGCAGACCAGGCAGTTTTTAGGGCTCTGGATTTCGGGGAGCTAGAGCACAGCCGACTCCTCAGGCGAGTGCTACTTCTGTTGCTTCTACTGGGAGACAGACTGGTGGACCCGGTAGAGATGTCTGCTATTATTGTGGAGAGCGTGGCCACTTTCGGAGAGAGTACCCACTGTTAGCCCAGGAGGGTGGAGCAGGCCGAGGTACAGCAGAACCTGGGCGGAGTACTGCATCTGTGTCGGGGACGGCAGGCCCTAGGGGTGGCGGTGGTGCCACGAGCAGTTCGAGAGGGCGCGGTAGGTCATCAGGACCTCAAGCGCGAGTTTTCGCTATGACCCATCAGGAGGCCAGATCAGCACCGGGAGTGGTGATAGGTACACTCACCATACTTGGTCACACTGTTTTTGCTTTGATAGATCCCGGGGCTACTCACTCATTTATAGCCTGGAGTTGTAGTTTGGTTACGGAGAGGGAGGTGTCTACCTTGGATTCTGCTTTAAGGGTGAGTACACCTACTGGGGAGGTGTTAGTAGTGACTCGGGTTCTGAGAGAGTGTCCGGTGTTGGTAGGAGAGGTTGAGTTAATGGCGGATTTGTTACTGTTGGATATACGGGACTTCGATGTTATATTGGGTATGGACTGGTTGACGAGACATCATGCTTCTATCGAGTGTTTCGATAGGAGAGTGACCTTTCGGAGTCCAGGATTACCGGAGACTACGTTTCAGGGGGATCAACTTGCAATTCCTACCGGAGTTATTTCGGCACTTGAGGCTAGCAAGCTGTTGCGTAAGGGGTGTCAGGGTTACATAGCTCATGTGGTGGATACACGTGCTACGCCAGTGAGGGCGGAGGATATACCAGTGGTGCGGGAGTTTCCTGTTGTTTTTCCCGAGGAGTTTCTAGGATTACCACCTCATCGAGATATCGAGTTCACGATTGACCTTTTACCAGGTACGCAGCCTATCTCACAGACTCCTTACCGCATGGCACCTGCAGAATTGAGGAAACTTAAGGCCCAGTTACAAGAGCTAGTCGATATAGGATTCATTCGACCGAGTATGTCACCTTGGGGAGCGCCGGTACTGTTTGTGAAGAAAAATGACGGAGGTTTGAGATTGTGTGTTGACTACAGACAGTTGAATAAGGTAACCATTTGGAATAAGTATCCCTTACCCCGGATTAATGATTTGTTTGACCAGTTGAAGGGAGCACAATACTTTTCGAAGATTGGTCTTCGCTCCGGCTACCATCAGTTACGGGTCAAAGAGGAGGATGTACCCAAGACGGCTTTTCGGACCAGGTACGGTCACTATGAGTTTGTTGTGATGCCTTTTGGATTGACTAATGCCCCAGCATCTTTTATGGATCTCATGAACCGAGTGTTCCTGTCGTATTTGGATCGTTTTGTGATTGTCTTCATTGATGATATTTTGGTGTATTCGAAGAGTGCAAAGGCGCACAAGAAGCATCTAAGGATAGTACTGAAGACCCTAAGAGAGCATCAGTTGTATGCAAAGTTGAGCAAGTGTCAGTTTTGGTTGACCAGTGTTGGATTTCTAGGTCATGTGATTTCAGCCGAGGGCATCAGAGTGGATCCTCAGAAGGTTGAGGCGGTAGCAAATTGGGAACAGCCCAAGACGGTGACAGAAATCAGGATTTTTCTGGGTTTAGCAGGTTATTATCGGCGTTTTATTGAGGGTTTTTCTATCCTTGCTGCTCCGTTGACACGCTTGACTCGGAAAGGAGTTCGGTTTGAATGGGATGAGAACTGTGAGCAGAGTTTCCAGGAGCTTAAGAGGCGGTTGACATCGGCTCCTGTGTTGGCCCTTCCAGAGGACAGTGGGGAGTTCGAGGTGTATAGTGACGCTTCTTTACAAGGTTTGGGCTGTGTGTTGATGCAGCACGGGAAAGTGATTGCTTATGCTTCCCGGCAGTTGAAACCCCATGAGATGAACTACCCTACCCATGACTTGAAACTGGCTGCGGTGGTTCATGCACTAAAGATTTGGCGACATTATTTGTACGGCGAGAGGTGCAGGATCTTCACGGACCACAAGAGTTTAAAGTATTTGTTCACTCAGAAGGAACTGAATCTGCGACAACGTCGATGGTTGGAGTTGCTTAAGGACTACGACTGTACTATCGAGTATCATCCAGGAAAGGCTAATGTGGTAGCCGATGATTTGAGCAGAAAGTCAGTTAGTTCTTTGTCGCATCTGAGGACAGTCCGGTTACCTTTGTTGGTTGAGCTCCGTAGACTTGGAGTAGAGTTGACGGTAGATGGTCAGGGAGCACTCCTAGCGAGTTTCCACGTGCGACCTGTTTTGATTGATCAGGTTATTGATGCTCAATTTGAGGACCCTATTTTGGGCATCATACGTATTGAGGTCGAGGCTGGAGAGAGACAGAACTTTGAGATTCGCGAGGATGGAGACTTGGTTAAGGATGGACGGTTGTGTGTACCCGAGGACGAAGCCTTGAAGAAGGTGATACTGGATGAGCCTCACTGTTCAACTTATGCGATACATCCTGGTGGGACCAAGATGTATCGTACACTTCGAGAGCATTACTGGTGGTCAGGAATGAAGCGTGAGATTGCGGGGTATGTTAGTAGATGCTTGATCTGTCAACAGGTGAAAGCTGAGCGGCAGAGACCCTATGGAGCCATGCAACCTTTACCGATCCCCGAGTGGAAATGGGATCACCTGACGATGGATTTTGTATTCAAGCTTCCCAGGACACCGAAGGGACACGATGGTGTGTGGGTGATTGTGGATAGACTTACGAAGTCTGCTCATTTCTTACCAGTAAGGGAGAACTTCAGGTTGACGCAGTTTGCACAGTTGTTTATTGATGAGATTATTCGGCTGCATGGTACTCCAGAGTCGATAGTATCTGACAGGGATCCGAGATTTACTTCCCGGTTTTGGCAGAGCTTACAGGAAGTTTTTTGGACAAAGCTGCATTTCAGTACTGCTTTTCATCCTCAGAATGATGGATAGTCTGAGCGGACCATCCAGATTCTCGAGGACATGATGAGAGCGTGTGTCTTACAGTTTCAGGGTACTTGGGAGTCACATTTACCTTTGATGGAGTTCGCCTACAATAACAGTTATCAGGAGAGTATTGGGATGGCTCCTTACGAGGCTTTGTACGGGCGACAGTGTCGGACTCCGTTGTGTTGGACCGAGGTTGGTGAGAGGAGATTGACTACTTCCGAGCTGGTAGATCTTACACAGGAAAAAGTTGCACTGATCAGAGATCGATTGAAGGCAGCTCAGGACCGACAGAAGAGCTACGCCGACCGTAGGATCAGGGATTTGGAGTTTGCCGTATGAGACTGGGTTTTCTTGAAGTTATCTCCTTTTAAGGGAATCGTACGGTTTGGCAAGCGAGGGAAGCTGAGTCCTCGTTACATTGGACCTTATGAGATTTTGGAGCGGATTGGTCCTGTTTCATACCGATTGGCTTTACCAGCAGACCTGGCAAAAGGACATAATGTCTTTCATGTATCTATGCTTCGGAAGTATATACGGGATGATTCACATGTTCTGGAAGCACAACCTGTGGAACTTAGAGAAGACTTGAGCTTTGAAGAGCAGCCAGTAGCGATTTTGGATCGGAAGGACAAAGTCTTACGGAGGAAAACGGTTCCCTTAGTTAAAGTATTGTGGAGGAATCATCAGGTGGAAGAAGCTACCTGGGAACCCGAGGCCTTAATGCGCAAACAGTATCCTTAATTGTTTCATTGAATTTTGGGGACGAAATTCTTTTTAGGAGGGTAGATTGTAACAAGCCGTACCTTCGGGAAGGGTATAAATGTAATTTTTTGTAAATATTTGTATAAAAAGGACGATTTTGCCCTTGTAAATAGTGCGTCAAAAGTTAAATTTTTGATTTACAGGTTGGATGAGTGATAACCTTTGACCGTGACGTAGTTTAGGACGTCACGAGTCCGTAGACAGGTGGCAGGTTCGATTCGGACAATCGGAGAAAAAGTTATGACGTTCGGAAGATTGAGGGCGTTACCGTAATTTTGACTATTTGAGGAAAATGTTGACTTTTTAGTGGACTTGTGATTTTTACGTAGACCGAGGACCATTAGATAGGTCTCGACGTCCTGAGTACAACGAAAGGCGGCACGCTGTCATCGGACGCCGGATGAAATAGTTACGGGTCTAGAAAGTTCGAGGGCAAAAAGGTAATTTTTAACACTAGGGGCATTTTAGTCTTTTTCCCCTTAAGCCCAATCAGATAAGGCCACTTGTATTGAGTGGGATTGGATATTTTGCACTGAGACCATGGAGAGGTGGACACGTGGGGATGGTTGGATGGTTCTAGGATGATCTCAAATACACACGGCCACATATTGATCGATTTGAACCGTGTGTTTGGCTTGGGAGAACAGAAAACAGAGAGGAAGAGTTTGAGCGTGGGTAATCGATTCAGGGTGTGTGTGAGACTCTGGTGGGTTGTGAGAGTGAAAGAGAGAAGAGAGGAGGTTGGTGATCGGGTTTTGGAGTGGAAATCGTGCACGGAGACACGGCGGTGGACGGTTCGAATTTCAGAGAAAACAGAGAGACGGTGGCACTGTGGTGGTGGTTCTGCCGTGTTGTGGTGCAAACCAAGGCAATAGGAGGTTCAGGTGATCGCAGGGGACTCAACGAGCACCGTGGCACGTGGCGGTGCAGACGGCGGAGGAGGAATCGAAGGTATACCCTGAATCCCCTGTTTTCCCGTTTTTATTGTTTTCAAAAGTCTTGGACTTTGGGCTAGAGTCGAGAGAATTGGTGAGTGAAGTGAGGTTCAGGGAGGTCCTAGGAGTCGTCTAGGATGGTCGCCGTGACGGGGGAGGACCTGGGTGGCCGGAGGCCAAAACAGGGCATACAGGCCATGTGTTTCAAGGGTGAAGTCGAGGGGTTTTAGGCCGTGATTCTTTGAAGTTAGGACTTGGATAGATTGCTGGGAACTGGACGAAGCTTCCAGGATTGAAAGGGACTGAAATAGTGGAGGAACGGTGGAGAACCGGTCACGCCGGTTCAACACAGTTGAACCGGGTGACTCGAGGTTGAAGAAGCACTGTAGCAGGAGTGTGAGGCCCACGCGTAGCCACTTTGGGCGGCGCGTGGGGGCGCGTGGGGAGGATTCCGGCCAAACTTCCAACATGGTTTTGGTTCTAAATGTTCTAAGGAATCCATTGGTGTTATTTTCGGGTTAATCAGACGAGGTTACGGGATAGTTCGGGAATCCAGACGGTTTAGGGTTTAAGTTTAAATTACGAATAAATTCCTGAAAAATTGGGGAAATTAGAGTTAGTATATTTAATGTAATTGTGACCCTATTTGGTGCCTATTGACAGGACGGGAGACGCCTGAGACAGTCGAGGAGCGTACGGAGCGCGATTGACATATTACGATTCGTGAGTGGACTCTTTCTTTCCTTACGAGCATGCCTAACTGTTTTATTTATGTTTTATGATACTAAATATGGTTTTTATGCTTTTTGATGATGATTATATGTGGTTGATATGTTTGCACGTTTTTCGAGACATTTTCGAGATTTTGCACGTTTTTCGAGAAAAAGCTAGATTTTGATTTTGGATGTTAAGTTCCATGTTTTCACTCTAGAATTGTTTTCTGATGGTTATAAGTGGATTATGAAGTATGATTTTGGAAATCAAGGTTTTGGTTTTGAAATCGGATTTCGAGAAGCGAAATTTGGTTTTAAAGTCGGAAAAGGTGAATTTCCGGATTTGGGTTCGGAATGACGGTTCTGAACGCCAGAAGGGCTTCGAACCGGGGATTTCGGATTCGAGTTTGGATGTGGGTTTAGAATTGATTGTTGAATTGATTTTGGATTGTATTTGCTGGATCTGGATATTGGGTTTAAAGACCCGGATTCTGATGGACGGGGGACGGGCTTGGATTGAGTTTAAAGACTCGGATATTTACGATATTACCCCTGTAGGCCTATTGAGTTTAAAGACTCGGGAGTTTAAAGACTCGGATTACATTTGAGGCCTGATTCAGTTTAAAGACTCGGATAGACCCAGCAGGTTTGATCAGACTTGGATATTTGTGGATTTTGTTTAAGATATAATTTTGCTATACGGCTTTATGTTGTGGTTTTCTGATACTTAGTTGGGCATGCATATTTTAAAACGGAGGGTACAACCTTATTGTTTTCTTTAAACTGTTTTACTTCTAAATCATGTTTGAAACTCTTATTTTCCTTCAGTCCACTCACACCTTTGGTTTTAACTTACCTTCCAGGTCGTGGTGATAGCGCTGGGGTGAACGTTGAGGCAAGGATCGAGGCATAGAGCTTTTGACGTTCTTCCGTTGCGAGACTAGCATAGTAGGATTTTGTGCCCATTTGGTAGAACTATGCTCTGACTTACAGTTGTATTATATTTACTCCTTCGTCTGATGATTATGCTTGTAGTGATGTTGAGGTTATTTTGGTACTTTGAGTGTGATTGTCAGACGGGAGCAGGGTTCGTCCCGGGTATCGAGGCGATATTTGGGACTGGTCCTGACACTGCGGACATTGACTTTGACTTTGAGAAGACTAGGATTGAGACCCGGGTAGCACGCGCGTAGCTTTGGAAACCGTGACAGGATTGGTTGGGTGAATTATATGTATATATGATGTATGCTATATGGGATATATGATATGATATATGTTGTGTGTTTACACAGGTTTTGGGCAGTAGCCCGTATGGTTGGTTTCTTATGATTTGGGCTGAGTCCCTTATGGATTTGGGTAGTGGCTCGTATGGTCATTTTTATTATGGTTTTGGGCTTAGTTCCCACATATGGTTTCATTTGGTTAAATGGTTTTCGAATGCATGCATGCATGCTTTTTAGTGAAGGGTACAAATGTCTTCTTATGAAATGGTTTTTTAAACTCTTGTTTTGTCCACTCACAACTTTTAATGTTTTTACTGCCCTTCAGGTTGACAGCTGATGCGGACTGTGGTAGAGACCGAGATATCACATACCTCCTCCGGATCCTGGCGTACTCTGATAGTCCGGGAGGGCAAAGGTCGGAAACATCCCTTGTCTGACACTTCGTGTCAGACAGGAGCGGGGTCATCCCGCGTTAATCCCGGGGGGATTAGGATGAGTCCTTTCATAATTTGATGACTTTTCAAACGCCATGGACTTTTCACGCAATTCGAGGACCGTTAGATAGGTCTCGATTCCCTGAGTACAACGATAGGCGGCACATCGTCATCAGACTTCGGATGAATTAGTTATGAGTTTAGGAACGCGAGGGGTAAAAAGGTAATTTTGCAAGGCAGGGGTAAAATAGTCTGTCCTTGAGGGAATGGATATTTTTTGCCTAGACCAGAGGGATGTGGACACGTGGGAGAGGTCTGGTTGGTTCCAGCCCCATCTTCCATTTGTTTTTAACTTTGATCGAGTAAAACCACTTCCCCCATTTTCTCCCAGTTAGGACCTGAAACAGAGACAAAGACAGAGCAATCGTGTGTGTGTGTGTGTGTAGTGCGGGTTCATTTGGGCTTGTAGGTGAGTTTGAGTAAAACAGAGAGATAAGGTGGTGATAGGGTGGTGCCACCGTCGTGGTGGCCGTAAATAGTTGGCCCTAAACCGTAAGGAAACAAAACAGAGGAGTCGTGAGGAACCAGGGTTGAATCGCTTCCATACGACCCAAAGTACTTGTCTTGTCTGAAGGAATTGTGAAAGGAAGTTGAGACAAGTCGATTGGTGGCCTTGGTTTGAGACGCCGTGGATTAGTGGCCAGTGAACGGACACGGTAAGATTGAGCTTAAATCTTAATTATGGATTTTTAGGCCTTGTCGATGACTGCTACTGATTGGAACCTGCTAAATGAAGGTAAACAAGTCGACCTAAGGACAGTGACAATGAACAATAAGCGCACTTGGTTTCACGCGCAGGACGTTTGGTCAGCGCGTGAGGGCGCGTGGGCCCTCTTTTCGAGGCACATTCAACACATGTTTTAAAGTATTTGATGTAACGAACATTTTGGCACTGGTTTCGGGTTGTCCGAAGGTTTTAAGCCTCGGTTAAAAATAGTTAAAAATTCGGGAAAAGTACGGGGCATGAGCATAAGCTTTATGAAGTAGTTAGTGACCTTCTATTGGGATTTGGACAGGTTCGGGAATTTCGGTGAAAGCGGATTAGCCGGGAACGGCGTAAGTGCACCCGTACCGAGGCGGCTGCGAAATGGTCTGTGAGTGGACTTTGTTTTCTAAATCTTGATGCATGCATATATTTTTTATATGTTTTCATACGTGATTCTATGATTTGCTTTATGATCTTGATAGTTTGCGATTTTGCACGGTTTTTGAGCTATTTACGGTTTTGCACGTTTTACGAGATTCCGAATAATGTTGTGTTTTGGATCTGGTTTTAATGTTTTGATGTCGAGATTTGAAATATGATTTAATATCAATGATTTTAAATTGGATTTCGGAAAATTGATTTCGGGCTTGAAGCCGAGTTCAGAAAATGGTTTTGATTAACGAGATTTCGGGTTTTAGAATCGGATTTTCGGATGACGATTCAGAATTCGGTTTGGAACTTGAAAGTGGATTTCCGGATTGGGTTCGGAATGGTTATTCCGGATGCTAGCTTACGGGATGATGGTTTCGAACTCGGATTTGGCAATAGATATGGATATGAGTTCTGGGTTTGGATTCGGGATCCTGATGAGATTGCGGATTCGGATTCGGAAATGGAAAAAAGTTTTCAAATGGTTTTGGATTGGATTTGCTGGATCTGGTTATTAGGTTTAAAGACCCGGATATGATTATGATGGGGGCGGGCCCGGATTGGGTTTAAAGACCTGGATTGAGTTTAAAGACTCGGGAGTTTAAAGACTCGAATATTGATATTTCCCCCGTAGGCCTATTGAGTTTAAAGACTCGAGAGTTTAAAGACTCGGATTATATTGAGGCCTGGATTGAGTTTAAAGACTCGGGAGTTTAAAGACTCAGATAGATCCAGCAGGTTCGATGGATGGATATATGATTTCAAGTATGTTTTGGATTTTCACTGAGTTTTGATGATGATGGTTGTCGGTGGTTTTGGGCTGAGGCCCAGGATTTGAGAAAAGGAAACTATGTTCGGTTTTTCTTACATGGTTGCTTAACCGGAATATTGAATGGTTTTATGACATGAATTGGATATGCATGCATTGGTTTTTAATTGGAGGGTATAAATGTACTTGTTTTATGAACTGTTTTTAAACCTATACCTTATTTTTGTCCACTCACAGTCTTTTTGTGTTTTCGATACCCTCCAGGTTGTTGTGGTGCAGGCTGTTGGTCGAGAGAGACGGAGACATCACACATGCGATCCACAGTAGATTCGGTGCACTCTGGGAAGTCCGAATACTTTTAGGACGGTCGGATCGAGAATCCCTTGTCCGACTTACGTGTCACATAGAGGTTGGACGTCGGGTTAGCCTTCATGTCACGCGTAAGTTAGACGGGAGCAGGATTTAGCCCTTAATCCCGGGGGATTGGGTGTGGGTCCTGTCACCTCCTCGATTAGCATGGGAGGACCTGCTCCCATCTGACACGTCCTTGAACCCGGGCACCCGTCCAAAACAGGTCCACATGGGCGTCAGCCCAAAATACGGTTTCCAAAACCACCATAACTTATTATTCTGAAATAACAACCATATATATGTTTCAAATCCCAGCTTATATTCACAATCATAATCATGCTAAACCATAACATTAAACCAGTGAAAACATATAATAATGGATGCATGAAGGTCATGAATAAAACTGTCCACTCACAGTACCGCTAGTCGCTCAAAATCTGAGCCGTAAGCAAATCCGAAGCCTCCGAAACGTTTGAGCATGTTGAAATCACACCCAAGGGTCACTATCAATCTATACAAGTCCATAACATAAACCCCCGCAAACCTTGGAACTCAAAACGCATCTCGAACATGCTTTCCGAGTAGAAAAATCTCCAAAATATCCATCAAACGATCTCTAATCGATCTGAAACCAACACCATTGGATTCAGGACGTCGAAATACTTCGAACAAAATCGATTTCACCTCAAAGTTTGCACCCACACGCACCAGTCAAAGTTTGGTTAACGCTGACGTCAGCCCTAGCTGACGTCATCCTGACATTTGACAGTTCTTACAACTACCACGTGGCACCCCTGATTGGTTCCACATGTCACCCTCTAACACATGCCATGTGTCACATGCTGACGCCATCCTTCCATGTAAGCTCTAACAATCCCTAAACAATGCCACGTGGTACCAACCACACTTGGCCACGTGGCTTGACAGCGTTGACGTGGATGCCACATCATCGTTTCTACCTCTCGCGGGTCAGCCCGCGACTTTTCAGCTGGGTCACTCGACCCGAATCGTGACCCGACTCGTTCTCCCTCAAATCAAGTCCAAA